>JAJTUV010001890.1:0-322292 GCA_021653895.1 Mastomys natalensis | reverse complement strand
GTAATGTCTTTTAAATCTGTTGGTCCTTTTTCTGTTTCTGTTCTGCAACCTGTCTCCATCCGTCTGTAAGTCTGTCTGTATCTCTGTCTGTCTGTCTGATTCTGTAAGTCTGTCTGCAACCATCTGTCTGTCCATCCATCTCTGTAAGTCTGTCTTAACTCTTCTGTCTGTCTGTTTCTGTAAGTCTGTCTGCAACCGTCTGTCTGTCCATCCATCTCTGTAAGTCTGTCTGTAACTGTGTCTGTCTGTCTGTTTCTGTAAGTCTTCTGCCATGCTGTCTGTCCTCCCTCTGTAAGTCTGTCTGTAACTCTGTCTGTTGTCTGTTTCTGTAAGTCTGTCTGCAACCGTCTGCAGTTCCATCATCTCTGTAAGTCTGTCTGTAACTCGTCTGTCTGTCTGTCACTGTAAGTCTGTCTGCAACCATCTGTCGTTCATCCGTCTCTGTAAGTCTGTCTGTATCTCTGTCTGTCTGTCTGTCACTGTAAGTCTGTCTGCAACCTCTGTCTGTCCATCCATCTCTGTAAGTCTGTCTATAACTCTGTGTGCGTCTGTCTGACACTGTAAGTCTGTCTGCAACGTCTGTCTGTCCATCCGTCTCTGTAAGTCTGTCTGTAACTCTGTCTGTCTGTCTGTTTCTGTATGTCTGTCTGCAACCTCTGTCTGTCCATCCTACTCTGTAAGTCTGTCTGTAACTCTGTCTGTCTGTTTCTGTTAAGTCTGTCTGCAACCGTTCTGTCTGTCCATCAATCTCTGTAAGTCTGTCTGTAACTCTGTCTGTCTGTCTGTTGTCTGTAAGTCCTCTGCAACCTCTGTCTGTCCATCCATCACTGTAAGTCTGTCTTAAACTCTGTGTTGTCTGTCTGTCCTGTAAGTCTGTCTGCAACCGTCTGTCTGACCATCATCCCTGTAAGTCTGTCTGTAACTCTGTCTGTCTGTTTCTGTACGTCTGTCTGCAACCGTCTGTCTGTCCATCCATCTCTGTAAGTCTGTCTATAACTCTGTCTTCTGTCTGTCACTGTAAGTCTGTCTGCAACTTTCTGTCTGTCCATCGTCCTGTAAGTCTGTCTGTAACTCTGTCTGTCTGTCTGTCTCTGTAAGTCTGTCTGCAACCGTCTGTCTGTCCATCCATCTCTGTAAGTCTGTCTAAAATCTGTCTGTCATCTGTCTGTCACTGTAAGTCTGTCTGCAAACGTCTGTCTGTCCATCCATCTCTGTAAGGCTGTCTGTAAATCTGTCTGTCTGTCTGTTCTGTAAGTCTGTCTGCACCGTTCTGTTTGTCCATCAATCTCTGTAAGTCTGTCGGTAATTCTGTCTGTCTGTCTGTCTCTGTAAGTCTGTCTGCAACCGTCTGTCTATCCATCCATCTCTGTAAGTCTGTCTAAAACTCTATCTGTCCGTCTCTGTCACTGTAAGTCTGTCTGCAAACGTCTGTCTGTCCATCCATCTCTGTAAGGCTGTCTGTAATTGTGTCTGTCTGTCTGTTTCGTAAGTCTGTCTGGAAACCGTCTGTCTGTCCATCCAAATCTGTAAGTCTGTCCATAACTCTGTCTGTCCGTGTGTTTCTGTATTCTTTATACATCCGTTTGTCTGTCCAACCATCTCTGTAAGTCTGTCTATAACTCCGTGTGTCTGTCTGTCTGTTTCTGTAGTCTGTCTGCAACCGTCTGTCTGTCCATCTGTCTCTGTAAGTCTGTCTGTATCTCTGTCTGTCTGTCTGATTCTGTAAGTCTGTCTGCAACGTCTGTCTGTCCATCCATCTCTGTAAGTCTGTCGATAATCTGTCTGTCCTCTGTCTGTCCTGTAAGTCTGTCTGCAACCGTCTGTCTCTCCATCAATCCTGTAAGTCTGTCTGTAACTCTGTCTGTCTGTCTGTTTTTGTACATCTTTCTACAACCTATGTCTGTCCATCCATCTCTGTAAGTCTTCTTAACTCTGTCTGTCTGTCTGTCTGTCACTGTAAGTCTGTCTGCAAATCTCTGTCCATCCGTTCTGTAAGTCTGTCTGTTATTTCTCTCTGTCTCTCTGTTTCTGTAGTCTGTCTGCATCCGTCTGTCTGTCCATCCATCTCTGTAAGTCTGTCGTAACTCTGTCTGTCTGTCGTTCTGTAGTCTGTCAGAACCGTCTGTCTGTCCATATCTCTGAGTTGTCTATAACTCTGTCAGTCTGTCTGTCTGTCGTAAGTCTGTCTGCAACCGTCGTCTGTCCATCGTGTCTGTAAGTCTGTCTGTACTCTGTCTGTCTGTCTGTTCTGTAAGTCTGTCTGAACCTCTGTCTGTCCATCAATCTCTGTAAGTCTGTCTATAACTCTGTCTGTCTGTCTGTTTCTGTAAGTCTGTCTGCAACCGTCTGTCTGTCCATCCATCTCTGAAGTCTGTCGTAACTCTGTCTTCTGTCTGTCTGATTCTGTAAGTCTGTCTGCAACTGTCTGTCTGTCCATCCATCCCTGTAAGTCTGTCTGTAACACTGTCTGTCTGTCTCTTTCTGTACGTCTTTCTACAACCGTATGTCTGTCCATCCATCTCTGTAAGTCTGTCTATAACTCTGTCTGTCTGTCTGTCTGTCACTGTAAGTCTGTCTGTAACTGTGTCTGTCTTCTGTTTCTGTAAGTCTTTCTGTACATCGTTTCTGTAATCTGTCTGTATCTCTATCTGTCTGTCTCTTTCTGTAAGTCTGTCTGCAACCGTCTGTCTGTTCATCCGTCTCTGTAAGTCTGTCTGTAACTCTGTCTGTCTGTCTGCTTTTGTAAGTCTGTCTGCAACCATCTGTCAGTTCATCGGTCTCTGTAAGTCTGTCTGTAATCTCTGTCCGTCTGTCTGTAACTCTAGTCTGTGTGCAACCTCTGTCTGTCCATCCAGTCTCTGTAAGTCTGTCTATTACTCTGTCTGTCGTCTGTCTGTCCGTAAGTCTGTCTGCAACCCTCTGTCTGTCCATCCATCTCTGTAAATCTGTCTATACACTCTGTGTGTCCGTCTGTCTGACACTGTAAGTCTGTCTGCAACTGTCTGTCTGTCCATCCATCTCTGTAGTCGGTCTATAAATCTCTCTGTCTGTCACTGTAAGTCTGTCTGCAACCGTCTGTCTGTCCATCCTCTCTGTAAGTCTGTCTGTAACTCTGTCTGTCTGTCTGTTTCTGTATAGTCTGTCTGCAACCATTGTCTGTCCATCCGTCTCTGTAAGTCTGTCTGTAACTCTGTCTGTCTGTCTGTTTCTGTAAGTCTGTCTGCAACCGTCTGTCTTCCATCAATCTCTGTAAGTCTGTCTGTAACTCTGTCTGTCTGTCTGTTTCTGTAAGTCTGTCTGCAACCATCTGTCTGTCCATCCGTCTCTGTAAGTCTGTCTGTAACACTCTCTGTCTGTCTGTTTCTGTAAGTCGTGATCCGTCTGTCTGTCCATCCGTCCTCTGTAAGTCTGTCTACAATTCTGTCTGTCCATCTGTCTGTTTCTGTAAGTCTGTCTGCAACCGTCTGTTTGTCCATCAATCTCTGTAAGTTGTCTGTAACTCTGTTGTCTGCTGTTTCTGTACGTCGTCTGCAACCTCTGTCTGTCCATCATCTCTGTAAGTCTGTCATACTTGTTGTCTATAATTGTCTGTCCGTTTGTCTGTCATGTAAGTCTGTCTGCAACCGTCTGTCTGTCCATCCATCTCTGTAAGTCTGTCTGTATCTCTGTCTGTCTGTCTGTTTCTGTAAGTCTGTCTGCAACCGTCTGTCTGTCCATCCGTGTCTGTAAGTCTGTCTGTAACTCTGTCTGTCTGTCTGTCACTGTAAGTCTGTCTGCAACTGTCTGTGTGTCCATCCATCTCTGTAAGTCTGTCTATAACTCTGTCTGTCTTTCTGATCTGTATCTGTCTGGAACCGTCTGTCTGTCCATCGTTTCTGTAAGTTGTCGGTAACTCTGTCTGTGTGTCTGTCTCTGTAAGTCTGTCTGCAAGCGTCTGTCTTCCATTCATCTCTGTAAGTCTGTGTAAAACTCCGTCTGTCTCTGTCTGTCACTGTAAGTCTGTCTGCAACCGTCTGTCTGTCCTATCCTCTCTGTTAAGCTGTCTGTAATCTGTCTGTCTGTCTGTTTCTGTAAGTCTGTCTGCAACCGTCTGTCTGCCATCAACATCTGTAAGTCTGTCTATAACTCTGTCTGTCTGTCTGTTTCTGTAAGTCTGTCTGCAACCGTTTTCTGACCATCCATCTTTGTAAGTCTGTCCGTAACTCTGTCTGTCTGTCTGTTTCTGTATGTCTGTCTGCAAACCGTCTGTCTGTCCATCTATCTCTGTAAGTCTGTCTATAACTCTGTCTGTCTGTCTGTCTGTTCTGTAAGTCTGTCTGCAACTGTCTGTTGTCCATCAATTCCTGTAAATCTGTCTGAACTCTGTCTCTCTGTCTGTTTCTGTACGTCTTTCTACAACCATATGTTGTCCATCCATCTCTGTAAGTCTTCTATAACTCTGTCTGTCTGTCTGTCTGTCACTGTAAGTCTGTCTGCAACCTCTGTCTGTCCATCCATCTCTGTAAGTCTGTCTGTAACTCTTCTGTCTGTCTGTTTCTGTAAGTCTGTCTGCATCCGTCTGTCTGTCCATCCATCTCTGTAAGTCTGGCGTGTAACTCTGTCTGTCTGTCTCTGTAAGTCTGTCTGCAACCGTCTGTCTGTCCATCCATCTCTGTAAGTCTGTCTTAATAACTCTGTCTGTCTGTCTGTTCTGTAAGTCTGTCTGCAACCGTCTGTCTGTCCATCCGTTTCTGTAAGTCTGTCTTACTCTGTCTGTTTCTGTTCTGTAATCTGTCTGCAACGTCTGTCTGTCCATTCCATCTCTGTAAGTCTGTGTATAACTCGCTGTCCCGTCTGTCTGTCACTGTAAGTCTGTCTGCAACCGTCTGTCTGTCTATCCTCTCTGTTAAGCTGTCTGTAAATCTGTCTGTCTGTCTGTTTCTGTAAGTCTGTCTGCAACCGTCTGTCTGTCCATCAACTCTGTAAGTCTGTCTATAACTCTGTCTGTCTGTCTGTTTCTGTAAGTCTGTCTGCAACCGTTTGTCTGACCATCCATCTTTGTAAGTCTGTCCGTAACTCTGTCTGTCTGTCTGATCTGTATGTCTGTCTGCAACCGTCTGTCTGTCCATCCATCTCTGTAAGTCTGTCTATAACTCTGTCTGTCTTCTGTCTGATTCTGTAAGTCTGTCTGCAACTGTCTGTCTGTCCATCATCCCTGTAAATCTGTCTGAAACTCTGTCTCCTGTCTGTTTCTGTACGTCTTCTAAACCATATGTCTGTCCATCCATCTCTGTAAGTCTTCTATAACTCTGTCTGTCTGTCGTCTGTCACTGTAAGTCTGTCTGCAACCGTCTGTCTGTCCATCCATCTCTGTAAGTCTGTCTATAACTCTCTCTGTCTATAACTCTGTCTGTCCGTCTGTCTGTCACTGTAAGTCTGTCTGCAACCGTCTGTCTTGTCCATCCGTGTCTGTAAGTCTGTCTGTAACTCTGTCTGTCTGTCTGTCACTGTAAGTCTGTCTGCAACTGTCTGTCTGACCATCCATCTCTGTAAGTCTCTCTAAAACTCTGTCTGTCCGTCTTTTGTCACTGTAAGTCTGTCTGCAACCGTCTGTCTGTCCATCCATCTCTGTAAGTCTGTCTATAACTCTCTCTGTCTATAACTCTTTCTGTCCATCTGTCTGTCACTGTAAGTCTGCCTGCAACCGTCTTTCTGTCCATCCGTCTCTATAAGTCAGTCTGTAACTCTGTCTGTCTGTCTGTTTCTGTAAGTCTGTCTGCAACCGTCTGTCTGTCCATCCGTCTCTGTAAGTCTGTCTGTATCTCTGTCTGTCTGTCTGTCTCTGTAAGTCTGTCTGCAACCGTTTGTCTGTCCATCCATCTCTGTAAGTCTGTCTAAAACTCTGTCTGTCCGTCTGTCTGTCACTGTAAGTCTGTCTGCAACTGTCTGTCTGTCCATCCATCTCTGTAAGTCTGTCTATAACTCTGTCGGTCTGTCTGTCTGATTCTGTAAGTCTGTCTGCAACTGTCTGTCTGTCCATCAATCCCTGTAAGTCTGTCTGTAACTCTGTCTGTCTGTCTGTTTCTGTACGTCTTTCTGCAACCGTATGTCTGTCCATCCATCTCTGTAAGTCTGTCTATAACTCTGTCTGTCTGTCTGTCTGTCACTGTAAGTCTGTCTGCAACCGTCTGTCTGTCCATCCGTCTCTGTAAGTCTGTCTGTATCTCTGTCTGTCTGTCTGATTCTGTAAGTCTGTCTGCAACTGTCTGTCTGTCCATCCATCTCTGTAAGTCTGTCTATAAATCTGTCCATCTGTCTGTCACTATAAGTCTGTCTGCAACGTCTGTCTGTCCATCCGTGTCTGTAAGTCTGTCTGTACTCTGTCTGTCTTTCTGTCACGTAAGTCTGTCTGCAACTGTCTGTCTGTCCATCCATCTCTGTAAGTCTGTCTAATGTCTGTCTGTCTTCTTCTGTAGTCTGTCTGAACCGTCTGTCTGTCCTGTTTCTGTAGTCTGTCTGGAACGTCTGTCTGTCCTTCATCTCTGTAAGTCTGTCTGTAACTCTGTCTGTCGTCTGTTTCTGTAGTCTGTCTGCAACGTCTGTCTGTCCTCCTCTCTGTAAGTCGTCTGTAACTCTGTCTGTCGTCTGTTTCTGTAATCTGTCTGCAACCTTGTGTCCATCCGTCTCTGTAAGTCTGTCTGTAACTCTGTCTGTCTGTCTGTCTCTGTAAGTCAGTCTGTAACCATCTGTCTGCCCATCCATCTCTGTAAGTCTGTCTACAACTCTGTCTGCCCATCTGTCTGTCACTGTAAGTTTGTCTGCAACTGTCTGTCTGTCCATCCATCTCTGTAAGTCTGTCTGTAACTCTGTCTGTCTGTGTGTTTCTGTATATCTGTCTGCAACCGTCTGTCTGTCCATCCATCTCTGTAGTCTGTCTATTACTCTGTCTGTCAGTCTGTCTGTCACTGTAAGTCTGCCTGCAACCGTCTGTCTGTCCATCCGTCTCTGTAAGTCAGTCTGTAACTCTGTCTGTCTGTCTGTTTCTGTAAGTCTGTCTGCAACCATCTGTCTGTCCATCCGTCTCTGTAAGTCTGTCTGTAACTCTGTCTGTCTGTCTGTCTCTGTAAATCTGTCTGCAACCATCTGTCTGTCTGTTCTGTCTGTCTGTCTTTCTCTCTCTCTGTCTGACTCTCTGCTAGTCTGTTTGTTGATCTGTCTGCCTGCTTCTCTGCATGTAAGCCCTTCTGTCCCTGCAACTTTGTTTGTCTCTCTAAGTCTGTCTCTAACTCTGTCTGTCTGTAACTGTCTGTCTGTCCATCTGTCTCTGTAAGTCTGTTTGTAATTGTCTGCCTATCTGTCTCTCTATATGTCTGTCTGTCTACAGGTAACAATCTGTCCTTCTGGCTGCAAGTCTGTCTGTCTCTCTACAACTCTATTTGTTGATCTGTCTGTCTGCTTCTCTGTATGTAATCCTGTGTGTCTCTGTAAGTTTGTAACTGTCTGTCTGTCTGTAACTCCGTTTGTCTCTGTAAGCCTGTAAATGTCTGTCTGTATGCCTGTAAGTCTGTCTCTCTGTGTAAGTCTGTAACTCTCTGTCTGTCTCTGTAAGTCTGTCTGTAACTGTTGGCCTATCTGTCTGTCTATATGTCTGTCTGTCTACTGCTCACAATCTGTCCTTCTGGCTGCAAGTCTGTCTGTCTCTCTACAACTCTATTTGTTGATCTGTCTGTCTGCTTCTCTTATGTAAGCCTGTCTGTGCCTGTAACTTTGTAACTGTCTCTCTGTCTGTCTGTAACTCCGTTTGTCTCTGTAAGCCTGTAAATGTCTGTAAGTCTGTCTCTCTGTGTAAGTCTGTAACTGTCTGTCTGTCTGTCTATCTGTCTCTGTAAGTCTTTCTGTAACTGTCTCTCTGTCTGCCTATCTCTGTAACTCTGTCTGTTAATCTCTGTCTGTCTGTCTGTTTGTGTCTGCCTAACTTTCTGTCTATATGTTTGCCTGTCTGCTGGTCACTATCTGCCCTTCTGGCTGCAAGTCTCTCTGTCTGTCTGTCTCTGTCTGACTCTCTGTAAATCTGTTGATCTGTCTGCCTGCTTCTCTGCATGTAAGCCTGTCTGTCCCTGTCAGTTTGTCTGTCTCTGTAAGTCTGTCTGTAACTGTCTGTTCATCAGTCTCTGTAAGTCTGTCTGTAGCTCTGTCTGTCCGTCTGTCTGTCACTGTAAGTCTGTCTGCAACCGTCTGTCTGTCCATCCATCTCTGTAAGTCTGTCTGTAACTCTGTCTGTCTGTCTGTCTCTGTAAGTCTGTCTGCAACCATCTGTCTGTCTGTTTCTGTAAGTCTGTCTGTAGCTCTGTCTCTGTAAGCCTGTAAATGTTTGTCTGTATGTCTGTAAGTCTGTCTCTCACTGTAAGTTGCTCTCTGTCTGTCCATCTGTCTCTGTAAGTCTGTCTGTAACTCTGTCTGTCTGTCTCTGTAATTCTGTATGCAACTGTCAGTCTGTCCATCTTCTCTGTAAATCTCTCTATAACTCTGTCTGTCTGTTTGTCTGTCACTATAAGTCTGTCTGCAACTGTCTGTCTGTCCATCTGTCTTGGTAAGTCTGTCTGTAACTCTGTCTGTCTGTCTGCCTCTGTAAGTCTGTCTGCAACCGTCTGTCTGTTTGTCTCTGTAAGTCTGTGTGTAACTCTGTCTCTGTAAGCTTGTAACTTTCAGTCTGTCTCTGTATGTCTGTTACTGTATGTCTTGGTAAGTCTGTCTGTAACTGTCTGTCTGTGTGTCTGTCTGCCTATCTGTCTGTCTATATGTCTGTCTGTCTGCTGGTCACTATCTGCCTCTCTGGCTGCAAGTCTGTCTGTCTGTCTTTCTCTCTCTCTGTCTGACTCTCTGCTAGTCTGTTTGTTGATCTGTCTGCCTGCTTCTCTGCATGTAAGCCCTTCTGTCCCTGTAACTTTGTTTGTCTCTCTAAGTCTGTCTGTAACTTTCTGTCTGTCCATCTGTCTCTGTAAGTCTGTCTGTAACTGTCTGCCTATCTGTCTCTCTATATGTCTGTCTGTCTACTGGTCACTATCTGTCTTTCTGGCTGCAAGTCTGTCTGTCTCTGTACAAGTCTATTTGTTGATCTGTCTGTCTGCAATCCTGTGTGTCTCTGTAAGTTTGTAACTGTCTGTCTGTCTGTCTGTAACTCCGTTTGTCTCTGTAAGCCTGTAAATGGCTGTCTGTATGTCTGTCAGTCTGTCTCTCACTGTAAGTTTGTCTGTAACTGTCTGTCTGTCTCTGTAAGTCTGTCTGTAACTCTGTCTGTCTGTCTCTGTAAGTTTGTCTGTATCTCTGTCTGTCTGTCTGTCTCTGTAAGTCTGTCTGCAACAGTCTGTCTGCCTCTGTAAGTCTTTCTGTCTGTCTGTCCGCTGGTCAGTATCTGCTCCTCTGGCTGCAAGTCTGTGTGTCTGTTCTCTGTAACTCTGTCTGCAACTGTCTGTCTGTCTGTCTCTGTAAGTCTATCTGTCTGTCTGTCTGTATGTATGCTGGTCACTATCTGCCCCTCTGGCTGCAAGTCTGTCTGTCTGTCTGTCTGTCTGTCTGTTTTTGACTCTCTGCAAGTCTGTTTTTCAGTTTTTCTGTCTGCTTCTCTGTACGTATGTCTGTCTCTGTAAGTTTGTCTGTCTCTGTCCCTCTGTGCTCTCTCTCTCTCTCTCTCTCTCTCTCTCTCTCTCTCTCTCTCTCTTGTGTGTGTGTGTGTGTGTGGTGTGTGTGTGTGTGTGTGTGTGTGTGTGTGTGTTTGAATCTTCCCCTGTTTCTGATAATCCCAGGTTCCTTTCTTTTCCCAGGACCCTGAAATTTACTTTCACCATGTAAATAGGCAAAGATTACAAATCTTTTTTTTTTTTTTTCCCACTGAAGTACAGCGGAATTGAATTCTGGACAGATAGAGCACTGGGGTGACAGAGGGCAGACACTACAGTGGTGCACCACCACTGGACAGCTATCTTTTAAATGTTTAATGGTCCAACTGGATTAAAAGGAGTTCCTGCTTATGTGGAGTCTCTCAGAGGAAATATCTCATCAATGAAGAAGACAGTAGTTTATTTTCTGTGTTCTTGTTTCCTCAGTTTCATTCTACTTTGAATTTGACTTCATGTATGGGGTCTTACTCTGCTACTTAGGTGATCTGATGATTGGAGAATTTTCAAAGACATCAGAAGTGCCTTCTTTTTAGGTTAGAGGACATAATGACAACACAGCATTTTTTAAAGAAAAAAGACTGGGACCATCTTGCTTCTTAAGGGTCATTTGTAAGTACCTAGTGTGTGGTTTTGATTATCACTCTGGAGGAGGATGCTATTGGCATTTTAGTGTAATGCATTGGTCTCTTGATATTACTGAATTTGTCAGAGAATCAAAGGCAAATCCTTTCTGTGGCTCTCTCTTAGACTCTGGCAGCTGTTAGAAATCTTTGGTATTTATTCTATGGCTTGTGAAAGCCTCATTCTGAATTTTTATGCCGTCTCCTGTGTTGTATCTCAAATCTCCTCACGATTCTTGTAGAAAGCCACCTGTCACTGAACTTAAGACCCTCACTCAGTTCAGAATAAGCACATTCCAAGATCCTTAATTTGATTACACTTGCTGACAAATGCTGTTTCCTAAAGAGCTCATACTCACAGGTCCCTGGGCTTGGGACTTGAACTGATCTTTTGAGTTGTCATTCCCAAATTGCCGCACAAGAAGAGGGCAGAGATACAAGAAACATTCTTCGATGCCCAGTTCAGCTGTGTAGCAAAGAGACTGGAAAACTGTTGTGCCCTGAGTGAGAAGTCTGATTGCATTCAAGAAAGCCTGTCACTGAGCCTTAAGGCCTTCAGCCAGCTGTGGCAACAGTGTGACCCAACTCCAAGCAATCTTGCTGGCTTGAAGTTGCCACTTCCAGGTTCTGGAGTGTAAACATTTTCCAATGTGTCAAGGCTGTTGGTGCCCAGTAGGTGGCATTCACATTCCCCACATAACTGAGCCTGATGTGCAGATGACTCAATGACTCAGAAGTGTATGTGTATCACTCTTTTGAATGCAGATTAAATCAGAGCCTCCTCTGATTTCTTGGCACAGATTCTCATTCCCCTTTCCCTGGGTTACCCAATCATAATGGTTAATCTATTTAGATAGTGTATTGTAGACATTTATATTGGTGTAGTCCCAAAATTTAATGTAAAATGACAGACAATAAGTATTTGGGGTTTTTTGTGCCCAAAGGCAACACAGAGGAGGTTGTGGGGTTTACAGAGGGGGAGAAGTCTTGCTGTACCCTGTCTCATTTGCCTAAGATGGCTAGTCATAAGAGCTGTTGTCATTTTATATAGACTCATATAGACTTCCTCAGAAAGAAATGTGCTCATATGGTTGGGTACTGGCTCCAGAAGGAGTGGCAGGTGGTCAGTGGGGTTAGGGAAATCTAACCTAGGTCAGTTTTACTCTTCCTTGTTAACATGCACTAGCATTCAGCTTGGGCAGCTAGCCAGAAGGATCCTAGACTGCTTGGTGTCCAGAAGTTGTCAATAGCAATGGCCTCAGTGTATACATGATTGAACAACAGTCACCAGTCTGTGAAGCAGAATCTGGGAGTAGAGGCAGAAAAAGGGATGGAGGGCAATGGCCTGATTTTTTTTCTAGAACACAGTGCTAGCCTGTTGTAGCAGTGTCTTTGGGCTATAAAAACACAAGCTGGGAGTTATATTTTGCCTATAGGCTATAGTTTGTCAGACTCCACACCATATAACAGGTATTTTAATGGTTCTTTTTCGAATCACAATAATGATAGCAGTAAGAATCATTTGACACTCCCATACCAAACCAGTCTGTCTTAAATATTTTAAAACTTATTTTACTATTTTTGAGTGTATGTGCACAGAACAGAGAGGAATTGGATTCCCCAAAGCAGGAGTTACATGTAGTTGTCAAGCACACGATGTAGGTGCTAGGAATTGAACTTGTGTCCTCTGGAAGAACAGTACATTTTCTTAGCCATTGAGCCACATCTCCAGCCCCTTGTCTATTATGTTTTAAAACTAATACATCAAATACTCAGAAATATGTACTTCTTATCATCTCTCTGCAAATTCATAAGTAGGCCAAAGAGATACCTCAAAGTAGGGAGCCAAAGGAAGGCTCTAGCCCATTGTTTGTTAAAGTTTCATTCCTGTCCTCCACGTACATTGTCAAGCATCTTGCTAGAGTACATAACTCTGCAAAACTATAACAGAACAGATTCTATTTATTTTGGTGATATATAGTTTCATTTGGGCAAACTTGTGTTTTGGCAATGGTGAAAAATGAGTTTATTTTGTCTTTTACTATATAATCCCAAGAGACAAATATTAGAAGCAGCATGGTGAACTTCAGCATTTGAAGTTTTGAGCATCAGGAGCTGTGTACTGCACAAGCCAGCCATCTGGTGTTTGCAACTTACACATGTTGGGTAAGACAAAATGTCATCCTAGTCAAACTCCAGAAAAACTTGTCTTTTCTTACAGTAGCAACCCCTGTCTGCCAGCAAGTGCTTCTCTCTGGTTTAGAAATACCATTGAAAACTTCCTGAAAATGGGATGTCACCTCCTGTTTTATTTTGATGACCCCATATTATCTATCTGCTCCTTCTGATACCAGCTTGCCTGTCTGCTCTGAGGCAGGTTATGGAATGTGTGCCCTTGTGCCCTTTCCTTTTGAGTATGATTGCAAATCCAAGGGGATCTTTCCAGAGCCCTTTGACATTTTTTTTCTTGTTTTTCTGTTTGTTTGTTCTTTTGGATATCTTTACATGTATATCAGTGTACTTTACTCATATTCACCCCCTGTCATTACCTTAGATTACTGAGTACTAACTTAGATTAGTGTACTAACATAGGACTGAGTAACTTTCTTGCCATCTGCTCTGCAATGGAGTCTTTAACAACCAGAAAAACAGATGGCTTTTGATTGAAAAGTAGTAAACTTAAGATAGTAAGAGAGAGATCTAAGTCTGAAAGAGGACAGAAGTTGTTTTTGTTTTCAGATTTCCAAAGCCATATTCTTTCCCCTTTCAACAACAGCCTTTACGATCTGATTGGCACTGATGAGAAATTTCTCAAAGGAGACCTCCATGCTCAAAAACAGGGCTAGACATGTTAGAATGGCATACTTGCATCTGAGGCTTAGATTCTTGTCAATTCCCAAATTGATGGTTAGCAGATCAAGTTATAGGGCTGTAAGACAGACCTGGTCACTTCCTGGGTCCTTCTTCATTTAGAGTGACCCTTGCTTTTTGGCTGCTAAATATTTTTGTGGGCCTCAACAACAAACTCTGGGTAAAGTAACCATGAGCAGTGTCTGCCTCTCTCATGCAGACAACCAGTGAGTTCTATCTTTGGCCTTGGTTTTAAAAGCTTTTAGTAACTGTAACCTGGCTTTTGATTTGGACTGTCTCCTCCCAACCTCTATCTGAGCCTATCCCTAAACATTTTCTTTTAAGTGTTTTTAATTGAAATATAATTATATCACTTCTTCCATCAATTTTCTCCCTTGCGCCTCTCCTAGCTACCCTACGTGCCATTTTCAAGTCAATAGTCTAGTTTTCTTTGATTATTATGGTCATATATATATATTGTGTGTGTGTGTGTGTGTGTGTGTGTGCGCGCGCGCGCACACACGCGCACTCGCTCGTGAACATGTACCCACACGCATGTGCATGTGTGTATGTACAAATATATATTTACAGCTGAGTTAATTTTTGTCATGTGTATATTCAGGCTGACTACTCTGCACTGGACAACTAATAAAGAGTTTCATCCTTGAGAGATGCTAATCTCCTTCTTTCAGCAGTCATTAGTTGACTATAGTTCTTTGTCTAGGGTGGGACCCTATGAAACTTTCCTCCTTCCACATTAACATGTCCATGGCTAATACTGTTGTTTTGATCTAGGAAAGACTGTTTCATAGGAGACTTCCTGTATCCTGGATCTTCCAATCCTTCAACTCTCTCTTTCTCAATGCCCTTGAGTTCAAGATGCAAGAGCTGTGAGGTAAGTATATACATACTGGGACTGGAATCCTCAAAATGTGTTTACCTCTGTACTATTTCCTGCTGTTTTTTTTTTTTAATCTTTTTTGTTTTTGATGGTGTCCATTTTCCACAAAAAGAAGCTTCTTTGATGAGGGGTAATGCAATGAATGATTAGCTCACATGTGGTCAAGGACATGTGTTCTGGATCTTGTTGGGAGGTTGTGGTTCCCACATGTCTTCTGCCCCAGTTGGCTGGGACCATGACTCTGTGCAGCAGAAGTGAGCTCGGAATTTTTGACTGAGTTCCCTCCATGCAGCGCCGGGCAGATGCTGTGGGCTCATACCCGGGCATGAAAGTATCTCAGTCTGAAGCTCTGTGGGATGCAGGGCTCTTGAGTTGGGGACCCCCAGGCCAGGAAGTGGCAGGGACCAACTGGTCTCAAGCTCTTGGGCTCCCAGGTGCAGCTGGAAGCTGCAGAAGAGTTGAGACTGGGGACATGCTGGCTGGTTTGGCCCACAGCTGAGAGGGGCGAGAGGGAGAGCTCCAGAGGTGCCCTGTGGGGTGAGAGACTCTTGGTTACTGTACTCACTTGGCAGGGTTGGCTAGCTTGGTTGAATCAGTGGCCTCCATAGCTGGAACGCAGAGAAGTCCTCCATGGGAGATTAGATGACAGCTCGATAGTTGAGACCTTTTCCACAGTTCCCTACGGCGGGCCCCAAAGACACAAGGAAGTCCAGAGTTCTAAAAGCTTTATTTTCATGGCAGATGGTAGATGGATCTGGATGCACTCCCACATGGGTCAGAGTGGACCTGACTTAAATAGGGAGGGAGGAGGGAGAAGAGTCTGGGGAAGAATGTTTAATTGGCTATACTCTCTGGCCTTCAGGTATCTCATTAGTATGTAAATCTCTTGAGGCTGAGGCCTGTAGTCATACCTTCTACCTGTGCTGGGTAATGCAAACCTCTCTTAGGGAGGTGCTGTATTGCTGATTGTGACAGAAAATCGTGGGTCAATGGCGTGTCATGAGCCTAGGGTCTGGGTGCATGGCTGAACACCTGCCATTGCCCCATTGGAGTCAGGGTTTGAGGCCTGTGCCACATCAGAAACCAAGCCATCTCTTCAAGGCCCCAGAGGATAATAGCTACATTTGTCTGTGAACATAATCTTAAGATTCAGTTTGTAGTAAGGGGTTATACTGATCTAGAAAAATTAGCCTAGAACTCTTGATTAACTTCTTATTTGGATGTAGTTGAAGGTCATGCAACCACTGAAAACTCAACACGCTGCCTACAAGAGATACCCTTTAGATAAGAAGACACTGTCAAGTTGAGATATGTGGCATCCTCATACTTTTGAAGGAGACAGATGAAGGGGAGTGAGTGAGGTCATCTTACTGGGGCTGACTATGAGAGTACAGGCATGTGGAAGATGGAGTTGGTGTGAGGAAAAGATGGAAGAAAATGAAGTTGGGTCAGTGAATTATTTTTTGATCCCAAATCTCAAACACCCAACTCAACTAGCTTTAACATATGTAACACAAAAGACAGAAAAGAAATTTTATGACATTATTATCCCAAGGAAAGAGTAAGCCTGGGGAGGTTCTTCCAGGAGGAGTTGGATCTAAGAATTGCAATGGTGCTATCAGTTATAGAGTTAAGTTTCTTCCATTCAAGAGACTGAGACAAAGGTGTATCTGTGGGTAGTGTATTTGGGAGCAGCACTTTGAAGAGAACTAAGAGATGTGTGACTTGATGACTTGTCTGGAACCATGGGAAACTTCAGCTTGGTGCTGTGGTCTCTCTTTTAGAGAGTCTTATAGAATGTTTGTTTTCTAAGTTTTTTTTTTTTTTCTTTCCAGGAGACAAAATAAGAGGAAGCATTCATTTTTCTGGTTCTGTCCCTATTTTTGTTGACATGTTCACATTTATGGGCTGTGCACTTGAGTATTGAGCTAGTTCCTCATTTGTTTCCCAAAAGGGAAGCCTCAGGACAGTGAGCAAAATTTTATTTTGTTATTATTTTTATTTATGTAAGTATTTGTCTGCATGTATATCTGTACAAAACAAACTTGACTGGTGCCTGTAGAGGCAAGAAGAGTGTTGAATCTCCTGAAAATGGTGGTACAGACAGTGATGAACTATCACATGGATATTGGAAATTAAACATGGATCCTCAGTGAGCAGTCAGTGCTCATCATCATAACCACTGAGCCATCTCTTCCTCCCTGATAATCTCAGCTTTTGATCTAAGGTCATTCTCTTCTGAGGGTGTTTCCTGATCAAGGAATGATTAAAGGCCCTGGATGGATGTTTATGTTCAACACAGATCTAAGGTCAGTCTTTGATATATTCTGTCAATCCTGATGTTCTCTCTCTGTCTCTCTCTCTCTCTGCTCGTCTCTGTCTCTTCTCTCTGTCTCTCTCTCTCTGTCTCTCTCTCTCTCTCTCTCTCTCTCCTTTTGTCTCTCTCTCTTTCTGTCTTTCTCCATGTTATTTTCAAATACACCTGATACATTCCACCTCAATGCATACTTTCTATTGATCCCACTAGCACATAGGAAGTTGTGAAAAGATCAAAGTTTGTTTTGTTTTTCTCCTTGATCCTGAGGATAAGAAAACCTGAAAGGTAAAGAAAGGGGAAATTTCCCCCTACCTATTTTCTGGGAAGGCCCAGATAAGCCTATACTGGCTGCATCTCATCCTAGAGGGCTGGGCCTTGTACAGAACTTCAACAAAAAATGCATAGATTCTCTAAATGAACTTCTAATTATCTTCTGTTAATGGACACAGTACAGAAGGTGATGAATCTCATTAAGAAAGGGGCTAGTCTTCCTAAATTTGAAATCTGAAATTTAAGAAAGAGTAAGGAAACATTCTTAACTTTGAGTTGAGTGGTGATATTTCTGAGACTATTCAGTTTTATGTGTCTCCAAATCACCTGGTTTATGTATCATTGGTCTTATGTTTACAAACTGGGAGTGAATTTTATGAGAAGGCACCACATAAAGTTATAGTCTACAAACAGCTGTCATAAGCCAGCCAAGTAAAATACATAAATTCTAAGTTACATGGTATGAAAAATTAGAAAGTGTTAGTCAACCATCCCATTATATTATATCCCTGAATAACACAGAACCCATGTATAAGCTTTGACCTTGTGGCCATCAACCCAAAGCCTTCTCTTGTCCTAATCTTTAGTTTAGGAGGTTGGCTTATAAATTGGGAAGGCTAGATGATAGAAAATTAGAATTGCAGCTGATAGATGATCCTAATGGTTACTCCAGTCATGATGACTTTGAATAGATAATACAACTTGATAGTACTCATCTCATATGGGTGAGCATGGTGCTCATATTTGCCAGGTCAATGCTTATCTCTCTCAGTTAAACAGTAACATGTTTTGCTCTTATTATACATGTTTTCCTAATCTTCAAGTAAATCTGCATCATACTATTTAATAAGAAATAGCCTGTTGTGGGGAATGGAGAAGAGGTTCAGTGGCTCCCAGCACCCACATGATGCTTACAACCATCGCTAACTCCAGTTCCAGGAGATATGATACCCTCTTCTGGTCTTTGTAGGTAACAGGCATACATGTGGCACACATATGTACATGTAGACAAAACACTGATATACATTTAAAAATCTAAATATAAGAAGAGTTTTTCTATAGCACTTTTTTTTTGCCACTAGCCCTGTGGTAACTATTTTTTATTGGATATTTTATTTACATTTCAGATGTTATCCCCTTTCCCCAGTCCCCCTATCTCATCCCCCTCCTCCTGCTTCTATGAGGATGTTCCCCCACCCACCTAGCATTTTTGAAGCTTTTTTTTTCTATGACACCATCACATTTTTATCACATATTAGCCTCATTGAGTTTTCTTTTTGAGCATCTACTGGTGAGATTTTTATTTTCTATCTTTCAAATGTTTGAACTTGGCATGGCTGTCCTGTGATGGAGGGCTAGAAAAATGGAGGCATATCTGTCATTGTGGTACTTTGAATAAGAATGGCTTCCATAGGCTTATATATTTGAATGCTTAGTCACCAGGGAGTAGCACTATTTGAAAAAAGATCAGAAGATGTGGTGTTATTAGAAGAAGTATTTCACTGTGAGTGGGATTTGCCAGGCCTAGTTCTCTTTCTCTGCCTGTGGATCAGGATATATCCTTCAGATACTTTTCCAGCATCATATCTGTCTGTGTACTACCATGCTCCCTGCCATGATGGTAATGGACAAAGCCTCTGAAACTGTAAGCAAGCTCCAATTAAATTCCTTCTTTTATAAGAGTTGCCTTGGTCACGGTGTCTCTTTAGACCAATAGAACAGTAAG
The DNA here is from genome assembly GCA_021653895.1 of Mastomys natalensis. Lineage (NCBI taxonomy): Eukaryota > Metazoa > Chordata > Mammalia > Rodentia > Muridae > Mastomys > Mastomys natalensis. The sequence goes on along the minus strand of JAJTUV010001890.1, from coordinate 303,952 downwards.
TAGGATAGACAGCAAGCTTGAAACCAATGACTATTATTTCAGTAGGAACATAAATGACTAAAATGATAACATAAGCTTATGATTTACTATGCTTACTGGAAGCACAAAAGGCCAAGTTTTCATTCTTCTCTTTCACAATATCATAGCAACTCAAAATTTTGGAACATAGGAATCTTTGTTTCAGTAATTTTACATTTTATCTCCATTTTCCTTCTGTAGCATGTCTAAATTACACTTTGGGTTAAAATAAGAATCTTGTAGCACCTTGCAATAATGATAAAAATATTAAGTATTTTTTTCATTGTCAGATGGGTATACATATCACTGGTGAGCTGTGCCTGATAATCTCTACTAGTCAATGGTTTTCCAGAGCAGCATTGTGCTCATAGTTTGGGATATATCCTACATTCTTTCATCACTCATTTATGTACACACTATTCATGACTTATTAAGTTCATCCATGATATATGAAAATTGTTTGTGGACCTTTCTTCAAGTAATCCTTTTTCCCTTATAAGGCAAAGATGGTTGTTTTTGTAAAACTTACAATGTGCTTCCCTGTACTTCCCAGATGCTTTTAGAATGGCGTATAGGCTATCTAGTAAGTTCTGTTAAATCAATTGTGCATGAAAATGGCATGAATTACTTATGGGCCAACTATAGTAAGGAGCTAGTGTGTCTCTTCCAGTCCTCTCTTTTCTAACCATCACAATCTGGGAATTTACATCTTGATAGGGCAGCGGCACCAGATGGAAGAAACTTGGATTCCCAAAGTCACCAGATGGAGATGAGCTCTGACCAACTTGTATCAGACTTCATGCAACTAAGAAATAAACTAATGTTTAAGCCTTTGAGACTTTTATTACAGCAACATACCTTATCTCAAGTGGACTAAATGTTATTTCCATGTATTGTAAAAATGTATAGTCTTCTCTATGAACTAATTACAAATATATTGAAGACTTGGAGATCCCATCTCCAAATATCTGTGCTGGTAAATAAGTGAGGTAGAGAAAGATTCTAATTATCCTCCTTTAACTCAGACACAAACAAAAAGCAGATAAGTAACTATACTCCCAAGTTTTCTGCTTAAAATATCTACACTTCTAAACTATTCATGATTGCAGAAATGAGGAAGTTTGTCATACAGAATTATGGAATATCATATCTTTAGAAATGTTTAAAATATGCCTATGAATTAGTAGTAGTGAATAATGTTGAGAAGTGTATTCACTGGGGAGGAAGTAGAAGGTTCTATGGAAAATTTTGTATTTCAAAAAGTTTTCTATACTCTTTTATTCTTGCATTCCTTTTCTTCTACCACATTATCTTTTTTTCTCATCCCTTCCCCTTTCTTCTTTGCTTTTCCTTATTCTTCATCCTCAACAGGTTCTCAGTATGTAGATATGGCTGGCCTTAAATATGTGATTTTCCTGCCTCAGTTTCTAGAGTGCTTGGATTATAGATATATATCTTTCCATTTGGCTCTGCTTTTCATCTTCTGACATGCATTCTCACTTACTAGGCTAAATTTGATTATCTAACAGGCAAACCACACACACAAACACACACACATACACACACACATCATCATCATCCAGGAGAGTGAATTATTTTGAAAAGATAATAAATGAATAATCAAGGGAGAAACCAGGAATATGACTTTTTATTTTTGGCTTAGTATATTTTAAATATTGACAATGGGAATGGAAAGAGGATTTAGATTTGATTTGTGTCAGATCTTTCTGATGCAAAGGCCTTTAACTTTCTTCATAGGATTCTGCTTAGGGATTTCTTCAAAACTGTGTTATGCATCCAGTTCTCCCATATCTGACATCAGACATTAATAAATACAACTGAAGCAACTGTTTGATAAGAGAGCATCTTCATATTTATATGTGGTAGAACTAGGTAAGTGGTAAAGTCTGACTGATAACTGAACCATTTTTTTTCTTTCTAAGGTCATAACAGTTTGACCACATTTCCCAGAGTTCTTTACAGTTGGGTAGGGAATGTATTATACAGCATTGCTAGGCCTGGCTCATCTACAGTATCTATTCAGTATATATTTTGCTTTGCTTTCTTTCCCCTTAATTGATGAATGATGTATTACAGAGCATCCAGTGGAAGAGGCCGGTTTTTAGTGGAGTTTAGACAGAAAGATCCTTGGTTCTGAAATGACTGTATGGAGCAGAGTATATATGTTAACCTGTGTATGACTAATTCAATGAGAAATATATAAACATATTTTATAATATAAATACATTGACATTTAGGAGTTATTTACTGTAGTCATCAACTAACTCTGCCTAATATAGATGTTTTAAACCACAGCAAACAGCAGACAGTTTTGTTTTTTTTTTTTGTTTTTTTTTTTTTGGTTTTTTGGTTTTTTGAGACAGGGTTTCTCTGTGTAGTCCTGGCTGTCCTGGAACTCACTCTGTAGACCAAGCTGGTCTCAAACTCAGAAATCCACAAATCCACCTGCCTCTGCCTCCCAAGTGCTGGGATTAAAGGTGTGTGCCACCACTGCCCGAAAGTTGTTGTTTTTTGTTTTGTTTTGTTTTGTTTTGTTTTGTTTTTCCTGTCTGAGACAAACTCACTGTGCGGCAGCAAAGTTTGGACTCGAACTCGGAAAGAAGCCCACCTCGGACTCCCGAGCATGGCAACTATAGCAATGTGCCAGCACTGGCCAGCTAGCAAGCAGTTCTTTAGGAATTGTGCATGGTAGGAAAAAGTTCTCCAGATGCCGCTTTCAACTCCTCTCAAACAACCCCTCCCAACTTCATGTCTTTTACATTTTTTTTTATAACTCCAATTAGTGATTTCTCTATGCACAAGGGTGCAAGACCTATCAGTGGAACATAAACAATGAGGCCAGACTCCTGAAGAAAAATGACTCTCTCCCTTTTTCTTTAGCTATCAACTTCCAATAGCTCCTTAGACAGAGGTGATTCCTTATAAGCTCCTCATTAATCCAATGGCAACACATTTTTATGTACTTGATATAAGATGTCACATAGCATTTGAATTGTTATTATTAGTATAATCCAACCACCTTAGATAAAGGGAAATTTAGTCCATGTTAGGAAGTGGGATTGGTAGTGTCCAAAAATGATCATCTTCAGTTCCTCTCTTCCATGTACATGCATGCAGCTCCACTCATCTTATGTGGAGTCTATTCCATCCTCAGTCACTTACTACTTTCTGTGGTCAGTATATGACAGAAAATACAATTTGGGTATTTTATATTTGGTTATTAACATGAATAATGGATCCCTTGGCATTGTTTCTCTTAGAATATGGCTGAAATTTAGGAATTCTGTGCATGGATATGCTCTCTTATCTGTTACCTGAGGTGAGAATTTGCCTCAGCCATGCCTTTCTGCCATTATACTTTCTGTCAATGTTTTAGAAACAAAAAGACCAGTTGCCTATGGACTAAAATGTCTGAAACTGTGAACTGAATATGTCAACTCTTGGAAATGATGCTTGGGGTGTGTCAACATGTTAAGAATTATCATGGCTATGGCTTGAGGATTGAGTTCAATGTTACTGATGGGTAAAGACGTGCAAAAAACTACCAAAGAATGCTTAATGTAGCTTGTGCTGATGAGTGTCAAAAAAGGAAGATGAAATGTGAATATTCCAGCGAGGTTATTAAACAATACTCCTGGAAAATCTTTTAAGTTAATGGTTGTACATGCAACAAATCATGTACAGAAAATGAAAGCCAGAAAAAATGTTAAGGTTCTTAAAGAAGTTTGAAGACATGATTGTGGGGTTTTAAGCCAAAGCATAAAAGATTAATTCCTTCTACTTTTACCATTGTTTCTATTTTCTTAAGAATTGATGTGATTGGTTATCAGAATGAATGACCCTAGGCTTTACCAGAGGCCAACATGACCTATAAATTATAATACAGATCTCATGAGAACAAAATTTCTATTTCAGTGTATGTCTCATGTGCCCACTTCACAAAACTAATCAAACATCACAATATTTTCTAGAGGAAGAGGCTACTTTGTGAGAAATTAATATTTCAGTAACGAGTTAATTTTAACCTTGAAGATTTATAAGAAAGTAAACTTGTGAGATATAATGTCATATAACATGGACTCACTATATAATCTGATTTGATACCTTTGCCGTTTGTAGAAGTCATTTTTTTGGATATGAGAAATAGGTAACTTGCAGATTTCTATGTAGCTTGAAAAAATGGGGTTGTTGTAGCCTGGTTCTATTTCAGGAAAAAAATTATGACTGTATTGAGACCACCATGCTAGGAGAGATCCCAAGCCAATCATGTGGAAAACCCACATGGTGAAGCACTCAGGCACCAGAGCCAAGAAGCTTTCTTGAATGTTTGTGTTCATCTAACTGAACACATCTATGTAGGTGACTCCAGACAGGGTTAAATGAACCTGAAGAATCATCCAGCTGAACCAACTCACAAAATCCTAAGGGAAAAATAAATCGCTGCTGATTCAAACCATTACATTTTGAAGTGGTTTGTTACACAGTAAATATAGGTATATTGCATATATGTTATATATGTGTCATATATGTTACATATATTATATGTATTATATATTTTATGCTATATGTATGTATGTATGTATATATGTATATACATACTACTACATACATACATACATACATATAAAGAAAACTGTAGGAATTCTAGGTATAAAGTTTTGATTGGTTAAGGAAATAATTAGAATTGTTCGTTGTGTGTTTTAAGTCTTTAGGATGGCACCTGGAGCTTATCTTTTTAAAAAATCTTTTTATGTTACCTAGGTTTGAGTCCAAGGTATCCCACATGCTACTCAGATACTGTACCACTGAGCTATAACACTAATCTCTTAGTATTTTTTTCTTAGCTAAGGTCTCCCTTAGTCATCCAGGTTGTCCTTGACTATCCTTAACTATCATCTTGTCATTGCCTCTGAGAAGCTGAGATTACATGCCTAAGACAGCTAACTGACACTGCTTTCAAAGAGTTCTAAGAAAGGCCATTATGCTCAGGCCCAAGTAAGTGATCACATTCCTATGTTTAAACCTGGGTCTTGGCAACTGTTTGCTTAATTAAAGAAAACTATATTTTTAAATGAAAATAATTATTCACTTACCCCATCTTCTCTATTTTAGGCTCTGAACTCTTGATGCAGCAACCATGCATGTCCTATGTAGAGAAGACAGTTTTAATAAGGCAGCAGCAACCCTGAAGGATTTATTGACAGAGTTAATGCTGGGCAGGTTGAAAGGAAGGGTGAAGATCTCATCCTTGCAGGAAATGAGGAAGCTATGAGGAGTCTTTGTTTCATCTCTAGTATCACACCCAAAGGTCAAAGGATGGCTCAATGGAGAAAGTTTTGTTGCTTCTTGACTTCTGACAGTTTTAGAAAGTCAATAAATATTCTAGTATATGGTGCAAGAGAGAGTTCAGTTGCTACTCATTTTTTTTTAAATCACTAGGTCATAAACCACTATGTGAGGAGAACTACAAACCTTTATTTTGCTTTTAGAAATGAGCTTTTCCAACAATCCCAACCAACCAGAGCCCCCAGGGTCTAAACCACCAGCCTGGGAGCGCTTAGGGAGGGACCCATGGCTCCAGCTATATATGCAAGGGAGCTATATATAAGTGGGAGAACAGATCCTTGGTCCCATGAAGGCTGGACGTCGTGGGGGGGGATACTCGAGGGTGGGGAGGTGAGGTACAGGGGAGGGTGTGGTGGGGGTACACCAACGTGGAGGCAGGAGGAGGGGGGAAGGGATAGTGAGTTCCTGGGAGGGAGGGGGGAAATGGGGTAAGGAGAGAACATCTGAAATGTAAAAAAAATTTTCCAATAAAAAATTTCCAATAAAAAAAAAAAAAAAAAGAAATGAGCTTTTCTTCAAATACTAATTTGGCTCTCCTCAGATGGTGTGATGAACTCCAGGATTAATTGGCATAAATGGCCTAGCACCAGGAAAGGTAGATATGAAAGGGAGTATGCCTGAAAACAGAGATACCCAATGGAAGAAAGAGCTGTTACTTATCTGGTCTGGCCTGTACTCAGAGTACAGCTGTTTTAATTTCAAAACCACATATTGATCACGCAATTCATATGTGAATTTATAATGTAGCTATTAAAGCCAGGCCTCTATGGAGATACAAATGGATTAACTCTGGAGAAATAAGCCATGCTATGGAAAGAGAAGTGCATCCATTTTAATACTAAGTTGAGCAAATATCTGCCATAAATTCTCAGGAGTTTACTGTAGGGTTTTCATACACTGTAGGATTACAGTGACCCTCTGCTTAATGGAGTTGATTTTTTTTTTTTTTTTTTTTTTTTTTTTTTTTAGTTTGTTTGACCAAGTGACCCAGAGTTTTAGCCCAAGGTTTTTCTTAGTGTCTATCCATCTATCCACATCTAAGTTGTTTATACACTTGCCACTTGAATGGTTATAAACACCACTGAAAATATGAACAAATACTTTGAAAGAATGTGACAACTGGTTTTGATGTAGGAGTCCCTGAAAATATTACCATAACAGCCTCAAATTTTGACCTTTTCTTATTACATACGAGTAGTTTAAAATTTAGTTATTTGTAGAATCCTTTTTCTAATTTTTCCTTTTGACATTGATCAAAAATTTCCCTTTTCATATCTTGTCTACTTTAACTACTTTTTCAAAATTAGTACATGTGTTGGTTTGAAAATAATCCCCATAATTTGAATACTTGGTCACCAAGGCAGTGGCACTATTTTAAAAGATTAAAAGGTGTAGCCTTATTGGCCTAGGTGTGGCCTAGTTGGAGGAACTATGTCACTGGGGGTAGGCTATGAAGTTGCAAAAGTCCAAGCCAGGCCTAGCGTCTCTCTCCCTGATGCCTGATTATTCAGATGTAGAACTCTTGGCTATTTCTCCAGCACCACATCTTCCCGCATGCTGCCATGCTTCCTGCCATGATGACTGTGGACTAAACCTCTTAAACTATTAGTAAGCCACAATTAAATGCTTACCTTTACAAGAGTTAATGTGGTCAGTGGGCATGGTAGCACACACCCTTAATTCCAGCATTTGGGAGGCCAAGGTAGGTGGATCTCTGTGTGTTCAGGGTCAGTCTGGTCCACATGGCAATTTCCAGGATAGCCATTACACAGAAAAGCCTTGTCTGGAAAACAAACAAACAAATAAAAACAGTTGCTGTGTTCATGGTGTCTCTTCACAACATTAGAATACTGACTAAGACAGCATACAAAGTATGAGATTGTATTAAAGCATTTTTGTATGTACTTTTTGCTTACCTTATCTTTATTCCCCTTCCCCTGTCTGTCTGACCTCCTCCTGCTGGTCCATTCCCTCCTCACAGTAACTACTCTTCGGCTTTCATGTCATATACATTTTTTTTTTAAAGGGAGGAATTCATGTTTTCAGTCCATTGTGATAGGGAAGGTATGGTGATTCAGTTTGTGACAGCAGGAAGGAGTGATAAAGGCTGTTAACATCCTGGCTGACCAAGAGGTTTAGTAAAGCAGGAACTAGGAACAAGGTATAATTTTCAAAGTACTGCCTCTAGTAATTTTCTTCCTTCTTTGGGGCTCTGACTCCTAAACGTTCCATAGCTTCCTAAATAGTATCACCAGCTAGGGAACAAGCATTCAAAATGTGAGTCTGAGGTGAACATGCTGGGTAGCCATGGCAAGGAATGTACAGTAGATCAGAAAGCTGCATACAGTATGGCTAGCAAACAAACAAGAGAGGGAAGAGAGTGTACTAACATCTCCTTCAAGGGCCCAGGCTAAGTGACCCAAGAACCTTCCCCAAGGCTTTTACTTCTAAAGGTTTTACCGTAGCCCAGCAACACCCCTGAAATGACCAAGCTTTAAACAATGAACCTTGGGCAGGGAGTATGGGTGCATAAAACATCAAAATTATAGAAAAGAGATTGTGGGTTTTTTTTAGTGGCCTTTAGCTTGTCCTTTCCCTCAAAGGTGTGTGTGAGGGAGACTGAGGTAGATTAACAAAACTAAGTGGAGCACAGTGTATATCCATGAAGTCATCCCTGGATGCTTGTGCAAAGGCAGAAACACAGAATGCAGCTATAGCTCCAAGAACAGAAGAGAACTTGGAGTGAAAGTTCATGAAATCTGGGTACAGGAACCTTAGAACTCACAGGGTACACAGACCGCTCTCTGACCTTTACCCAGTGATATTTGAATTTGCTGGGCTAGAAATTTCTAGGATAGCAGGGAAGACAGAGAAGGTTGCCATAGAAGCAGTTTAAAGGCTGAATGTCTTGTTTCTCAAAGGGATGATTTTCAGTGAGTCAACTAGGTCATCAAGGAGGGACTCTCTCAAGAAAGCAGCCTGACTAGGTATTAGAGGAGGGGCATAAGGAACCATTGAGGGGTGATAGTCAAGAGCAGGATAGAAGTAGAGGTGTCCATGGAGCTCTTCAGCAACAGAGGAAGAAGTGACAAGTTTCCACAAGAAGGAGTGCTGTGGTCTCAGTGTGCTTTCTCTAGTTCACACACTGAAACTTGATCAACAATGTGATAGTATTAAGAGGTGGGGCTTTTGTGATTCAAGTGAACTGTTTTCTTCTTTCTTTTTTCTTTTCCTGCAATACTGGAGATTGATCCTGATACTTCCTACAGTGCTAGGCAAGTGCTGTACCACTGAATTACAAACCTAAGCCAAGGGTTGGGCCTTCTTGAGGACTTTCGAAAGGGTTTTTTAAAGTGGCCTTTTTCCTTCTATCTGTGCCAAACAGGGTCATAAGTATTCCTTCTCTCTGAAGAAAGCAATGATTCAAGGTACTTGACTGCAAGTGGCTTGGAAGCCAAATGGGGCTTCTGTACCTGTTGTGGTCCCTGCAAGCATCAGGGTTGGCAGGGAAATAATTCATGTGAGGCAAAGCATGAAACTCAAGTTGGCACCATTTTAGCAGGCACTGGGTCAAAAACTTATAGAGTCTGGCGAAATGGTTTATTTCTCTTACACATTTAAACACAGTAAAACTGGAAAAAGTCTCCATGTGGTAGTTATCACAACAAAGATTCAGTGATGACTACATAGGAAACTTTCTTGCAAAGTATATCTCTATAGCAAAGTGCCTATGACCTTCACCATAAGAATGAGCTCCATTGACTGAGAAGCAGTTCTCAGAAATCTGGGCCTAGGGAGGAAGCATTTATAATAAGCATAGAGATGAATTCTATTAGTTGAGAATTCAAAGTACATGGGACCTCTTGCATAAGGATGGGTTTTATTCACTGAGAGACAAATCTCAGGATTAGATGTGAACAATGTTCAGTATTTGGACAGATTCAGGTGAAGAACGGCTCCACAGAATAATAAAAGATCACCAGGTTGTTAAACAACATCTACTGTAGCCTTCTTGGTGAACAGGTGTCAGTCATTTTCTTCCCTTGAGGAAAAAAAAAAAGGCCTGCTTGCTTAACATTAATTCTGTTTTCTTCCTAATACTTTCTCTAAACTATGCCTCTTACACACCTTTGTACACCAAAAGCGGCTGACTCATTGATCTTCCTCTCCCTTCTCTCTAGAACTACAAAAGAAATGTCTGTTGTTTATAAAGAACCACGTCTTGGGTATTTGGTTACAGCAAGATAATGAACTTAAGGCAGCAGTTCAGTAGGAAACACAGCAAGCCATATTGTGAGAGAAAGAACTGGCTTTTGTGCATTTCCAACAGTTCTGGGTTAAATGTGCTTTAGGATGAAGTGGCTAGTGTTGTTTGGAATCCTCCTCTGCCACATTGAGCTCCTAAAGCAGCAGAAGAAAAAGCCCTGGATCATTTCTTTGCAGCCCTTTACTTCTAGCCCAACCATAGTCTTGAAGGTCAGCCTCGTTCCCAGGTGGAATGTCTCCTTCCTGACATTTATTTTGAGTTATTATGTTGAGCTCCAGAGAGCAGTGTCAAAATGGCCTCAAGCCTGAGATCGCCTGTGGGAGTGGGACAGAAGCAGGCAGATGCAGGTATTGACAGAGCTAAGGTAACACGTTAGGTAATATCACTTCTCATATGCTCAGGCCATTTTACTGTTTTATTTTTCATCATTTAAGATTTGTTGATTAGAGAGGTAAAATTGTTACAAAAAGAGGTACACTATATCATTTTCCTTTTAATAGTGGCCAGGAACTTCCCCAGAACGCACAAGGTTCTGTGATCTTGCTGGAAATGACCTTCAGTTTTCTTTGCTTAAGAAAACCAAGTGGGATTCTGATAGCTTGGGGCAGCTCCAGTCACCTCCATGAACCCTCCAGGACCATTCATCTCACAGTACTTAAATTGAAACTTGTTTCTACTGTATGCAATTTGCATGGCCATTTCCATGACTGTTTTGAAAGTGTCTTGAAATGCACAGCAGCAGTCCCTGTTTCATGATTGACTCTCTGTCTTCTGGCATTGTGCTGGGTGTCAGGAAATACAATAATCCTTTGCAAACAAATCCTTGACTACTGCCCTTTGTGATATTTTTCCTATCTCATAATGATATATTTTATTTCAATCATTATTTTACCACCTCTAACCCTGACATTTAAGCTCTGGTTTCTCTTGATCTGAGAGGGATTTGAAGTTCATTTTAATCAGATTTTTGTATTTCAGTGAAGGAGGACTCAGATATCTCATGTGACTCACCCCAGACACTTCTGGTTCTCTGTGAGCACAAGCAGGGAACTTTAATGCACGTTAGATAGGAATGTATTGTCAATTTTTTTTTCTTTTATTTCGGCTTGTTACATTGCATAACAGTGACTATGAGAAGCTAAAATTTAAAAATCTCATATGATCAAAAAAGAAATTGGATTTGAGTAATTACATCTCCTTGTGCTAAGGTGAATATTTTTATACAGTGTCAGTGCCAAAGGGGTACACATTCAGTGATTTTTATTTTGAGATAAGGACTCACTCTCTAGCCCAGGTGGGCTCAGAGCTTCCTGTGTAGTCCAGAATAGCCCAGAATTTGGAACAATCCACTGCCTCAGCCTCCCGAATGCTGGTATTACATGCATTATGCATGAACTACCATACCTTTTCAAAACATCAAGGCAGCATGTACAAAAGGGGGCCTGTTTCTGAATTCCGGTTATGGCTAGTGAGAGAGAACAAGGACTTAGCAATAGAAATAAATTCATGTGTTAAAAGCTTTATTCCTATGGCTCATCATCAACCTTCACATGAGAGAGATGCCCAGTAGTCCCCACCTCTCACTGATGGACTAGGGCAGTTCACTATTGTTACAGGAGGATCTGAGGAGCTATACTTCCTTAATGGGTCCTGCGGTCCAATCCCACATTGAAGGGCTACTACCAGTTAACTTTGCTAGAGGAGATACTCATGAGGCCTCACCGCTCTCTGATGGTCTGGGTCAGTTAACTGTTAGAGGAGAGGCCTTTGAACCCCTCACAAGGGACCCATGAAGCCTAACTCTTTGGAAGGGCTACCCCTCCAGGAGAGTCTAGGACAGTTAACTGTTAACTGCTAGTAGCAAGAACACCCTGATTAAAAACTCAGTAGGTAACACAAAGATGAAAGTAGGAATGGAACTTGCAGAGAACAGTTCTAGTGAGAAAGGATGGAGAATGAGGGGGTGGGGCTAAAATGTTTCAATGTTAAACAAAACATGACTTCATATTTAGAAAATTTACTCAATTTTTCTGGACTCTTCCTGTTGCATGAAGACACATCTGTAGATGACAAGAAGGGAAACAGGCTGTTTGCATCTCACCTGGCAGCCAACTACATCTTCAAAGGAAACCACAAGAAAGGGAAAACCTCTGTTCTTTCTGGGTGGGAAAATAATGAGTCATCATGTCCTAGCAATAACTAGAATGATCAATTCATAAATTCTGAGTAATAGGTTTTCACTTGTTGGGACTAATGGTCCATTATTTTACTTTCCATCTCCTGTCATATACAGCTGCCAAAATGTAATGTGTTGGCATCTTCTGGTCCTCTGATCACATATAATAAATGTACTTGGCTCCTGATTCTGCTTCAGAAAAGAAAGAAATATTTATACCTTCCACCAACAGCTATGGAGGTTGAGGCTTTCTTCAAGAGAGAAATGAATTTTTCAGTGTAGTTTGTGCATGGTAATATGTCAGGAGTGTGAAACAGATTGTCTGACCTTTTGGAAATAACAAAGGTCACCAGAGCCTGCCTGTGTCACAGTTGGGGAGACTCAGTCTACTAAAATTGGAAAGGACTTTTTTTTCCCATTCAGTATGTAGAAAGTGAATTATATCCCAGATTACCACTTCTTTGAGATCTCAGCTAGGATCTGAATATTTTTAATGATGTTGAATCCTCTGATTTCTGATCCAAGAAATTTATTCTGACCTTATATTACATGAAAATTTTCCATATGAACAAATTTCTTTTTTTAATTTTGAGCATAGTTGCTATGATAAATGGCAATACATGATACATGAATTCTAGGTTCACAGATTTTTAACAAAGACTGTTACATATCAATTTGTGTGCTAATGTAACTTCCAGGCTCATCCATTCAGAGTTACTGTTTCAGTTTTGGTCAATATTTTCAACTTATGAATAACATGTAATTCTTTCCACTTTTTCTTCCTGTATGTCATAGACCTGTACAGAGATTGGATGCTCCTGTCCCAGGTCTCATCCCCAGACTAGAAAACACTGCTAACTTAGTGTGACCACTGGTATGTTAGCTGCATTTCCTAGCCAACTTCAGACCTGGAAAGTTTTGTCTAGAAGGCTAGACAGGAGCTAAAATGGTAAACTGAGGTAGCAGTAAAGTGACAGAATCCTTGATTTCTAATACTTGTTCATGGTCATTTTTCTCTTGGCAACCTTGGAAAAATCACTTTAAAATAATCTGGCCTTCATTTTTTGCAGTATAGAATGAGATTGGCTGCATGTTGTCTGAAGGGCTACAATTCTATGGTTCTAATTTTTAGAATTTTACTTATTTGTCCTACACTAGATTAGAAGATTTACTTGTCTGGAACTTCACAAGGGTAACTCTGAGCTCCTGGTACTGTAATATATTTATAAGTCATGTTTCTCAAATACCAGTTACCTCCTCTTAATTCTTTCCTCAACTCCTACTAGGTCAAGCCCTTTCCCCTTCCCTCCTGCTCTCAAATTCATTATATTTGTACTTTTAACAACCCACTGAATCCAGTGCTGTCCATATACTCATGGTTTTGGGATCATACACTGCAGCACAGTCACATATCCGGGCCATACCCTTAAAGGAAAATGATGACTCTTCCCTAGTAGCTATCAACTCTCAATAGATCTTCAACTTTGGGTGGAGATTCCTGAGTTCTTTCTCTGTTCATGCTGGAAGGTTGATTGGCTTGATCTTGTGCAGGTTTTGTGTTAGCAACAACGGCTTCTCTGAGTTCATGAGTAATATAGCAGTCCTTTCCTGCCCAGAAGACAGTTTTGTCCTGGTCTTTCCTCACGTCTAGATTTTACAATCTTTCTACATCTTCTTCCCTAATGTTCCTTGAGCCTCAAGGGGGTATGATATAGATGTCCCATTTATGACTGAGAACTCCACAGATTTTCATTCATTGCACTTAGACCAGTTATAAGTTTTTCTGTTAACTAGTCTCCATTGCACAATGATTATCTGATGAGGATTTAGAACTGCACTAAGCTATGTGTGTTAAGGATAAGTATCAGCAATTCTTTTTAAACTTAAAATTTGTGTTATATCCCTGTACCACATTTATTTTTATTTTCTAGAAATTTATCTTTGAATTGACTCGTTTTTTAAAAATCTAACTTTGTTCATAGAAATATTGGACCATTTCATTAAAGAGATACATTACTAAGGTATATTCTTTTCTATTGCTGTGATAAAACACTAAGACTAAGAAGCATATAGATGAGTTTATTTTGATTTATGGTTCCAAAGGGTTAAAGTCCATGGTAGTGAAGAAGCATGGCAGCAAAAGACTTGCATGGTAGCCGAAGCCACAAGCTGAGAGCACATATCTTGAACCACAAGCATGAAGCAGACACAGAAATGGCAAATGCTTTAGGGTATTAAGCTCTCAAAGCCTGCACCGAATGACATACTTTCTCTAACAACACTGCACCTCTGTTTTGTTTGCTTTTGTTTTGTTTGTTTCCAGACAGGGTTTCTCCAGGTAGCTCTGGCTACCCTAGAACTTATTCTGTAGACCAGACTGTCCTAGAACTCTGTCCTAGAGATCTGCCTGCCTCTGTTTCCCAAGTGCTGAGATTAAAGGCATGTGTCACCACCACCCAGCAAGGTTGCACCTCTTAAAGTTCCTCAAACAGCATCACTAATTGGGGGTCAATTATTCAAATGCCTGAGATTCTGGGGAGCATTTCTCATTTAAATAACTATATTCCACTCCCTGGTCTCCATAGTCTTGCAGCCATATCATAATGCAAATGCTTTTAGTCTATTTTCAAAAGTTCTCATTGTCTGCCACAGTTTTAACACTGTTTAAAATTCCAAAGTCTCTTGTGATCTGGAGAGGTTACTGATTGGTTAAAAGAACTTGCTCTTGTAGAGGACCTAGGTTCAGTTCTCAGTATTCACATGTTGGTTCACAACCATAACACCAGTTTCAATAATCAGTGCCATCATTTAATGCCCAAAGGCATGTGATATACACATATATATGCTGGCAAAATACTCATACATATTAAGTAAAAATAAACAAATCTTTTTAAATGTTTAAACTCTCTTCTGAAATTCAAGGCAGTTTCTTAACTGTAGCCTGCTATAAAATAAAAAAAGCCAATTAGGTACCTTCAATATACATTAGCACATAATATCCATTGCCATAGCAAAAGAGAAGAATTGGGATATAGTTAAGAAATACTGGATCAAAGCAAGACTCAAACCCATCAGGGAAAGCTATAACCCCTGTAGCTCCATAAGTGATGTCTGAGACTTTAATTTAAAAGGGCTTAGATGGCTCTGCTCCTCTGGCTTTGTTGCCTGAAACATGTATCCTTTTCTTAGAGTAATTCTAATCCCAGTATTCTCCTGTAAATCTCCTTTGCAGATAATTCATATCTCTGGCATCTCCAACATCTTGATGCCACCATTGTAACCCAGATATCATCGCTTTATTTACTATAATAATAACAACAACAATAATAATAATAATAATAATATAGTACAAGGCATAAAGCATATATACAATAATAATAATAATAATAATTATATGGCCTCTCAGAATCTTCAAGCAGACACTATTCTGCCACAAATTTCTTGATGGTAGCAGCTTTCTGAAACAGTGGAGGAAAATTTTATGAGCCCATTGCTCTTTTTATCTTCTAAATCCAGAACTAAAAGGATAGCACTATTGATAGTGCTACTTTTGCACATGTGTAATAAAACTCCAGGAGCAAGGCAACTTATACAAGAAAGAGTTTATTTTGACTATGACTCCAGAGTTACAGTCTATGATGGCTGAGAAAAAGGATGCAAGCCAGAACAACAGCTGAGAGCTCACATCTTGAGCTGCAAGCAGAAATCAGGGTGAACTCTGGGAATATCAATAAGTTTTTCAAACATCTAAGCCCACTCCCCAGTAATAAAATTCCTCTAACAAAGTCACTTCCTAAATCTACTCCATCATTACCATTAGTTGGGGACCAAGAATTCAAATGCCAAAATTATGTAGGACATCTCATTCAAATCACTACATTCTAGTTCCCTCAAAGACTCTTTGGTTATACTCTAACTGATTTAGTTGTACTTTAAAAAGTCCCCATGGTCTTAGTCTCAATACTGTTTAAAAGTCTAAAGTCTCCCTTGAGACTCAAGGCTTTCTCTTAACTATAAAAAAACAAATCACATAACTTCTTACATATAAGGGCATAGCATACACATTGCCATTCTAAAGAAGATGACTGAAGGCATGAAAGGAAAATACTGGACCAAATCAGACTGAATCCAAGCAGAACAATCACCAAATCCTGTAGTTCCATGTCTGATGTCCAGAAAATTAATTTCAAATTCTTAAATGGCTTTACCCTTCTAGTTTGTTTCCTGTAATATATTTTTTCTTGTGTACTGTATTCAATTTATATACTTAGCTGACTTGTTAGATACTCTACCACTCTAGCATCTCCAGTATCTTAAAGTCTCAACTGCAAACCAAGTTTCACTTTCACAGCTTTATGAAGTAGACTTTCAGGGCCTCCTGTAGGAGGCCAAACACTGCTTGATTTCATTGGTTCTCTGAAATCCTAGAGGAAGATTTCATGACCTCTTAACTCCCGAATCCTTGGTGACTCTAAAGTCAGAATCACATAGATAACAGTTCCAAGTTTGTCTACCAGTTTGAAATGGATCTTGTCCCTTCCCCCAAACATATTTGTAGAAGCATGTTAGTTGTCCTTTTTAAAGAGCATATATTTCCTTAGGTCTTTTCATTAACAATTGGAAGACTAGTAGGATGGGCTTTTGTCCTGAGATTACCCTTTTCTATATTCCAATGCAGATAAAGCCTCACCTTAAAATTCTTGTCACTTTCAACACAAGTTTGTCTGCAAAATTAGGTTTCCTGGTGCTCTTTTTTTTTTTGAACTGTATATTTTATTTTTATTTTTGTTCCACTTCCTTTTTTTAGTGTAGATCAACAAAAGTGTGATCACTAAAGACCATGTGATAGAGTCAATAATAGGCCATCTTGAATTTCTTCTAACAAAAAATTAGTCCATTACTTTAAAATTTAGCTTTAGGCAAGTTATTAGGACATGGTAAAAAGGCAACCACATTTTTGCTGACTATCATAGACTCTGAACTAGCTGTTATTGTTCCTCTCTGGATTCTCTTGAGCTGAGTCCATACAATCTGTATTGTTCTTTACACTGTGTTCCAGCTCTAAGATGGCCTATTAAATCATGTTTATAGCATTCTATCATTTTTCCAGTCTCCAGTCCCAAAGTCTTTCACATTACGCAAAAAAAAAAAAAAAAAAAAAAAAAAAAAAAAAAAAAACCCAACAAGCAACAACAACAACCCAGAACATTCAGGCTCTTCACTTCAATATTTCACTCCTGGTGCCAACATTTGTATTAGTTTAGTTTCCTATTGCTCTGGTAAAACAGCATGGCTAAGGAAACTTATAGAAGAGTTTATTTTGTCTTATGATTCTGGAAGGATAGAGTCCATGATAACAGGGAGGTATGGAGGCCCAAGCAGCAGTGGAAAACTCATATCTTGAACCATGAAGCAGGAATCAGAGAGAGCATACTGGAAATGTGTTGAAGCTTCTGAAACTTCAAAGCCTGTCCATTGTTACATATTTCCTCTGGCAAGGTCACATCTTCTAACCCTACCCAAACAGTGCCTGCCCTCAATTGGGAACTAAGTATTAAAGTTCTTAAGACTATTGGGGTGGGGAATCTCATCCAATAGTTTGCCAGCTTGGAATGGCCCCTTGGCCTTGGCACCTTACATGACATTTGTAGCAGGATATGTTTGTTGCTGCTTTAAAAGGGTAGAAAGAATTTTAGGGTCTCTTTTACAAAAGAGAAGCTTATTTGGGTGAGATCTTGCCTTGAGGTCATTTTATCCCCATATAGATCAAATCTCCCCATAATGCTTCTGTTTTCCTTATCAATTACAGCCTTTCTTTCATCACAAGCTGCCACTGTAACATTAAATTTGCCAGCATTTGTTTTCTTATCAAACTACATGTTTTGAATTTATCTTTACCCCATTCAGTTTCATGGTACTGTCTTTCTCGAAAACTTTGTATTTCTTTCTGCTTTATTTGCTCTTTTTCATTGTAGTTCTACACATTAGAGTCATTACTAATAACCATAGGAGAGGCAATATTAGGGTGTTATCAAATCGTTTCTGCCAAAGAAATTAGTCCAATATTTTAAAATTTAGTCTCAGGTAAGTTGCTCTTAGGACATAAGAAGAAGATAGTCAGTTTCTTAGTCAAAAGATCACAAAAACCAAGTCTAGCTCAGATGCTAGTATTGTTCCTTTCTGAAACTTCTTGATCTGGGCTTCCAGAGTTGGCAGTGCTCTCAATGTACTGTCTTTTCAGGTCCCAGTAAGAGTGACCATTACGCTCTGCTTATAACATTAACTTACTTTTCTAGACCAAAGTTCCAAAATCTTCCACATTTCTCTGAAATTCAACATGGTCAAGTTCTTCCAAGCAACAGCTTATGCTCTGGTAAGAACTTCTTAGTAGTTAACTTTCTGTTGGGATAAAACATTGTGACCAAGGAAGCTGATGAAAGAAGTAGTTTGTTTGGGCTTGTGGTTCTAAAGGGTTAGAATTCATAATGACAGGGAAGCATAGGTATAAAAACAAAACCAGGCTAGGCAGCAAGAGTAACATGTCGAGAGCTCAAGTCTTGAACCACAAGCATGAAGCAGAGAAAGCAAACTGCAAACAAGGCAGGCCTTAATCTCTCAAAGCCTGCTACTAGCCACATACTTTCTCCAGCAAGGCCACATGTCCTAAACCTTCACAAACAGTACCACTAACTGAGGTCCAAGTGACATTTCTCACCCAAACCACCACAATTAGTACCAATTATAGGAGAAATACCTACAGTGATATAAAATAACTACTACCTAGAGTCAGTAACCCTGTATTATGGCTACAAAGGCATAGAGAAGTAAGTCTGGGTCATGAACTATAATATCCGAAGAATTTTCCAGCAACACCATCCTTCGAAAATTTTAAGAGAAATATAATTCTAGACTGGGTGGTACATGCCTTTAATCTCATTACTTAGGAAGCAAAGGCAGACAGAGATTTATGAGTTCCAGATCATTCTAGTTTTTGTAGAGAGTTCCAGTAAAAGCAGGGTGTGGTGGCATTTTAGTCACTGTTTTATTGCTGTGAAGAAACACCATAACCAAGACAACTCTTATAAAACAAATATTTAATTGGAGACTTGCTTATAATTTCAGAGGTTTAGTACATTATCATTAAGACATGGAACATGTTAACATGCAAGCAGGCTATGTAAGCCAAGAGAAAGACTCTGGGCTTGACATGGGTTTCTGAAACTTCAAATCCCACCCCCATTGACACACTTACTCCAACAAGGCCATACCTCCTAATCCTTTTAATCTTTCAAATAATGACATTCCTGGTGACTAAGCATTTAAGTATATGAGGCTTTGGGGGTCATTCTTATTCAAAGCACCATATTCTTCTTCCTAACCTCCATAGGCTCCTAGCCATAATATAATGCAAAATGCATTCAGTCCAAGTTCAAATGTCCCCATAGTTTTTCACAGTCTCAAAACTGCTTAAACACTCAGTCTCTTCTGAGACTCATGCAGTCTCTTACTGTAACCTCTTGTAAGATCAAAATGAAAAATTAGATCACATGCTTCCAGCATGCAATGGTACAGAATACATAAATATATTATTCCAAAAGGGATGAAAGGTAGCAAAGTGAGGGAATACTAGCCCAAAGCAAGACAAAAACAAACAAACAACAGCAGGATAAACTCAGCATCTTCATTTCCAATATCAAAGTGCTCTTCAGATCTTCAACTCCTTTCAGTGTTGTTGATTGCAACACCCTTCTCTCTCTTGGGATGGTTTCACACCTGGTCTGCAGCATCCCTTGGTAGGTATCCCCACGGCTACAGCAGCTCCAACATCTTGGAGTCTCCAAAGCAATCCAGGTTTCACCTGGATATATTGATAAAATGCCACAAGAATAGTCTCTAGGCTACTTCCTAATACTCATCTCCTCTTGAATTTCTTGAGCTGGGACCGACAGTTCAAGTTGCCTTCAACACTGTGTTCTGTGGTTCTTCTAGAGAATCCAGTAAACCCCATTTAAAGCAGTCAAAGTCTTTTCTATTCCAAAGTCCCAAAGCCTTTCATATTCCTCCAACAATTGTAGCATGGCATTCCCTCATAAGAGTTTCCTTGGTTGTGATGTCTCTTCACAGCAAGAGAGCACTGACTAAGACAGGTGGTTTGAATGAGAATCCTCCCTTCCCACTGCTACCTCATAGCCTCATGTATATGAATGTTTGCTTTTCAGTTGCTAGACTATCAGGAAGGTTTAAGATATGTGACTTTGTTGAAGGAGGTGTGTCACAGGGGTGGGGATGGGCTTTGAGTTTTCAAATGCTCTCACCAGGCCTGGTCTCTCTCTGCGTGGTCTTTGAGGATCAGGATGTAGGCTTTTAGCTACTGCTCCAGAACTATGCCTGCCTGCCTATTACCATGTTCCCTACATTGATGGCCATGGACTAATCCTCTGAAATTGTAAGCAAGTGCACAATTAAGTGCTTTCCATTGTAAGTTTCCTTAGTCAAGATATTTCTTCATGGCAGCATAACAGTAAGACACGGGGCTGCATAATGAAACCCTCTCTCAGAGAGAAGAGAGGACAAGGATAGACATGTTTTCAGTTGAACTGAAACAATTCATCATTATCAAGTCCTACACTATAGGAAATGCTAAGGATAGTTTTTAAGGTAAAAGAAAATGACACCATATTACAACATAGCACTACAAGACAGAATGTAGATTTATTTCTGATATGTTAATTGGTTTCCTGTGTTTTTGTGTATGTGCATTTGTTTGCTTTTTAAAAAAGATTTATTTTATTATTTTATGTCTATGAGTGTTTGCCTACATGTACATTATGGGTACCACGTGTATGACTGGTGCCCATGAATGTTAGAAGAGGGCATCAGGTACCCCAAGACTAATGTTAAATGTTGGCATAAGCTACCATGTTGGTGCTGGAATTTAAATATGTTCTGGCACCTGCCTAAATAATGGTCTGTGTGGGGGCATTTTTCTGAATGAATAGAATATGTAATATCAGTTTATAATTCCTTGAATTCCCTTCCACCGTTTGGTTTCCAATGACCCTTCCTCCTTCTATACTAACATTGAAGCATGGACCTCACAGTGATGGTTGCATAGGAAATTACTCATGCCTGGGACTATAAACCTAGCAAAGAACCCACAGTCGAGGAAGTAATACACCCCAGTAGATAGCCTATTACTATGATTTTGATAAACAGATCAGTCTTAGAACCATCTAAATGCTTATTTTTATAATCATAAATTACTGCAGCTCTCAGCCTTATCAGAGAAACTTCTTTTAGCAGTGGACTATAGTTAATACAGAGACTAGAAACTGGTCTAACTGCAGAGAATAAACAACTGTGGAGTGCTCAGTCTCAAATGAGATATCTGTATCACAAGCTGTGGTGGCTCAGGTATTTGAATTCTTGATACCCAGCTAGTAGCACTGTTTTGAGGAGGTTATGATGAGCTACAGTCTTGTTGGGTGAGTACATCAGTGGGGTGAGATTTGAGAGTTTAAAGTCGTCTCCAGCTTACAATTTTCTCTCCGATTTTTGTTTGATGTTAAAAATGTAATCTCTCAGCTAGTTTCCTGATCCTGCTACCATGCTTGTCACTTGCTGTCATGCCCTACTAATATCCTGGACTCTTATTCCTCTGGTATCATAAGCCAAAATAAAATCCATCTTCCTTATATTGTCTTTGGCCTTTATGTTTTATCACATCAATAGAAAAGAAACTAGGATAGAAGTTGAGACCAGGAGTAAAGTGTTGCTGTGAAGAACCTGACTATGTTGTTTTTAAGAGGAATTCAGAAGACTTTGAAACTTTGGACTAGAAAAGTTGTTGAATGCTGTAAGCAAGTCTCAATGAGCCATTCTTAAAAGAGCCTAGAAGACAGGAGTGATAACAGCAAAATGGACAGTAAAACCACAGCTCAAACTTTCAGAAAGTGAATCAACGACTTTAACAGCAACTATTATTTTACTAATAACTTACCTGAGGCTAGTTTTAAAAAATATAATCGATTTCTTTGGCAGAGAAAATTTCAAGACAACATGATACTGAATCTGTAACATAGTTGTTAATGATAATGCTTAATCGGGTCTACAGTGGAAAAAAAAACCAAAGTGGTAGAAAGATATGCAAAAACACAGCTTGGAGAAACAAAGAACATCATGAATCCTAATGTTACAGCCAAGGCATCTGGTAAAAAAAAAGGCTATAATTGCTAAGGGATTAGAGCCATTAAAGAGTGGCCTATTCTGCACGGCATCAGAGGGAAGGTCGCCCTCAGAACAGGACCCAACCCAGCTATATCTCCTGGCTAATTTTATGTCTACTTGATATAAGCTAGAGTCATCTGAAAGGAGAGAACCTCAATTGAGAAAATGCCCCCATAAGATCCAACTATAAGGCATTTTCTTCATTAGTTATTGATGGGTGCGGGCCCAGCCCATTGCAGGTGAAGTCATCCCTGGGCTGGTGGTCCTGAGTTGTATAGAAAAGCAGGCAGAGCAAGCCAAGATGAGCAAGCCAGTAAGCAGTATCCCTCCATGGCCTCTTCTTCAACCTCTGCTTCCAGATTCCTGGTCATGTTTGAGTTCCTGTCCTAACTTCCTTCAATAATGAACTATGATGTAGAAGTCAAATAAAACTCTTTGCTTCACAACTTGCTTTTGGTCATGGTATTTCATCGTAGCAATAGTAATCCTAACTAGGACACTAAGATTCCAACTTGTGAAACGGAAAGGCCTAAGGAGTTCTCTGTTCTAGAAAGCAACTGCAAACAAAATCTGTATAATTCAAGATGGTGAGGGCCCATCCCAAGCTGACAGCTGAACTTGACAGTGTCATCCATCTGGTATTGGCTTCAAAGGCATGACAGAGAGAAAAGCAATGGGATTGTGGAATTTTCCTCTGTGGATTGAGAGCTGCGCAGGCCAGATAGCATGTGGCAAAAGAATCTCTGCACCCAGAAAAGACAGGGGACCATGATATGCCATTGATTGAAACTGTAAAAGTGCAATCTCATTGCAGTGAAGACAACAAGATGTTGGAGATGCCAGAGCCATGAGTTTGATGCCAAGAAGAGTTACATACAGGAAGTGGAACAAGGCCAAGCTTGAAACAGATATATGTTTCAGGCACCAAAGCTAGAGGGACAGAGTCATCTAAATCCTTTGCCATGGAGCCATAGGATTCAGTATTTTCCCTGCTGGGTTTCAGTCTTCATTATGTCTTCACTATGCCTCATTTCTATATTTTGGAATGCCAGTGTATAATCTGTGCCGTTATATATTAAAAGTATAAAACTTACATTTTGATTTTACAGTGGGTTATAATTAAGAGATCACCTTGATTTCCTGTCTTAATTTGTTTTCTATTGCTATAGCAAAACATTGTAACCAAAAGCAGCTTGGGGAGGAAGGGGTTTATTATACATCACAGCTTACAGTTTACACTCTTTTACAATGAAAGCTAATGCAACAGATGCTCTAGGCAGTTGAAAGCTGAAGTCAGGAACTGAAACAGAAGTCATGATAGACTACCGCTTGCTTCCTATTGCTTGTTCAGCATGATTTCTGATACAACTTAGGATTATCTGTCCAGGAATGGCATTGTCCCTGACTGTCCTGGGCCCTCTATAACTCATTAACCAAGAACATGCCCTATAAATTTACCTATGTGCAATATGTTGGAGGCATTTCTTCAACTGATGCTTTTCTTAGATAACTAGCTTTTGTCAAATTAAAAGTTCTCTCTCTCGTTGTGTTTACTGTTAAAAGTGTGGTTTCTTAGTTTCCTGCTCCTGCCATATGCCTGCTACTTGCTGATACATTTCTACTACACCATTATAGATTTTGATACCTCTGAAAGCACAGGCCAAACTGTTTCCTTTGGTCCTTTTTAAAAAAAATCACATAACCAGCAAAGTAACTAACACATACCGACTCCCCACAACACTCAGGAAATACTGGGGAAGAACGGGCATAGATATTGAAGTACTCAAAGACTTGGGAGGACTTCTTTAAACTAATGTCTTGTGGATATGATAGGGCCATTGTGTTCATGAACTCACAGCAACTGTGGTTGACTGGACTAGACCTGTAGAGGATGAAGCCAGTCAACATTCTAGGATGTGGGGGAGGGACTTATATCTTTAACGGAAAATCTATTGGCAGTTGATATCTGCTATTCTTCCCCCTGAAGAATAGGGGTTGGAGACATGACTTGGCAGTTAAGAGTACCGGTAGCTTTTCCTTTCTATTGAATAAAGGATGCAGTTTGTGAATTCCAACTGGTCCCCCATATATAGCTGCTTTTTTTTGCTGGGCTATGGGCATGGGCTTTTAGTGACATGCCTTGTTCAATCTCTATATTATTACTGTTCCCTTTTAAACAATAACAAAAAATAAAATTAGTAAAGGTCCCAGAAGTACATGTGGAGGAGGCTTTTGTAGGATCCAGGACACTTACCAGACTCCATCTCCTACAAGACTGTTTCCAAAATTATTATGGTCAGTGTGCCTGCTTTGTAGAAAAGAACTTTCTGAGAAGAAAAAAAAAAATGAAAATTCACATTGCTTGAAAAATTGTCACTTATATGCGTGTTATTTATTTGGAACTAACATTTATGGAAATGTTGGTATTGAAGCCACATAATGAATGTGAGGAAAGCTCCCAAACCCTGTCACATCAGTGGTTACCAATATCAGTGCAGATACATCTGAGGAGGTTCTGTTGTTTGACCTATTCTAGCTTATATTGGCTTTAAAACCAACCCTGTACCTGAAAATGTAATGGCAAGAAAGCATGATGTTAGACTGAAGATTAATAAAATTGAATGTAGTGCATTAAAATTTGTGGAGGGTGTCTTTTTTGTATTTTCTTGGGTTTTGTGTGTTTACTATACATATCCCTCTAAAAATGTGAAGTTGAGATGAACTAGAGAAGTGTGCGAAGCATTTCTGGATTTTCAAGTGGGGAAATAGATCAACACCCTTGCTTACTAATAGCATGAGTAACACCTGCCTAAATAACCCTTGCTTACTATTGGTGTCAACTGTATGATCATAGGTCATCTGTATAATAATTGCCTGGGGAACTATTGAAAAGTATAGGTCCTAGGGTTCTGACTTACACCTCAATGGAACTACGATGGGTCTGAGATTATATTCTAAAGCTTGCAGTGTGAGTTGTATACAGTGGCACAGCTATATAGCAGAACTACTGAACAGCCTGAAAATGTCTGATCTCATGGTAGCATACAAAATAACTGATGGTGTGCCTGCTATGTAGAAAATAACTTCATGAGAAGAAAAATGAAAAAAGTCACATTGCTTCAAAACTTGCCACCTAGGGATGTCATTTATTGGGAAAGAATGTCTGTGGAAAGGTTGGTATTGAAGATAAATAATGAAGATGAATAGGCAAATTAGATCAACTGGCAGGGAGTTTTTAGAAAAATAGTGATTTCAGGGAAAATAAAATAATTAGCTATTTTTTTGTTTTTAAATTTCTTTGTCAAAAAACACAGCTTAGCTTTGTTACATGAAAGGTATGAAGATGTCGCCAAGGGATGGCCTGTCTCTGTTGTAACTCCATGGTAGACTAGAACTAAGAAGGACAGTATCTAAGATATATGTAAGGAGAAGATCACCATTCTTCTCTCTTAGTTCTTCTGAAAGCCCAGGTCCCCAGATCCATACAACTTGGGGAAGAGATAGGAAGTGTCCTTTCTGATTTTGGTCAGATTTCCAGAAAAATATCAACACTGTTCCCAAATTGTACATAAACATCCTTATTTGGCAGGTCAGTGTTTCTGGTGGTTAGAATTCTTGGCCATTGGGAGTGTCACTATTAAGAGGTGTGTGCTTATTGGAGGAGGTGTGGCCTTGTTGGAAGAAATGTGTCCCTGCCTAGGTGGGCCTCCTACACTCAGGCTCCACCCAGCCTCATCCTGGCTGTGTAAAGAAGACAGTTTTCTTTTTCTGGCTTCCTTTGGATCAAGATATAGAACTTTAACCTCCTCCAGCCCCATGTCTGCCTGCACAGTGCCATGCTTCCTACCATGATGATAATAGACTGAACCTCTGAAAATGTAAGCCAGCCCCAATGAAATGTTTTCCTTTTTAAGAGTTACCTTGGTCATGGTGTCTCTTTACATCAGTGAAAACCCTAGCTAAGAGTGTTGGACTCCACTTCTTCCAGCTTGTTGAAGACTCATATGTCTTTACAGGTTGTAGGCACAGCTTCAGCATGACTGATGCCGTGAGGCTTTCAGCATTTACAATCTGGAGGCCTCTTTCATTACTGATTCTTTAGTATTTGCCATGAGTCAGCTACTAGGATACATACTGTATTTAGATCAATCCTTTATACTTGCTTATTTATTTGGTTTGATAAATGAGTAAATGAAAGCATCTAAAACTTAAGAAACTTGTTTAAAATCATACAGTTATAGGTATAGTTACTGGCTGCATGTCTGTGAAAGTCCATAGCTCAAAGTTTCCTTGTTTTTGGATAAGGTTAGGTTTATTTATGTACAACTATTACAAGGGTCAGACTAAAGCACATAAAATTAGTTCAGTTGCCATTAAAATTCTCAATATCGTGCAGAAAATAAATCTTGCAAACCATGTTTTAAAGAAAGAAATATTTAGGGAAAACTTATAATCAGCTGTTAAAGACCTGTGTGAATAATTATGTTTCATTGACAACAAAGCCCAATGTATTTTCTGAGTGTAGCCATAAACATAAATTAATGTTTTAAGTATAAAATGAGCTGTATAATTTTGTTCTGATTTATTAGCCTATGCTAGCCTAATAATATGTGATGGTGTATCAAAAGATCCTCTTAGGCCAGTGTTTCAATTGTCATAAAATTTTATATAGAATAAGAGGCCAGCTGGGTAATTCTGGTTTCTTAGCAACTAGGAATATCATGAAAAAATTTTATTTTTGAGATAATATTTTTGTTACAATTTCTTCCATAATGTTCTTTTTAAAGTGAGCTTGCAAATACAAAGCTATGAATTATCTCATTTTCAGAAATAATCTTCTAAAAGCTCCATGGGGTTGTGTCTCCTGAGCACCATCTCTCAGGAGAGAACAATGTCCCTCACAAATGTGCTTCTGTCTCTATACAATTTTGAGTGGATTCACCCCTCTACAGGCTGTGTAGTTTTTGGACCCAAGTAACACTATTACCATATTTTTGTCTTCAAGATCATTTACAACATCTTCTTTACCTCAATCAGACCTTTGCAGATTATAGTTCTTTTCATAAAATTTCTCCAGTTTTATTAACACATAATTGAGAAATGTATATATTTGCAGTATGCAAAGTGATGCTTCAGTATATGTGTACAATGCAAAATGATCAGATCAAGTAAATTAACATGACCATCACCTCATATACTTGCATTATATTTCTACTATGGTCTCTAAGAATCTTTAAAGCATTTCTCCAGGCCTTCATGGCTTTTAAAGTCTCCACTGAGAAGTCAGGTGTAGTTCTAATGGGTTTGCCTTTCTATGCTACTAGGTCTTTTTCTTATTGCACCATTTAATGTTCTATGTTTTCTACCTGGTTAGTGTTTAGTATGTGGCAGAGGAGCTTTCTTTTCTGGTTCAATCTATTTGGTGTTCTGTATGGTTCTTGGACTGTTATATGCATCTCCTTCATTAGGTGGGGGAAATCTTCTTCTATGATTTTGCTGAAAATATTTTTGGGGCTTTGAATTGGGATTCTTCTCCTTCTATGCTTTTCCTCTCCAGGATTACCTCAGTTTGTTTTGATTATTGTTTTATTTCTACATTCAGGTCTTGTGCTGTTTTATTTATTTATTTCCTTCACCTATTTAATTGTATTTTCCTGTGTATCTTTAAGGGATTTTTTTGTTTCTTCTTTAAAGACCTTGGCCTGTTTGATTGTATTTTCTTGTGTTTCTTTAAGGGATTCATTTACTCTTTAAAGGCTTCTATCATCGTTATAAGATTGGATTTAAGGTCATGTTCCTGTGCTTCAGTTGTGTTAGGGTATCTTGCAGTAGTAAGGTAGCTGTGCTCTGAAAGTATCATATTTCCCTGGATTTTGCGGATTTTTGTTTCCTCAAGGGCCTTAAGCCATCTGGATGGCATTGTTCTCTGAATGTTCCTGTTGTAGTAATGGATATAGGGAGGCAGGAAAACCCTCTATGGTTCTTGTGTGGCAAGTCTCTGATGGGTATCCTTGTGCTGTATGGTTCTAGATATGTAGGTCTATATAATTCAGGATCCCCAGGTCTGTATGGTTCAGCAGCCTTAGGTTTGATGAAGGTGGGCCAAGAATTGGTGGGAGAATGGAGGTCTGCCTTGGCTAGCAGGTTGTTCAGAACAGCTGGGCATGTCTCAGAAGACTCAATGAGCAGGGAAGATGGAAGCTAACCTGTAAGGTTCAGATTACAAAGGTCTGATGAAGTTGAGCAGAGTGGTGATTATAGGGTAGAGAACAGAGGTCCCTCTGGAATATCAGGCTGTTCATGGAAGCTTGGCTTGGCTCAGAGGGCTCAGAGAGCAGGAAAGGGGGTTTGAGGAAGGGAAGCTCACCTATATGGGTCAGGATTCTCAGTTCTGATGAGGATGGAAGGATAGGTGGATATGGGGTAGAGAATGGAGGTCCCTCCATTCTCCTGTAGGCTGCTCAGGGCAGTTCTGCTTCCCTAGATCTTTCCCTAGAGCACTCAGCAACTAGGGAAGATGGGTGGGGAAGGCAAGCTAACCTGTATGTGTCTGGATTCACGGGTCTGATGGAGGTAGGAGGAGAGGTGGCAGGGGAATGGCTGACTACATTTTAAAGCTCTCTTTCCAATTTGAGTTTGGACAGTTAACACTATCCAAATAGTGGGTACTATCCAAATGCTGGGTACTACAGAGTGGAGAAGTATTTAACATGTTTACATACTGATTTTCAGTCAAGTATGGAGTCTACCCCTCCTTCCTTGAATCTACAAAACTTGAGTCAACAAAATCTTAAAATCAAATGTGGCTTTTGGCTCTTTTTGCCTTCTCATCAGTTGAACATATAGTGAACAACATTCTCAACTTCCTTGACCTCTAAAAAGATGTCTTTTCAGATATCTGTTTTGTAGGATGACAAACAAAACCACCCTGCCAACAACCTCTCCTTTAATTTCTTCTGATTTACTGTGGGGGATTATTTCCCAGTGTGCACATTTAATGGATGAGAGGATGTATTTCATGGGTATTAGGACTTTTTTTTCTTTTCTTTTTTTTGGCGTTTTGTAGGTATTAACCTACCCACTGATTCTTAAATATTGTGTGATCAGTTTTGGAACTATTTTAAAATATGCAATTACTAGCTAATTGATAAGAAACAGTCAAATCAAAATGATCCATTGAGTAGGGGTGACCTGGAGAATGGTTTGGAGAAACAAGGTTTCTGCCACATCTCCCACCATAATTAGAATTGTCTACAGGAAAGCATGATATTTTGGGAACAACTATCTGTTGAAAAAGTCTCAAAAAGAGCCTCCTGTACCCAGACAAACTCTTTCCTATACCACCATGCACCCCTCCCCCGAGGTATCAAGATGGTTTCTTCTGGTTTTTCAGGTACATCCTGGTATTTCTAGTAGCCCACCTCTCCACCCTGCATCCAGATAGGTGAGAGGCAGGGCTTTGTGAAGTCAGACTGGTTCATATTGGCTGGGAGCTGTACTGACCAATCAGGGTGAAGGGCGTGGCCCTCCATTGTTCTGGGGGGTAGATCAGTAGGGTGCTCAGAGCTCTGGGTCAGACATCTGCTAGGCTCTATTCATGGCGGTTGGGGATGAAGAGCGTGTGGAGCCTAGCACTTCTAACAACAATTGGATAAGTAATACAATTGAGATTACATGCCATTGGGAACAATGCGTAGACAGTGCACAGGTGAGAGGACTACAGCTAAGTACTTTCTCTTCTTTTCTTGAGCAAGTTCCCTTCCCTAGGACACCTGGCCTGGCATGAGTGCCCTCCTTAACCCACACCTTTTCCTCTTAATGTCCCCTTCACATGTTTGTCCTTTCTCTTAGCAATGACCTTCTGTCCTCTGCTGTGCTTGTAGGTTCGAAAGATTTACCACAGGCCCCGTCCCCCCCATCGTCGACATCGCCATCGCCATCGCCATCGGAGGTCACGGAGAAATAAAAACATCTCTGTCAGAAAGAATCCGAAATATCGGGTGAGAATCGTGGACAAACCGTTGGTTCACCAGTATCATGTTGTGGATCCTGAGATAAGTAACAACGAGCCGGAGCCAGAGGAGAAGAATATGGCTGCTACTGCCAAAGGCTCTACTACCAACCTGGCGAGCCACGATGATAAGAAAAATCAAAAGCCCCCTGATTCACAGGAATCATGCTGAATCTTGTCTGGCTCCGGACATTAAAGAAATGTACCACAAAGTCTTCGTGGTACAAATAATAAAATTACTCATGTGAACAAATGTGTTGTCCTGTGGGTCTGTGGTGGGCTCTTGGGAGGAAGGGTGGATAGATGATAAGAGAGGGAAACTGGTTTCTACAGGTGTGGGAGCCTGACATCAGGTCTACTAGCTGGATGTAGGCTGATGCTGAAGGATCTGCACTGTTGGCACCAACTCAGAAGATGAACTTGGTAGTCGTACTTTTGCTTTATTTCATGGGGCAGGGTGTGGGGGTAGATGGGGCTGGTGATTCCATGTGTATTTGGCAGGGGCAGAGGTTGGGGAATGGTTTCTGGGTTCAGGTAAGAGAACCAACATGGTTTGAGGTGTGTGGACAGCAGTACCCAGGCCCATCGTTGGACTCACTGGACCCCTACCTCCTCCCAGTGTTTGTTATACGCTGCATTGTGACATCATTCACTTAAAGGCCTCAGGACAGCAGTTCATTAAAGAAACCAGAAAAAAAAAGTGTGAATTTAAATATAATGAAGGAAAACAGTTACATCCCCCTAAAATTGTAATTTCAAACTTTAAATAGAGCATTGATTACCCTCATTCTTATGAGAGTTGGTGATTGGGATAGCATTGTGTTTGATCTGTTTATAGTGTCAGCCATAAAGTTTGAGGCATTGTCTACAGGGAATTTTGAAATTTTACATCTGTAAAATGTTGTATTATCAACATTCCTTATCCGTAAAGGTAGATGTAAAAAAAATTTCTGATAAGGACTGTTTCACTGCTTCATTGCATTCCAGGTGAAGTCAATGCACAAACAGGAAGAATGGAGAATGAATGAGAAAGAAAGTATAGAATTACTAGACAGAAATCTAGTGTGTTAGGGTTTCTATTGCTGATACAATACCAGGAGTGTAAACAAATTGGTGAGGAAAGGATTTATTTCAGTTTACAGTTCCAAGGATTAGTATATTGCTGAAGGTTGTCAGGGCAGGAACTTAAATAAGGCAGGAACCAGGAGGTAGGAAACTGAAGCAGATGCCATTGGAGGATTGCTGCTTACTGGCTTTCTCATACCTTGGTTTCTCAGCCTGCTTTCTTACAGCACCTAGAGCCACCTCCCAGGGGTAGCAATATCCAAAATGGTCTGAGCCCTCTCCCATCAGTCATTATTTCAGAAAATGTACTACAGTCTTGCCTGCAGACAAATCATACAGAGACATTTTCTAAATTGAGAACCCCTCTTCCCTAAAAGACTCTGGCTTATATCAAGTTGACATAAAACTAGCCACTATTACCAAGTAACAAAGAGTCAAGATGGCACTGTATTCTAATGGAAATTAGTTCCCTGTTGGGAGATTGTAAGATAGTTCCCTGTGTGGTCTTTAGACCACAAATAATAGGTGCCTTGTCATTTTGTTCTCACCCTTCCTGTTCTGCAGCTCCAGAAAAACACTGACTCACTTGCCACCACTGACAGTATCTTTAAGTTTTCTAGCATGTCTTAATGATGGGCTCTAAGGGGTGATCATTTTAAACTAGTGTTTTGAAAGTTACATTTATATAAAGAGTGTTGATCAGATCCATTCATCACTACCTCCCTACAACTTCCCTTAGTGACCTCCACACCATCTCCTTCCCAAACTGGCTTCTTTTTTTAATCATTATTTTGTTTCTATTATTAATGATCCCTTCAGTGCAATTAAGGATACCCATGTGTACATAAATCTAGCCATTATTACCAAGCAACAAGTTGTAGTCAAAATGACTCTTTCAGAGGCACTATATTCTAATGGGAATTAATTCCGTTATGGGTTACTGTAAGACATAGTAGTCATAAGCCAATTGAAATCTACCAGAGACCACATGCCAAAGGACAGTTACTTTATTGTCCACAACAGCCATCAACTGCCAATAGTGCCTCAAATAAATGTGAGATCTCAGAAGCCCCTCCTCGATTAATGCTGGAATTTTTATCTTGTCCATATATTGTACATATAATGACAGATCCTATGAGTAGATACATAAAACAGCCTTATCGTGACCAGAAGCCAGCATTTAATAGCTTTCCTACCATCCATTTGTCTCTTATATTCTTTCTGCCCTCGTTTTTTGCAGTGTTCTCTGAACTGTTTTTGTTTTTATTTGTTTGTTTGGATATTTTTAGTCTTGCCTCGTAGAACTTTTGTTTTGGATCACAAATTTTTAATTTCTAAAAGAACTATGATAATATGTTAAGTTTATTTGTCCTTCAGTAGTTTCCATATTAGAAAAGAATTATTTTGGAGAACTTTCTGATAATTCTTCTAGCCCCTGGTGTCATCTAATGCACTTCCCTTGGGCTTTGCTTCAGGCTAGACTGTCTTCTTTCATCTTGTCTCACACAAATTTTAACATCCAAACAGCAGATTCTGGATATACAATGCATATAATAGGTGTAAATAGGGGATTAATAATTTTCATTTCTCAAGTTCGGGCATCTTATCATATCACAGGTCAATTAAATTATGCCCATTTCTAAATCACTAAAGTAAAGTGTAGGTTTCACATTTATTTAACCTAAAAGTATTTGGATATGAGATATATCTTTAAAATGCTTTTTTTACTAAAATAATATTTCTATTTATCGATGCATAGGGAAACAAAAAAGCCAAGTTTTTACAATAATAATTCTAAAAATAGCCATTGGTAAAAGGTCTCAGGAGGGGCAAAGCACCCATATATTTAGGCAACTTTTTACTTCAATAGCTAAAAGCAAACATCAAAAGTAATATATGAAAGGCTAGAGAGTAGACTTATCAGTTATGAGAACTCATTACTCTTCCAGAGGATCTGGTTTTAATTCCCACAACTTATATCAAGATTCACAACTATCTGTAACTCTACTTCCTAGGGATCCAATGTGTTCTTTTTGATTTCTATATGTACCAAGCATGTATGTGGTCACAACTTACATGCTAGAAAAACACTAATATACAGGTAAAATAAATTAGTATACCTAAAATAAATGTAAAAACAAGTAAGAATGGCTGGCAGTTATGGTGAACATCCCAACAAATACCAATAATGAGAACAGTAAAGTTGTGACAATCAAGGCTGTTGATATGAACAAATCCAAGGTTACACATCCTTCTAAAAAAATAAAGCTTTTCAATTAACCAAGTCTTGTTTCATTATTCATTCTTTACCTCAGATATTTTAAAAATTTATTCTCTGAAAACATCACATGTGTACACAATGTATATTGATTATATTCACCCCTCACTTCTTCCAACTTTCCACAGAACCCTAATTTTATCTCTTTCCATTTTGTCCTAATTTTATAATTACTAAATTTTTATTTATTTTTAATGCATAGAGTCCAATTAGTGTTGCCCATATGTATGTATATGGCCTTGTGCATCCATTGGTGCATGGGGAACATACCAGTAGTCATATTCCAAAAGAAAGGTGACTCATCCTTTCTCAACAGCCATCAACTGCCAATAGCTCTTCAGTTAGGGTTCAGCTAGGGATAGGACCTTGGGAGCACCGCCTCCATGCTGGAAGTTCTAACCAGCTTGATCTTGTGCAGTTTTTTATTTTGTGTGTGTGTGCTGTGAATTCTTGTGTGCAACAGTCATGTTATATCCAGAGATCTGTCTTTCATAGCACTTGTCTCCATCTTCTGGCTCCCATATTTTTTCTATCCCCATTTCTATCACATTTTCTGAACTTTGCAGTAAATATGTGTATAGGAGTAGTAGTAGTAGAAGTAGTAGGGCTGAGGATTCACAGTTGCTTATTCTCAGCGTTTTGAATAGTAATCATGTTAACCATTACATACTGCAATCTAAGAAGATTCTATGTACAAGATTCACAAAAAGAAATGCTTAGAGGGCAGTTTGAAAATATGACCACTTGTTAAAATAACATCAAAAGATTCTCTCCCAGGACTTTTGACTTCCTTACCCATGGGTTTTGACCATGTGTATTGTACCTGGCATGAATACCCTCCTACAGATCAGGCCTCAAGTCCAATGAAGAGAGCAGTTTATTACCCATATTATTGTACCATGAACACATCTTGTATAGAAGTTCAGTATTATAGTATTGCAGAATCTAGTGATGATAAGACAATTAATGTATTTTCTTCCCCAGAAACCTGCATGGTATTTTTAGAGTACTATGAGAGCTACCCAACAGGAAAAGTTTCCTAGTCAATTTAATTGATTTCTTGTATCCAGCAAACAAAGTATATGGTGCTTTCATCAATAGAGTGTTACCATATGTGGTAGTTTGAATGAGAAGAACCCTCATAGATCCATATATTCGAATACTTGGTGCTCAATTTGTGGAACTGTTTGGGAATGTGTAGCCTTGTTGGAGTTGGTGTATCACTGAGGGTAGAATTAATTTGAGCTTTCAAAAGACTCACAACATTCCTAGTCTCTCTCTCTCTCTCTCTCTCTCTCTCTCTCTCTTCTCTCTCTCTCTCTCTCTCTCTCTCTCTTTCTCTCTCTCTCTCTCCATCATGTTTGTGGATCAAAACGTACATTCTCATTCTCAACTACTGCTTCAGCACCATGTCTGGATGCCTACTATCAAATTCCCCAACATGATGGTCATAGACTCTAACCCTCTAAAACCAGAAGCCCCAAGTAAACTTTATTCTATAACTTGCCTTGATCACAATATTTTATCACAGTCATAGAAAAGAAACTAAAACACCATATAGTTGTGGTGAACAGCAATGGGAAATCACAAGATCCTGGATTGTTTTGAGTTCCTCTGGTAACTCTCTGATCAAAAACACATAGAGAGGTAACCAGAGCCTGGCATCTAGATTTTATTTAGTATCTTGTATTTTCTGCAAGCAATGTTGTTCATCCATTCAGTGGATCTATGCCCAATGTGTGTGTGTGTGTGTGTGTGTGTGTGTGTGTGTGTGTTAAAATGTACAAAGAAGATGGGTTCTATAAAGCTTATTTCTTAGTTTTGGTTAATCTCCACATACACCAGTACCTTCTTTTACCTCCCTATCACCATCTCTCCTTAAAATTTTAGCTCCCACTATTCTCCCTGTTCTTTTTTATCATATATAATGAACTATATATTTAAAGGTAAAATTTATTATCTCTTATTAGTATTTAAGTTTAAGAACAGGACAAGTCACTAAACTGTTTCTTTTGGATATATTTTGTCTTTTTAAAAATTATCATAACTTTTGCAATTTTATATATATATTATATATATATATATTATTATATATATATATATATATATATAATACTTTGATAAGATACATATATTTCCTACAACAGTTCATTTTTATTAATAACATGTTTTATTTGAATAGCGTTAGAATGTACTTGACATTTTTCAATACCTTAATGAATGCTAATACATAAATTATATTTGTGATAGAAGACTAACCTTTATAATTTGTTTCTAGTATGGCATGTTTTGGGGATTTTTGACATATTTATTCTAATATAATTAATATGTAACAAACTGCATTTAAATAATACTGAAAGTGAATAATTTCGTTAAATCTGACACATACACACCTATGAAACCCTCCAGACAAAGAAATTTGGAACATTTATCATGTACCATTTCATATTAATCCTTCTAGTTTCTTCCCTACACTGTCCTCTCATGATATGATATCTGTCTCTGCATATTAGATTATAATTTATATAGTATTATATAAATGGAGCTGTGATATGTACTTATATTTTTAAAAGCCTCTTTCATTGTAATTATTTTGAGGATCATCAATATTTTCATGTATATCTACATTTTATTTCTTTCTATATAATGTTTTCTATAGCATTAAATCGATACCATAAATGTAGTTTAAATTTAGCTCCCCCTCAGCTTCTTGTGGAATGATAATGTTTATTAGGTGCCATTATATAGTGGAAGTACAAACTTTGCTTTTTGACTTTATAGGAAGTTATAATTAAGTGATTGTCTTTCGTCTTACAAGTAACTTTGGTCTTTGAACTTGAACTTTTCAAAACTGTACTGAGACTATGAAACACCATGGTAACTTTTAAAGTTATAGTAAATGCATTTTGCATTATGATATGACCAGGGGCCTTTGGGGGTCAGGGAATGCAATGTGGTGGATTGATGTGTCCCCATTGTTTCTGGTATTTAAATACTCATTTGCCAGTTGATATTCCTATTTGGGTAGTATTAGGAAGTATGCCCTTGCTGGAGGATATATGTCACTGGCGATAAGATTTGAGATTTCAAATTCATAAACCATTTCCAGTTATTTCTCTCTGTTTTGTGCTTGTGGTTTAAAATGTAAGCCTCTAGCTTCTGATATAGCTGCCTCTGACTTGCTATCATGGACACTAACCACATGGAATCATAAGTCCAAATCAATTCTATCTCCTATAATATTGATATAGGTATAATCAATATAATATTGATTTGGTCATGGTGTTTTATCCTGGTAATAGAGTTTAACTAGGATAAGTTTCTCTCATTAGGTTTATAAATTCACTAGTAATGAGTTTTGACCATGTTTACAGTATTAAGCATGAATCCCTTCCTGTGGATCAGTGCTCAAGTCCAATTAAGAAAGCAGTTGGTTACGATCATTATTAACATTCTTGCTACTGCTACATCAGTGAACACATCTTGTCTGGCAAGTTAGTATTGCAGCATGCAAAGGTCCAGTGGTGGGTAAGATCATGATGTTTTTTCTCCAGTAGCCTTGATAGTCTTTGAGCACAGTGAAAGCTAGCTAGCAGTGAGGGAATTTCTTGGTTCATTTAAGATGGATTTCTATATCTTTCTAGCAACCAAAGTATGTGATATCTTTATCAGTGTTTTTTACCATCTAGTTATGTTATGGTAGGCAGCCAAAAGCAATGTCAGGAGCCTGTGTTACTTTGGGTGCTTCAAAGGCCTCTCTAACAAACACCTGATAAAGAAGTAAGTGGTGCTTGGGATTGCTATTTTCATTTAACAATATATGTTCATTCATGCAGGGTACCTCTGTTTCAATTTCTGTTTTTTAACCTTACATTTTAATTTACCTTACAAACTAGTAGGGTTTTATACAGTTTCATTCCACATCCTAAGTTTTAGTTATCTCAGTCCTCATCACTCCTTTCCCCTACCTTCTACATCCATTCTTGCTTAAATTTTGGTTTTCAGTTTTCCATTTGCTCCATTTTTCTATATCACAATTATTCTACTATGCCCCCTAATTACATTAGATGTTTTACTTTGAATGCAAGATCAAAAGTTCCCGTGTAGTTTTCCTCACACAGTTCATATATCAGAGTAAAGTATATAGCAAGCATTTTGAAATTTTGTGCTGTTATTTTAGTTTTTAAATATTACTTGTAAATATACAATGTATTTTGTTCATATTCATTTTCCATTACCTCCTCTCCAATTTTTTTTTTTTTGCAGAATCCCCATATTCCCCACCAGACTTCATATACTCTTCATTTTCTTTCATTTATAATGCACTGAGTCCAGTAAGTGCTTCCCATATGCACATGGATATAACACCATCCACTTGAGTGTAGACAACCTAAAAGAGGAGGCCATATGTTTGAAGAGAACCGACTCCCTCCCCACCCTTGTCCTAACAGCTACCAACTGCCAATAGTTCTCAGGAAAGGTGGGGTTTCTGGAGCTCCTCCTCCATGTTGGAATGCTGCTTGCCTTTATCTTGTACTAGTGTTGGGCAGGAAGTCACAGTTGGTTGTGTTCATGAATCTTCATACCCAGAAGACATATTTTGCAGAAGTCCTCCCTGACTTTTGGATCTTACAAGCTTTCTCCTCCTTCTAATGTAATGTTCATTGATGTTTGTGGGGGAAAAGTTGATACAGATGTCCCATTTTTGACTCTACAGTCACTTATTTTCTGCAGTTTAATTCATTGTGTGCCTCTGTATTACCACTGTCTACTGTATTAAGACTTTTCTCTGATGAGGAGTAGGAATTACATTAGTTAGTATAAGGACAAGTATTTAGGAGGCAATTTGAAGTCATGTTCACTTTTTAATCTAGAGTCAGGATTTTCTTTAAGTATAACTTTCCTAGAATCAGTCACTTTGCATACCATAAGTACTTAGTTTTGGACGTTGTGTGTGTTTGGTTTTTTTTTTTTTTTAATGTTAATTTTTTTATTGGATATTTTATTTACATTTCAGATGTTCTCCCCTTACCTTATTCCTCCCTCCCTCCCGGGAATCCCCTATTCCATCCCCCCTCCTCCTGCTTCCATGAGGGTGTGCCCCCACCTACCCACCCACACCTCACCTCCCTACCCTCGAATTCCCACACACACGATGGATGTCCAGCCTTCATGGGACCAAGGATCTCTTCTCCCACCTATACCTGACAGGAACATCCTCCCTTGCATATATAGCTGGAGCCATGAGTCCCTCCCTAAGCGCTCCCAGGCTGGTGGTTTAGACCCTGGGGTCTCTGGTTGGTTGGTATTGTTGCTTTCCTCATGGTGTCACGAATCCTCTCAACTCCTTCAGCCTTCACTCTATCTTCTCCATTGGGAACCCCATGATCAGTTTAATGGTTAGCTGTGAGCTTCTGCCTCTGAGTATGTCAGACTATTGCAGACCTCTAAGGAGACTGTTATGTTAGGCTCCTGTCAGCATGCACCTCCTGACACCCACATCAACCTCTACCTTTGGTGACTGCACATAGGATGGATATCCAGGTGGAATGGTCTGTAGACAGCTCCTCCTTCAGTTTCTGTCCTGCACTTTGTATCCATATTTGCTCCCTTGAGTATTTTGTTACTCATTCTAAAAAGGACTGAAGTCCCCACACTTGGTCTTCATTCTTCATGAGCTTTATGTGGTCTGTGAGTTGAATCTTGGGTATTGCAAGCTTCCGGGCTAAAATCCAATAATCAGTGAGTGAATAGCATGTGTGTTCTTTTGTGATTGGGTTACTTCACTCAGGATCATATTTTCTAGTTCCATCCATTTATATAAGAATTTCTCAAATTCATTGTTTTTCATGGCTGAGTAATATTCCATTGTATAAATGTACCACATTTTTTGTATCCATTCCTCTGTTGAAGGATATCTGGGTCCGTTCCAGCTTCTGGCTATTATAAATAAGGCTGCTATGAACATAGTGGAGCATATGTCCTTCTTATATTTTACAGCATCTTCTGGGTATATGCTCAGGAGTGGTATAGCTGGGTCCTCAGGTAATGATATGTCCAATGTTCTGAGGAACCACCAGACTGTTTTCCAGAGGGGTTGCACCATCTTGCAGTCCCACCAACAATGGAGGAGTGTTCCTCTTTCTCCACATCCTCGCCAGCATCTACTATCACCTGAGTTTTTGATCTTAGCCATTCTGACTGGTGTGAGGTGGAATCTCAGGGTTGTTTTGATTTGCATTTCCCTGATGATTAAGGATGATGAACATTTCTTTAGGTGCTTCTTGGCCATTCGCATTTCCTCAGTTGAGAATTCTTTGTTTAGCTCCACATCCCATTTTTTAATAGGGTTATTTGGTTGTCTAGAGTCTAATTTCTTGAGTTCTTTGTATATATTGGATATTAGTCCTCTATCGGATGTGGGATTTGTAAAGATCTTTTCCCAATCTGTTGGTTCCCATTTTGTCCTATTGACAGTGTCCTTTGCCTTACAGAAACTTAGGAATTTTATGAAGTCCCATTTGTCAATTCTTGATCTTAGAGCATAAGCCATTGGTGTTCTGTTCAGGAACTTTTCCCCTGTGCCTAGGTATTCGAGGGTCTTCCCCACCTTCTCTTCTGTTAGTTTCAGTGTGTCTGATTTTATGTGAAGGTCCTTTATCCACTTGGACTTGAGCTTTGTACAAGGAGATAAGAATGGATCGATTTGCATTCTTCTGCATGCTGTCCTCCAGTTGAACCAGCACCATTTGTTGAAAATGCTGTCCTTTTTCCACAAGACAATTTTAGCTCCTTTGTCAAAGATCAAATGACCATAGGTATGTGGGTTCATTTCTGGGACTTCAACTCTATTCCACTGATCTTCCTGCCTGTCTCTGTACCAATACCAGGCAGTTTTTATCACTATTGCTCTGTAGTACTAAATTCTTTACAGAGTTAGAAAGAGAAATTCTCAAATTTATTTGGAATAACAAAAAACCCAGGATAGCAAAAACCATTCTCAACAATAAAAGAACTTCTGGAGGAATCACCATCCCTGACCTCAAGCTGGCAGTGGCCTGGGCCCTCCAGCAGTATAGTCCTGCGGCCGAGGGTGACGAAGTAGGTCCCACATGGATGAAATGGTTTGTAGTCTCAGATGTTAGGAGCAGGCCCAAGAAGACACTTGGACTGAGTTTCAAAGAAGTAGTTTTAATGAGAAAGTTGAATCTAGATGAAGTGCGCTCCCCGCAAAAGCCAGGAGGAGCTTCCTTATATTGAAAAGGGGCGGGACTAGCGAGGAGAAAATTAGCTATGTTCCCCGGCCTCATTATTATGCAAATCTCAAGGCAGAGGGCTCTTAGCTGAGCCTATTGCCTGTGTCTTAGGTGACTGATTTTATAGGTTGAATGGAGACTGCAGGTCAGGGGCCTGGGTTTTGGGGGCGTGGACAAATTTCTGTATCTCAGGGTTCCAGGCCCTCCCAAGGCCGGACCTTTTGACTTCTTCCTTTTCCATTTGTATTCCTTTGACTTCTTTTTGTTGTCTAATTGCTATGGCTAGGACTTCCAGTACTATATTGAATAGGTAGGGAGAGAGTGGGCAGCCTTGTCTAGTCTCTGATCTTAGTGGGAATGCTTCAAGTTTCTTTCCATTTAGTTTGATGTTGGCTACTGGTTTGCTGTATATTGCTTTTACTATGTTTATGTATGGGCCTTGAATTCCTGATCTTTCCAAGACTTTGACAAAGAAGGGATGTTGAATTTTGTCAAATGCTTTCTCAGCATCTAGTGAGATGATCATGTGTTTTTTTTTCTTTGAGTTTGTGTATATAATGGATTACATTGATGGATTTCCAAATATTGAACCATCCCTGCATTCCTGGGATAAAGCCCACTTGATCATGATGAATGATTGTTTTGATGTGTTCTTGGATTCGGTTTGCTAGAATTTTATTGAGTATTTTTGCATCAATATTCATAAGAGAGACTGGTCTGAAGTTCTCTTTGAAGAACTTCAAACAAAAGACCTTTGTTGGGTCTTTGTGGGGTTTAGGTATGAGTGTGATTGTAGCTTCATAGAACGAATTGGGTAGTGTTCCTTCTGTTTCTATTTTGTGGAATAGTTTGAAGAGAATTGGTATTAGGTCTTCCTTGAAGGTCTGATAGAATTCTGCACTAAAACCATCTGGTCCTGGGCTTTTTTGGTGGGGAGACTTTTAATGACTGCTGCTATTTCTTTAGGGGCTATGGGACTGTTTAGATGGTTTATTTGCTCCTCATTTAACTTTGGTACCTGGTATCTGTCTAGAAAATTAGATTTTCCAGTTTTGTTGAGTATAGGCCTTGGTAGTAGGATCTGATGATTTTTTTGAATTTCCTCAGTTTCTGTTGTTATGTCTCCCTTTTCAGTTCTGATTTTATTAATTTGGGTACTGTCTCTGTGCCCTCTGGTTAATCTGGCTAAGGGTTTATCTGTCTTGTTGATTTTCTCAAAGAATCAACTCCTGGTTTTGTTGATATTTTTTGTAAAGTTCTTTCTGTTTCTACTTGGTTGATTTCAGCCCTGAGTTTGATTATTTCCTGACACCTACTCCTCTTGGGTGTATTTGCTTCATTTTGTTCTAGAGCTTTCAGGTGTGCTGTCAAGTTGTTAATGCATGCTCTCTCCAATTTCTTTTTGTAGGCATTTAGAGCTATGAGTTTTCCTCTTAGCACTGCTTTCATGGAGGCCCACAAGTTCTGGTATGATGTGTCCTCATTTTAGTTAAATTCTAAGAAGTCTTTCATTTCTTTCTTTATTTCTTCCTTGACTAAGTCATCATTGAGTAGAACATTGTGCAGTTTCCACATGTATGTGGGTTTCCATTGGTTTTGTCATTATTAAAGACCAGTCTTAGTCCGTGGTGATCTGATAGGATGCAAGGAATTATTTCAATCTTTTTGTATCTGTTGAGGACTGTTTTGTGACCAATTATATGGTCTGTTTTGGAGCAGGTATCATGAGGTGCTGAGAAAAAGGAATATTCTTTTGTTTTAGGATGAAATGTTCTATAGATACCTTTTAAATCCATTTGGTTCATAACTTCTGTTAATTTCAATGTGTCTTTGTTTAGTTTCTGTTTCCATGATTTGTCCATTGCAGAGAGCGGGGTGTTAAAATCCCCCAGTATTATTGTGTGAGGTGCAATGTGTTCTTTGAGCTTTAGTAAAGTTTCTTTTATGTATGTGGGTGCCCTTGCATTTGGAGCATAGATGTTCAGATTTGAGAGTTCATCTTGGTAGATTTTTCCTCTGATGAGTATGAAGTGTCCTTCCTTCTCTTTTTTTGATTACTTTTGTTTGAAAGTCAATTTTATTTGATATTAGAATGGCTGGCTACTCTAGCTTGTTTCTTGGGACCATTTGCTTGGAAAATTGTTTTCCATCCTTTTCCTCTGAGGTAGTGTCTGTCTTTGTCACTGAGGTGCATTTCCTGTATGCAGCAAAATTCTGGGTCCTGTTTATGTTTCCAGTCTGATAGTCTACGTATTTTTATTGGAGAATTGATTCCACTGATGTTAAGAGATATTAAGGAAAAACAATTGTTGCTTCCTATTATTTTTGTTATTAGAGGTGGAATTATGTTTGTGTAGCT
The DNA here is from genome assembly GCA_021653895.1 of Mastomys natalensis. Classification (NCBI taxonomy): domain Eukaryota; kingdom Metazoa; phylum Chordata; class Mammalia; order Rodentia; family Muridae; genus Mastomys; species Mastomys natalensis. Next base: position 260,928 of record JAJTUV010001890.1, on the reverse strand, counting down.
ATTTTCTTTTGGGGTTGTTGGAAGATTACTTCCATGCTTTTTCTAGGTTGTAGTTTCCTTCCTTGTATTGGCATTTCCATCAATTATCCTGTGAAGTGCTGGGTTTGTGGGAAGATATTGTGCAAATTTGGTTTTGTCATGGAATATCTTGGTTTCTCCATCTATAGTGATTGAGAGTTTTGCTGGGTATAGCAGTCTGGGCTGGCATTTGTGTTCTCTTAGGGTCTATATGATATCAGTCCAGGATCTTCTGGCTTTTATAGACTTGGTGAAAAGTCTGGTGTAATTCTTATAGGTCTGCCTTTATATGTTACTTAACCTTTTTCCCTTATTGCTTTTAGTATTTTTTCTTTGTTTTGTGCATTTGATGTTTTGATTATTATGTGACAAGAGGTATTTCTTTTCTGGTCTAGTCTGTTTGGTGTTCTGTAGGCTTCTTATATGTTTATGGGCATCTCGTTCTTTAGGTTAGGGAAATTTTCCTCTATAATTTTGTTGAAGATATTTACTGGCCCTTTAAATTGGGAATCTTCACTCTCATCTATACCTATTATCCTTAGGTTTGGTCTTCTCATTGTGTCTTGGATTTCCTGGATGTTCTGGGTTAGGAGCTTTTTGCATTTTGCATTTTGCATTTTGCATTTTGCATTTTCTTTGACAGTTGTGTCAATGTTTTCCATGGTATCTTCTGCACATGAGATTCTGTCTTCTATCTCTTATATTCTGTTGGTGATGCTTGTGTCTATGACTCCTGATCTCTTTCCTATGTTTTCTATCTCCAGGGTAGTCACCCTTTGAGATTTCTTTATTGTTTCTATTTCCATTTTTAGATCCTGGATGGTTTTGTTCAATTCCTTCACCTGTTTGGTTGTCTTTTCTTGCAATTCTTTAAGGGATTTTTGTGTTTCCTCTTTAAGGGCTTCTACCTGTTTACCTGTGTTCTCTTGCAATTCTTTAAAGGATTTTCGTGTTTCCCCTTTAAGGGCTTCTACTGTGTACCTGTGTTCTCCTGTATTTCTTTAAGGGAGTTACATATATCCTTCTTAAAATCCTCTGTCATCATCATGAGAAGTGATTTTAACTCTTAATCCTGTTTTTCCTGTGTGACGGGGTATCCAGGGCTTGCTATGGTGGGAGAACTGGGTTCTGATGATGCCAAGTAACTTTGGTTTCTGTTGCTTGTGTTCTTGCGCTTGCCTTTCACCATCTGGTTGACTCAAGTGTTACCTGTGCTCTCTGTGTTTGACTGGAGTCTGTCTTTCCGGTTATCTTGCTTGTGTCAGAACTCCTCAGAGTCCAGATGTCTCTGTGTTCCTGTGATCCTAAGCTCCTGGGTGGAAGAACTCCTGGCACTCAGGCCACCTTGGGGATCCTGAAATCCTGCTGCTCTGAGTGCAGCAGCTCCTCTAGGGTGGCTCAGGATATGGTGTCTCCACAGGAGCAGACCAGCTCGGTGTCTTCCCCAGCCAGAAGGACCAGGCCTCTGTTCTGAGTGCAGTGGCTCCTCTATGATGGCTCAGGATCAGGTGTCTCCACAGGAGTGGACCAGCTTGGTGTCCTCTGCTCTGAGTGCAGTGGCTCCTCCTTTGCTCGGAGTGCAGTGGCTCCTCTATGATGGCTCAGGATCAGGTGTCTCCACAGGAGCAGACCAGCTATATGTCTGCTCCAGCCAGGAGGACCAGGCTCGGGTCAGGAGGGGGTGTGTTTCTGTTTTATTAACAGCACAATATATTATTGATGCTTCAAAGGGCTTTCACTTACTATATTTGAAAATTTGTTTTACACAAAGGTTTGAAACATTTTATATTCTCAATGGCATTTTACTAATGACAGAACTTTTTAGAATTCTCACCAGCATTTGATGGTTCATTGGACATATGGATGGGTTATGTATGTATGTATGTATTTCTGTTAATTTTGTATTTGTACAATGGTATCTCATTAAAATTTTCATTTGAATTTACCTGATGTAAGATATTGCTGAACATATTTGTATGTCTTCGTATTATTTTAATCTATACATTCTCTTTAAACCCTTTTTTGTCTTAAGACTTTTTTGGGTCATGGGCTTATTTCCTTTCCCTTAATTCCATCACATTTTGATTTCATTTATTTGATACTTCTAGAATAAGTCTTTAATAAATACAAACAGAAAACATAGATTTCCCTACAGACAAATATATCTTCATTTAAAAATGACTTTTTAGTAATGTTTTTATTTGTGACAGAGTCTCACTAAGGCTGGCCTCAATCTTGGCATATATCTATAGTTGAACTAATAATTTCATAATCCCCTATAATTCCCCATAAATTCACATCCTGAGTGTTGAGATGATAAGAGTGTGTCACCACATAAAAGTAGCTTTTTAAATTCTTCCATTATTTCACTGCTCTGGATAGAGGTGAGAAATTGGTTCTTGAATAAGCTAGAATTTTCTTAAAAGGCTCTCTTTTCAAAATGTTGATCATTAGAATTCCTAGAACTTCTTAAGGAATATGTGATGAAGAAATTTCTTGTCAATCACAAAACCTGACATAACCAGATAATACTATTTCTATCTCTGATTACTCAGACACTGACCATGAGTGGTACTTGAATAGAGAGAATGGCTTTTGAAAATTATTGGTCGCCTAGGCATCTTTGGCTCACTCCTCAGAACATGATCTGTGTTGTTTCTCCATGTATGAGGTCAAGTTCTGAATTTGATACTCAAGTATTTACTTTTACATGGGGTTTTAAATTTCATAAAGTGTTTGGCATTTATTAACCACTTATATATCTGGTTTACCATTAATACATTTTCAGAGTCGTTTTTAAGTGTACTAATTGTCAAGATTTTAGTGATTATGGGACTTTCGGGGTGTTTTTTTTTTGTTGTTGTTGTTGTTGTTTTGAGATTCTGAAAACTACTCCCTAGTTTTGTAAACCTGGATTAGTTACATCACTCTTTGAACATATTTTGTTTTTAAAATAAAAATCACAATTTCCTTGTTGTAAAAAAAAAAAACGAAAGAAAGAAAGAAAATATGTACTTATATATAAAATCAAACATTTCTCTGTGTGTTATCTCCCTAAGACTAAGACAGTAAGACTTTTCTCAAATATCCATACCTTAATTTTCAAGTTTTTTTTTGTACATTTGCAATTTATCTGTTATTTCCCTGAATATTGTTTTCAATATTTCTCTCATCTCCTTTCTGAGACACTGCTGATATAGAAGTTAGTTCTGCTCTTTCATACTAGTAGTTGCCTTGTCTTTTGTCTACTTTGAGTAACTTGTATTTACTTGTCTTCAAGTTTGTTTCTTTATTATTTTCACCCTTGATAATCATGTTTAGCAAGTTTTTCCTTAAAAGTTCAGTTTTATAATTTCCAATAATACTACTAATAATTTTGTTGTTTTAAAAACACATTTCACATATTTTATGGTGTGTTTATATATGTGAGTGGGTACATGCCATGGCACATATATGGAAGTCAGAGAACAACTTTGGGAGTCTGTTCTTTTCTTTTGGTATGTGGGACCCAGGGATAAATTACAGATCCTCTGGTTTCATGGCAAGTATTTACCTGCTGAGCTGTCTTGCTTCCCACCTAGGATTAGCTGAAATCAAGAAAAAGGAAGGGAGAAAGTAGAGTACAAGGTAGCCTATTTTTTCTAACACATCCTGCCTCCTTGGCAACAGGCAGATACAGTACTTCACTTCATCTCATATAAAATCTCTAGAGAAAGAATGGGAAGTTGGATGTATAGGGAGCTAGGTAGGATCTGAGAAGAATTGAGAGAGGGGAAAGAATGTTATAAAAATATACCATATCATGTTTTAAAATACAATTTTTCAAATTCTATGTCTTCTTTGAATATCCCAACTAAGAAGATCATATAAAGATATAACCAGGAAGTTGGGTATATCTTTATATCATATAAAGATATTTCTGGAAGGATATGTCCACCAGAACTTGACCATAGTGACGCTAACTGCTGTTCTAGTCTCCACTGTGTGAGAAATAAATATATGTTGTTTAAAACTTATAAGCTGTAAGTATCATAATATCCTAAAGGGAGACAATCAATTGTACCAAAACTTACAAGATCATTTTTCTTGAGCATATTTCTATACATAAGTTCTCTTGAGAACATGAATGAGGATGCTAAGAACAACATTATTTGTGGCACTGGCTTATCTAACAAATGTAGGCGTCCCTGAAAAGAAGAGAGTAGAAAGCAAAAGTTAGTGTATACATTCTAAAGGGATATGCTACTCCTTTAGAAATAATGAACAACAGCAACAACAACAACAAAAGATGGTAAGTAAATGTCATGATGAATTATATTACTGGCAAATACTTGTATAGTGCAGCAGCATATATAAAAACATGAAAAACAGATATGATTCAAAAGCATCAGAATAGACTTATTATTGGGAAGAAAATTTGTGCCAGGGATAACACACACACACACACACACACACACACACACACACATATACATACATACACACACATGGATAGAAGAAAAAAATAAAAATAGTAAACACAGTGAAACCAGTGTCCAACTATTGAATGAAAGCAGACATACAGTAGTCTACAAGAAGTTCCAGCTGATCCTGATCTCTGTTGATAATCAAAGATGTAAATGTTTCTGCTTTGATGAAGGGGATCCTGGGACCTGAAATCTCAGGTGGTATTCTCCTCACATAGTTCTGAGGGGAGAAGATTCCACAGTGGAAGGGCATCCTGAGACACACGAGTTCAGAAACCTTACAGCTCTGAAGTGTGACCATGTTCCAAGGGAATGGCATCCTGAGTCACAGGAGTCAGCTCTTTGTGAAAGCAATAGGATGAAGCAGGAAAAGTGTCACCACCTTGAACAGCTCTTGAGGGGCAGTTCCTGTTAAGAGAGGAAAGATGTGCCACCTTGGACATCTCCATGACAACTGCAGGCTGAGGAGATGTCCTGGTGCTTCCATTTTGACAGGAGCCTCCATTTTTGACAGCTTTTGCCTGAGCAGAATACCACATCTGTAGGGTGGGGCAGGAAGAAGGGCCTATCCTCTCCTTTGAAGGTTTCTGCCTCACCCCACATAGGGACTAAAAAGGGCTGTCAGAAAAGTCTTCTAAACTTATTTGAATTCAGGACACACTGGAGGGGAGGGATGGAGGAAGGATTAAATCAAAAGACATTCTATGCTCATATAAAATTCCCAAACAATAAATGAAAAAAATGTAATAAAAATTAAGTCTTCTTTAATGAGAAATCTAGCTGGTAGGGGATACTTATTTATAGATAAGATTTTACTTGTTTTGTGGGTGATTCACCTACACATTGTGTTTTAGATATGGTGTAGTAACATTTGGAAATATTTCAGAATATCCTATTTCAAATTCACATCTTGAAAACTTTCATTATATTTCACTTCTTAGATGTAGCACAAGGATTGATCATGTTTTCACATCCATTCTGTTATCATGTGTCTTTTAATGAGGTGATTAAGTTGATTGATATTGACAAATATAAATGACCAATGATTATTGATTCCTGTTATCTTTGTTGTGGTGGTGGTTGTTGTTGAGGGGGTTGGACTTGGTGGTGGTGGTAGTGTGTCTGTGTGATTTCCTTTTTTTATTTTTCTGGTGTGAGATATTTATTTCCTGTGTTTTCATAGGTGTAATCAACCTCCTTAGGTTGGAAGTTTTCTTCTAGAAACTTCTGTAGATGAATATAGTTTAAATTTGACTTTATCATAGAATATTTTATTTTCTCCATCTATGGCAATTAATGTTTTTCTGCAAGGACATGTGATCTACAATGTTCATCTCAGCCCAATTCATAAGAGCCAGAAACTGGAATCAATCCAGATGTCCCTCAACAAAAGAATAGACAGAGAAATTATAGTTCATTTAAACAATAGAATGTTATTCAGCTATTAAAAACAAGGATATCATGAATTTTGCAGGCAAATATAGGGAACTAGGAAATATCATCCTGAGTGAGGTAATCCAGACCCAAAGAAAGTGCCTGGTATGTACTCACTGATGAGTGGATATTAGCCAAAAAGTTTAGAATACCCATGATACAACCCACAGACACAAAGGAATTAGATAAGAAATAAGGCCCAAGTGAGGATGCTTGAATCCCACTTAGAAGTGGAACAAAATAATCATGGGAGGCAGAGGGAGGGAGAGATCTTGCTGGGAGAAAGGAGGGGAAGGGAAATAGGAGGGAGACAGAAGAGAGGCCCAGAGGCTCAGGAATATGAATTGAAATATGCAGCTGCTGGTGTGGGTGGAACCTCTAGAAAAACCCAGAGACCTGGGAGTAGGGAGAATCCAGGACTCAATGTAGAAGACCTTATGGAAATCTGTAGAGACTACCTCCAGTAGTCAGGCAGAACCCCAAGTAGAGGGATAGAGACACGAACTCACATACAAAACTTTCTGCCCAAAATTGCTCATGTCTAAAAGAAACACAGAGCAAAAAACTGAGCAGAGACTGAAGGAATGGTGTGCTGGCTGATTTTGTGCATTGATGTGACACAAGCTGAAGTTATCAGAGAGAAAGGAACCTCCCTTGAGGAAATGCCTCCATGAGATCCAGGTGTAAGGCATTTTCTCAATTAGTGATCAAGGGTGGCAGGTCCCATTGTGAGTGGTGCCATCCCTGGGCTGGTAGTCCTGAGTTCTATAAAAAGGCAAGCTGAGCAAGCCAGGGGAAGCAAGCCAGTAAGTAACATTCCTCCATGGCCCCTGCATCAGCTCCTGCCTCCTGACCTGCTTGAGTACCAGTCCTGACTTACTGGGGTGATGAACAGCAATGTGGAAGTGTAAGCTGAATAAACCCTTTCCTCTCCAACTTGCTTTTCTGTCATGCTGTTCATGCAGGAATAGAAACCCTGACTAAGACAAATGGCCACCCAGTGACTGACCCAACTTGAGACCCATCCCATGGGCAAGTACAGATCCCTGACACTATTACTGATGCTATGTTGTGGTTGCAGACAGGAGTCTAGCATGGCTGTCTTTTGAGAGGCTCTACTAGCAGCTGACTGAGACAGATGCAGATAATTTTAGCCGAACATTGGACTGAGATATAGAACCCCTGTGGAAGAGTTAGGGGAAGGACTAAAGGAGCTGAAGGGCATAGAAACTCCATAGGAAGACCAACAGTGTCCACCAACCTAGGCCCCTGGGAGTTCCAGAGACTGAGCCACCAATCAAAGAGCATACACTGGCTGAACTCGGGCCACTGGCACATATGTATCAGAGGGATGCCTTGTTTGACGTCAGTGGGAGAGGATGGGTCTAATCCTGTAGAGACTTCATGGCCCAGGGAAGGGGGATGCTAGAGATGGGGGAGGTAATGGGAAGGGGGAAGGAGGCAGACTCTGCTAGGGGGCAGGATGGGGGCAAACTTTGATGTTGTAAATAAATGAAATGTATAATTAGTCTTACAAAGCAGTGATGGCTATAAAAGTCTGATTTGGCTACTATGGTCTCTTAGAAACTTTAACACATTTCTCCAGGCCTTCATGGCTTTTAAAGTCTCCACTGAGAAGTCAGGTGTAGTTCTAATGGGTTTGCCTTTCTATGCTACTAGGTCTTTTTCTTATTGCACCATTTAATGTTCTATGTTTTCTACCTGGTTAGTGTTTAGTATGCGGCAGAGGAGCTTTCTTTTCTGGTTCAATCTGTTTGGTGTTCTGTATGGTTCTTGGACTGTTATATGCATCTCCTACATTAGGTGGGGGAAATCTTCTTCTATGATTTTGCTGAAAATATTTTTGGGGCTTTGAATTGGGATTCTTCTCCTTCTATGCCTTTCCTCTCCAGGATTACCTCAGTTTGTTTTGATTATTGTTTTATTTCTACATTCAGGTCTTGTGCTGTTTTATTTATTTATTTCCTTCACCTATTTAATTGTATTTTCCTGTGTATCTTTAAGGGATTTTTTTGTTGTTGTTGTTTCTTCTTTAAAGACCTTGGCCTGTTTGATTGTATTTTCTTGTGTTTCTTTAAGGGATTCATTTACTCTTTAAAGGTTTCTGTCATCGTTATAAGATTGGATTTAAGGTCATGTTCCTGTGCTTCAGTTGTGTTAGGGTATCTTGCAGTAGTAAGGTAGCTGTGCTCTGAAAGTATCATATTTCCCTGGATTTTGCGGATTTTTGTTTCCTCAAGGGCCTTAAGCCATCTGGATGGCATTGTTCTCTGAATGTTCCTGTTGTAGTAATGGATATAGGGAGGCAGGAAACCCTCTATGGTTCTTGTGTGGCAAGTCTCTGATGGGTATCCTTGTGCTGTATGGTTCTAGATATGTAGGTCTATATAATTCAGGATCCCCAGGTCTGTATGGTTCAGCAGCCTTAGGTTTGATGAAGGTGGCCAAGAATTGGTGGGAGAATGGAGGTCTGCCTTGGCTAGCAGGTTGTTCAGAACAGCTGGGCATGTCTCAGAAGACTCAATGAGCAGGGAAGATGGAAGCTAACCTGTAAGGTTCAGATTACAAAGGTCTGATGAAGTTGAGCAGAGTGGTGATTATAGGGTAGAGAACAGAGGTCCCTCTGGAATATCAGGCTGTTCATGGAAGCTTGGCTTGGCTCAGAGGGCTCAGAGAGCAGGAAAGGGGGTTTGAGGAAGGGAAGCTCACCTATATGGGTCAGGATTCTCAGTTCTGATGAGGATGGAAGGATAGGTGGATATGGGGTAGAGAATGGAGGTCCCTCCATTCTCCTGTAGGCTGCTCAGGGCAGTTCTGCTTCCCTAGATCTTTCCCTAGAGCACTCAGCAACTAGGGAAGATGGGTGGGGGAAGGCAAGCTAACCTGTATGTGTCTGGATTCACGGGTCTGATGGAGGTAGGAGGAGAGGTGGCAGGGGAATGGCTGACTACATTTTAAAGCTCTCTTTCCAATTTGAGTTTGGACAGTTAACACTATCCAAATAGTGGGTACTATCCAAATGCTGGGTACTACAGAGTGGAGAAGTATTTAACATGTTTACATACTGATTTTCAGTCAAGTATGGAGTCTACCCCTCCTTCCTTGAATCTACAAAACTTGAGTCAACAAAATCTTAAAATCAAATGTGGCTTTTGGCTCTTTTTGCCTTCTCATCAGTTGAACATATAGTGAACAACATTCTCAACTTCCTTGACCTCTAAAAAGATGTCTTTTCAGATATCTGTTTTGTAGGATGACAAACAAAACCACCCTGCCAACAACCTCTCCTTTAATTTCTTCTGATTTACTGTGGGGGATTATTTCCCAGTGTGCACATTTAATGGATGAGAGGATGTATTTCATGGGTATTAGGACTTTTTTTTCTTTTCTTTTTTTTGGCGTTTTGTAGGTATTAACCTACCCACTGATTCTTAAATATTGTGTGATCAGTTTTGGAACTATTTTAAAATATGCAATTACTAGCTAATTGATAAGAAACAGTCAAATCAAAATGATCCATTGAGTAGGGGTGACCTGGAGAATGGTTTGGAGAAACAAGGTTTCTGCCACATCTCCCACCATAATTAGAATTGTCTACAGGAAAGCATGATATTTTGGGAACAACTATCTGTTGAAAAAGTCTCAAAAAGAGCCTCCTGTACCCAGACAAACTCTTTCCTATACCACCATGCACCCCTCCCCCGAGGTATCAAGATGGTTTCTTCTGGTTTTTCAGGTACATCCTGGTATTTCTAGTAGCCCACCTCTCCACCCTGCATCCAGATAGGTGAGAGGCAGGGCTTTGTGAAGTCAGACTGGTTCATATTGGCTGGGAGCTGTACTGACCAATCAGGGTGAAGGGCGTGGCCCTCCATTGTTCTGGGGGGTAGATCAGTAGGGTGCTCAGAGCTCTGGGTCAGACATCTGCTAGGCTCTATTCATGGCGGTTGGGGATGAAGAGCGTGTGGAGCCTAGCACTTCTAACAACAATTGGATAAGTAATACAATTGAGATTACATGCCATTGGGAACAACGCGTAGACAGTGCACAGGTGAGAGGACTACAGCTAAGTACTTTCTCTTCTTTTCTTGAGCAAGTTCCCTTCCCTAGGACACCTGGCCTGGCATGAGTGCCCTCCTTAACCCACACCTTTTCCTCTTAATGTCCCCTTCACATGTTTGTCCTTTCTCTTAGCAATGACCTTCTGTCCTCTGCTGTGCTTGTAGGTTCGAAAGATTTACCACAGGCCCCGTCCCCCCCATCGTCGACATCGCCATCGCCATCGCCATCGGAGGTCACGGAGAAATAAAAACATCTCTGTCAGAAAGAATCCGAAATATCGGGTGAGAATCGTGGACAAACCGTTGGTTCACCAGTATCATGTTGTGGATCCTGAGATAAGTAACAACGAGCCGGAGCCAGAGGAGAAGAATATGGCTGCTACTGCCAAAGGCTCTACTACCAACCTGGCGAGCCACGATGATAAGAAAAATCAAAAGCCCCCTGATTCACAGGAATCATGCTGAATCTTGTCTGGCTCCGGACATTAAAGAAATGTACCACAAAGTCTTCGTGGTACAAATAATAAAATTACTCATGTGAACAAATGTGTTGTCCTGTGGGTCTGTGGTGGGCTCTTGGGAGGAAGGGTGGATAGATGATAAGAGAGGGAAACTGGTTTCTACAGGTGTGGGAGCCTGACATCAGGTCTACTAGCTGGATGTAGGCTGATGCTGAAGGATCTGCACTGTTGGCACCAACTCAGAAGATGAACTTGGTAGTCGTACTTTTGCTTTATTTCATGGGGCAGGGTGTGGGGGTAGATGGGGCTGGTGATTCCATGTGTATTTGGCAGGGGCAGAGGTTGGGGAATGGTTTCTGGGTTCAGGTAAGAGAACCAACATGGTTTGAGGTGTGTGGACAGCAGTACCCAGGCCCATCGTTGGACTCACTGGACCCCTACCTCCTCCCAGTGTTTGTTATACCCTACATTGTGACATCATTCACTTAAAGGCTTCAGTGTAGTCCATGGTATTAATCTACTATAAGATTTTAGTAGTAACCAGGGAATTTGAACTCACTTCTATAGTACTGTTTAATATGGTTCAGTAATGTTTTTGAAGTTGAACATATTCTGGAAGGATGTGGTCTGCTGTTAGTCTTGGCTACAAGCAGGAAACATTGTCTTTCAGGCATTCTATTATTGTTTATCTTCTCTAGTATGTTATTATTTATTTTAGTTTTTCCAAAATTTTTCTCTCTTTGTATACAGTATAATTCTGAAGTAGGTTCTGTTCTTTCACACACATTTTAGTACCCAAATATGTTTTTGTAAATTATCAATGATAGTACAAGTAGTTAGACAAATGAGGAATCAAAATAGAGAATAATTACATTCAATTAGTAATCCTATCAGGAATGAAACAAGGCTGTCCACTATCTCCAATTCTTTTCAAGATAGTGCGGAATGCACTAGCCAGGACAATAAAGACTAAAAGGGATACAAATAGAAAAAAATGTCAAATTATCCCTCAGCAGATCATATATTATATATAAAAGACCGAAGTCTACCAGAAAATGTCTTAAAATGATCAACACTTTCACCGAAGTGGCAGGTTAGAAAAAAAGTCACAGACATTCGTAGTCTTTATATACATCAGTAAGAACTAGCTGAGATCATAAAAAAAAAAAAAAAAAAAAAACCTCTCATTTACAGTAGCTTCAGAAAAACAATCCTAATGGAGGAGGTGAGTGATCTTTACAATGAAAACTTTTAATCTCTGAAGAGATTGAGACAGTAGAAGTTTAAAAGACATGCCATGCTTGTGGATTGATAGAATTAATATTATGATAATAAGCATTATACCAAAACTAATCTATAGAGTTGACTTAACCTCCATAAAAATTCCCAAGATATTTACAGAGGTAGAAAATAATAGACCCTGGATAACCAAGGCAATCCTGAGCTAAGAGACCACTGATGAAGTGATTACCATTCTATATTTCAAACCATGTAACAGGTAACAAAACAGTCTTATATGTGCAGAAACACTGAGCTCTAGAGAGAGTGCACAGGTGTTATTGGAAACAGGAAGAAATGGGCAGAGAATTTGAACTGGGAAGTGGGGAGGGCAATATGGAGAGAAAGGAATGGAGGATATATTAAATAAGGCTAACAATGTTGGGGAAAACCATAGGGAAACACATATATAGTGAATCGATTTGGAGTTATAATGCTCCTTGAAGAGTTATAGACTAAGAAGATCCCAAGTATATAATAAACCAACCCCTCAAGATCAAAGTTGTCGAAGGGTCTTCTAAAATAATATTTGGCTGCCTCCCAGAATGTGAAGATAAGATCCTATTTCTAAAAATACTACACACAGGTCTTACAGAAAGTGAATAGTAAATGACCTGTTAGCATCTCCCCTGAGCACTGGCTTTCACAGCACCTGAAAGTGCTGTCAAGATCCTAAAGTAGGAGAATCTTGGAAAGCTGTCAAGAAAGAAAACTAATCAACAGTCAAAGGAAGCTGTGAAATCCATGAAGTAATGGCAAGCGTAGCAAAATATACCCAGGGGTTCAATAGTGGCACAATTACTAAGAGAGGCACAATTTGTCTTCCCCAAGATTATCCCTGGATAGGTCATCTGATCTCAAGTGGTCATCCCTAAATACATACTAATATAAACAACACCAAATAGACTCATCAGATAGTATTTATATATATACATATACATTTATATATACACACATAATGTATGTAACAGTAATTATTAAGAGAAAGAAGCCATGAATTTGAGAGGGATTTGGAGGATGTATGAGGAGTTGGAGGGGAAAGAAGAAGGGAGGAAAGATGTAGTAGTTATGTATGTAATTTTTTTAAAAAATTAAAGAAGATAAAAGAAGAATATGTAATGTTAATTCCTTTTTTCTTAACTTTTCTTCATTTGTTTGTGTGTGTGTGTGTGTGTGTGTGTGTGTGTGTGTGTGTGTGTAATGCATGTGTATGAGTATGTCCACAGCACAAGTGTGGAAATAGAAGAGAATTTGTAGGAATTTGTTCTCTCAACACTCTAGGATCTAGGCTTTGAATTAAGGTCATACGTTTGGTGGTAGGCAGTATGACTCACTGAGCTGTCTCTCAATACTATGTTCTTCTGAATTATTATTTTGTCACTTCACACATCTTAAGTATAATTTTGTCTAAGCAAGTGAAACAAAGTACAAATGAAAAATACAAATATTTGATAGAACTCATTCTATATATCATTTAACTTAAACAAAAGTTTTGCTTTTTAGTTAAACTACTTTCAAGAAGAAAATTTATTATTAAAACTTGTCATGTTTATTTTCAAAGCACAGGATAATATAGGGATTATAAATATTATATCAACTGCATGAATTTTTAGACTAAACTGTTATGTTTGTATATATTCCTAATTTTCTGTTATAAAAATATTTTCTTTGAGAATTTCATGAAATATATTTCAATCATATTCATCCCCTCTCTAATTACTCCTAGATCCACTCCCATGTCTCTCTTCTAATGTCATGTCCTCTTTTTTCCCCTTATAATCCAATGAGTTTCATTAAAGCTACTCCATATACTAATTGGTTGTGGGACAATCTGCTGAAGCATGGTCAACTCATCAGGGTTTACGTCCATAAAGGAAATTGATTCTTCTCTAACAGCCATCAACAGCCACTAGTTCCTTTAACAGTCATCAACTGCCACTAGTTCCTCTAATAGCCATCAGCTGCCACTGGGTCCTCTGGTGGGGTTGGGAGCTTATGTGCCCTTCCCTCATCCATACTGGAATGTTGACTGGCTTGTTCTTATACAGGCAATCACAGCTACTTTAGTTCATGAGTGTAGTTCAGAAGACAGTTTCATTCCAGTCTTCCCCTACTTTTGTATCTTACAATCTTTACTCCCCTTTTCCATGGTATACCTTGAGTTTTGTTGGGAGAGGTGTGAGATGGATGTTTGAGTGATTGATGAGCAATTCATCAACAGTTGTACTCTTTGACCACTTGTGAGCTTCTGTAATAACCATCACCCACTTCATGAAGAAGCTTCTCTGATGAGATTTGAGAGCTGCAGGAATTCATGGGTATAAAGATAAATATTTAGAAGGTAGTTAGATACTATCTACATTTTACAAAATAATAGTAGTAGGTTCACCCCTTGTGCCTATGAACTCCACAGTCATGGTTTTTTGCCTGATTCACAGTAAAAGGCATGTGTTTCTTCCTGTGGATCAGTCCTTAACTCAATCAGAAAGAATTTGGTTATCAACAGAACATTCATGTCACTATTGCACCCATAGTCATACCTTGTCATGCTAGTTATTTTTGTAGCTCATGTGGTTCAAAGATGGGTAAGACTGTTGGTGAGTTTTCCCTTCCAGTAGCCTGACCTTTCAGCACTATAAACAGAGAGGAAACTCATATATCATTATCAGCTTAATTTCTCCAAGACATGTGGTCAAAGCATGTGGCATCTTTAACAATAGATTCTTACAATCACTTTCTGGTGTGTGTGTGCATGATATATATATATATATGTATTATATATATATATATATATATATATATATACATATATATGGCAGATGCTATGTTTATTTAAATATAAAATATATCCTAAAAAATATAAATGGCTTAACTGGAATTAGCTAACATGAGCACAATGTTCCTCCTAGAAGCCATAGGTTGCCAAATAAAATTTCAGTGCTAGGCTTGTAACATCTTGAGAAACAGTCATGCAGTATCAAAGTTACTCCCTCCAAATTCTTGACCTTTCCTTCTTTCCTTCCTTCCTTCCTTCCTTCCTTCCCTTCCTTCCTTCCTTCCTTTCCTTCCTTCCTTCCTTCCTTTCTTTTCCCTTCTTCCCTTCCTTTCCTTTTCTTTCTCCTCCTCATTTAGTGGAAGTCTCACTGTGCAGCACTGGATGGCCTGAAACTCAAAATATATATCAGACTGGCCTTGAATTAACAGATGTACCTAGCTCTGCTTTCTGAGTTTTGGGATTAAAAGCACAGGCCACCACACCCAACGAAGTAGTGATCCTAATGTGATTCAAAAACATAGTTTTCTGATCCCAAGTGAGACATGCTACTGTCAAACTATACTTTTTAAAATCTTTGTTTTTTGTAAAAAAAAAAAATCTTACTTTTTCAGTATTGTGATATATATATATATATATATATATATATATAGTAATATATATATATTAGTATATATATATTTAGTAAATATATATATAATTAGTATATATATATAATATATTTAGTAATATATATTGAGTAATTTATATATATTGATATATTTAATCATATACATAACATTTTATAATTTATATATAATTTATTGATATATATATACATATATAAATATTGCTCAATAAAAGAAATTTGTGCTGTGCTGTTTTTCTATTTTTCTAACGATCATTTACTGTAATTAACTTCATGATTCTACTTAAAATATGTTCTATTCAGGAGGGACATTAAACATTTCCTGCTTTGTGCTCAATTTGATTATACAATTCTGTTAATTGTGAGAGTGTTTTTCTTCATGGTTTGTCCCTAGTATTGAATATACCTTGTGCTTTTTAAACATCTGTATTGAACTGTAAAAGACATATAAAAGTACACATAAACTAATATTAATAGGATGTAACTAGACTTGACATATAGGCACATATGAAAACATCTCGAAAATGAAAATGACAAAAGGAGAATTCATAACATTGGCCTAGGAGACAATTCAGTCATAGTGCCTGCCACCAAAACATATGACCTGAATTCAAATCACAGATCCTAGAGTGTGAGGAAAGAACCATTTCCCACAAATCCTCTTCTGATTTTCACATTTGTGCTGTGGACATGCTCACACATGCATTGCACACATACACTTACACAGACACACAAGAGAGATAGAGGAGGGGAGGGGAAGAAGGGAGGGGAGGGAGAGGGAGAGAGAGAGATTATACTTTGATTCACACTGGGTGTACTAGGCCATATATGGGGTTAGGGAGATGACTGAATCTGCAAAGTACCTGCCACACAACTATGTGAACATGAGTTCATTTTCTGAAAAATTATTTTAAAAAATAGCATGATGGCTTGTGCTTGTAACAACAGCTTATGGGTCAAGGGAGAAAGGATGATCCTTGAAGTGTTTCAAGTATCCTAGCTGAGGCAATAGGCTTCAGGTTCAGTGAGAGATACTGTCTCAAAGAATGAAGGCAAAGAATGATGAAATACACCCATCATTGATCTTAGTCTTCCACATGCATAAACATATATGTGTACACACCATACACACAAATAAAAGCTGTCACATGCCTTTTCATGTTTGTTGTACTATTCTATATTCCCAATAGCAACTAAATAGGGCTATAGCTTCTTGTAATTTTCACTAGCATTTTTATAGTTAGTTTTATTATTTATTTACTTGGTTTTTCCTCATTTGTTTCTGTAAATCATGCTTGCAGATGTAAAATGATAGCTCAATGATGCCTTTGTTTACATTTATCTGATGATTGTTGAGTACTTTTTATGTCTGTATACTGATCCATTTATTTATATCTATCTAGTCTCATTGGTGAACTCTTTTGTTCATTATCACTTCCCCATCTTTGCCTATATCATGTCCCAATTTGTCTGACACAAAATAAGGCTTAAATAATCATGAACAGAAGCCACTGGTTTCTAGATATTCATAAATATATTATTTTACAATTAGTTTTAAAATTTCTTCCATTCCATAGTTGTTGAAAGGGAAACAAAACTGGATACTTTCCATATTAAGGCAAATTTTCTTAAATAGGGTCTTGGGTGCTTTTTTTTTCCTTCATTCTTTTTTGTTGTTGTTGTTGTCTTTCTTTTTTTTTTTTTGATTTTTTTATTGGATATTTTATTTACATTTCAGATGTGATTCCCTTTCCCCATCCCCCCACCCAGGAACCCCCATCCCAACCCTCCTCCTCCTGCTTCTTTTTTTTTTTATTAGTAGTAACTTGTTTTTTTAAATGTTAATCAAAGGCTTTATAAGTTTGGTAATGCTCAATAACAAGATGGCCATACAATCAGAAGTGTAACCCAATACCCAACCTAGATATACCAACTATCTTTGAACATGCGAACATCCGCCTCCATGTTCCCCTCCCCCTCTGTCTTTCTGTCTCTGTCTCTCTCTCTCTTTCGTCTCCTAGCTCCTCTTCTTCCTCTCCTTACTCCTCCCACGTTGGCTTCTCCTACATATCATCCTTCCTGTTAAAATAAAACTTTTCTCTCAAAATACGATTGGAGCATAACTATACCAATTTGTATCAGTAAGGTACAAGATAGATCTAATACCCAGTCCATCATTTTGTTGACTAACCAGAACCTCTGTCATCTCTCCTAACTAAAAGACTTAGTTCTGAACCTGGCTTTTTTCTTGGCTTTAGAATGAATGTCAGCTGAAAACCATCCTCTCAAGTCTTTTCTCTCAAAGTAAATAGCCAGGATTACTATAAGTTTTCAACCCAGTCAGAAATCCAGAATGACTGAATTAACTGAAATTATGGGAAGTACAAAGCATAGCTTCTAAAACTTAGCCAATTTATAGAGACCGCTGAATACCTGGACAGTCCCTATACTACAAAACGCTGGAGCATCTGATCTTCAGCCTTCTGGCCAGGATCATCTGAAAGACCTAGTGATGCAGAATTATTAAGGGCTGATTACTCTGTTTTGGCAGATATAATCAGTTGACTATTCTGCAAGTGTGTCCTTTTCAGGACAGTGATTTGTCTGTAGATGAAAAGAGGCAATTCTTGCCTAGTGGCTGTCTCACCACAAATGGAGTAACTCCAAAGATACTCAGTTTCTTCTTAGAATCCAAGACAGGAAGCTGTCAGGAGCAGACAGGTCTCTAATCAAAATGAACCTTAATACAGAAATGTTTGTAATGTCAATTCTGTGGACTTCTGACATTTTGAAAACCAACTATCCCTGTGAGGCAATCTGAACTGTTGTCTGTTAACTCCTCTCAGCTATTTCTAAATAAAATATAGAAAACACCATAACAATAAACTCAGATCCATGAATTTGCTATAGGCCCTTAACTCACAGGCTGACCATATAAATCAGTTAAAGAAATTAAAGAAGGACTGGGTCTAAGCCTTGTATTCCTAAATGTGTTATATAGGCACAATGCCTATGAGAATTACAATATTAATCTTACTTCTATATCAATAAGAAACTCATACCAATGAAAACCTTAAATTTGAAATCAAAGTCAATTTTGTACCATTTAAGAAATTATAACTTCAGCTTAATAACAATTATACAGATTTCTACCAATAGGTTATGGCTATCCAATTAATCCTAGCTATTCCTCCCTGTTCCAACAAAACCACTACTTTTCCCTAGAAGGACAGCCCAATATGAACCACCTTAGTCCCCAAGCCCAGGGAATAGGGTGCAGACTCTTAATTAACTTCTTCAAGCTGAATTTGGGCGTTGAGATATTAGAAGAGGGGTGAGGGGAAGAGTAAATTGATAAGCCTCTGACCTCTGTGTCTTCACTGCATTCAGCTGAGATTCCAGGACATCAGAGGTTCGAGCAGGTCTGCTCAGCTTGCTTTATGAGTAGATACACTAAGGCTGTGTATTCCGCAATATACAATTCTCAAAACAAATTTTAGTATCAAGATGTTTTTTGTTTGAATTCTAGAATCTAGTCTTCTGGTGGCCTGTCTCTATCATATCTAATCCATATAATTCTGGGAGTTTCTATGAGGGTGTGCTCCCACCATCCTCCCATTCCCGCCTCCCGGCTCTCAAATTCTCCAACACCAGGGGATCCAAACTATTGGGTACCAAGGCCCTCCACTACCACTGATGCCTAACAAGGCCACCCTCAACTACCTATAC
The DNA here is from genome assembly GCA_021653895.1 of Mastomys natalensis. NCBI lineage: Eukaryota > Metazoa > Chordata > Mammalia > Rodentia > Muridae > Mastomys > Mastomys natalensis. The sequence continues at coordinate 242,059 of JAJTUV010001890.1, read as the reverse complement.
AGGTGGAGCCATGAGTCCCTCCCTTTGTGTTCCCGGGATGGAGGTTTTAGAATGGCTACCCCAGCTTGTTTCTTAGGACCATTTGCTTGAAAAATTGTTTTCCACACTTTTACTCTAAGGTAGTGTCTGTCTTTGTCACTGACGTGAGTTTCCTGTATGCAGCAAAATGCTGGGTTCTATTTATGTATCCAGTCTGTTAACCTATGTCTTTTTATTGGGGAATTGAGTCCACTGATGTTAAGAGATATTCAGGAAGAGTGATTGTTGCTTCCTGTTATTTTTGTTATTAGAGGTGGAATTATCTTTGTTGGCTATCTTCTTTGGATTTGTTGGAAAAGGATTACTTTCTTGCTCTGTCTAGGGTATAATTTCCTTTCTTGTATTGGAGCTTTCCAGCTAATATCCTTTGTAATGCTGGGTTTATGGAAAGATATTGTGTAAATTTGGTTTTGTCATGGAATATCTTGGTTTCTCCATCTATGGTAATTGAGAGTGTTGCTGGGTATAGTAGCCTGGGCTGGCATTTGTGTTCTTTTAGGGTCTGTATGACATCTGCCCAGTATCTTCTCACTTTTATAGTATCTGGTGAGAAGTCTGGTGTAATTCTGATAGGTCTGCCTTTATATGTCACTTGTCTTTTTTCCCTTACTGCTTTTAAAATTCTTTCTTCGTTTTGTGCATTTGGTGTTTTGATTATTAATGTGATGGGAGGTATTTCTTTTCTGGTCTAGTCTATTTGGCGTTCTGTAGGCTTCTTGTATGTTTATGGGCTTCTCATTCTTTAGGTTAGGGAAGGTTTTTTTTTTTTCAATAATGTTGAAGATATTTATTGGCCCTTTAAGTTGAGAATCGTCATTCCTATCTATACCTATTACCCTTAGGTTTTGTCTTCTCATTGTGTCCTGGATTTCCTGGATGTTTTGTGTTAAGAACTTTTTGCATTTTGCGTTTTCTTTGACAGCTGTGTCAATATTTTCTATGGTATCTTCTGCACATGAGATTCTCTCTTCTATCTCTAGTATTCTGTTGGTGATGCTTGCATCTATGACTCCTGATTTTTTCCTAGGTTTTCTATATCCCTTTGTGATTTCTTTATTGTTTCTACTTCCATTTTTATGTCCTGGATGGATTTGTTCAATTCCTTTACCTTTGGTTTGTGTTCTCTTGTAATTCTTTAAGGGATTTTTATGTTTCCTGTTTAAGGGCTTCTACCTGTTTACCTGTGTTCTCCTCAAATTCTTTGAGAGTGTTATTTATGTCCTTCTTAAAGTCCTCTATCATCATCATTAGAAGTGATTTTAAATCTGAATCTTGCTTTCCTGGTGATATGGGGAATTCAGGACTTTCTAGTGTGGGAGAACTAGGTTCTGATGATGACAAGTACCTTGGGTTGCTGATGCTTATGTTCTTGCGCTTGCCTTTCACCATCTGGATCACCTTATTGCTACCTGCCCTGTCTCTTACTGGAGCCTGTCTTTCCTATTATCTTGGTTGTTTCAGAACTATGTGGGGTGGGTGTTACTACTGGGGTTAGAGCTGGGGCCCAAGATCTGCTCAGTGCTTGGGGCCAGACTGGAAGTAACCCGTGCTCCAGGCCAGGAGTGAATTCCTGGGTCCTAGTGGGTCCCAGTTACTCCCTGTTTATTTTGGGGGGTTCTGTCTCCTTACCTAAGATACTGTCCCAGTTAGCGCTCCTGGGAGGCCTGCTTCCTCTGGGAGTTGTGAGATTGGGTGCAGAGCAGCCACCCAGAATCTGCTTAGTGCTCAGGCCCAGACTGGAAGATCTTGGGCACTTTTTTATAAGTGAATTCCTTTAAATAGAAATTTGAATAAATCTTAAAAATAAATATGTATATTCTTGTTGCTCTAAATCTATTATTAGCCTCTGTTTTCTCTACTCCTTGGCCAATAAGAAAAAAAATATAGCCATTATACTTGATGATTAAGTCATTTCTGGCTATTCACTAAGAATTGACACAACCACAAATATTCTTTCCATTCTTGCTTAAATAGGCCATGATCTATATTACTAGTACTAGTACTGTATTACTAAATGACTTCTGCAACATTGGTTATACTCTTATTGTACAAATTTCTAAATAATACAAGCAAATATAGTTCTACATTTTTGTTGCTACATATGCCAATATAAATTATAATACATATTAGAATGAATTTTTGTGTGTTATCTCCTTTAGATTTCTCTCTGGCTCCTGAATGTTAAATTCATGTCATATTACATGTTTGAAATTTCTTATGGAATCATGAAATACTATTTCTAGTTGTTGTGGTTGGAATGAGAAATGTCACTCATAGGCTCAGGTGTTTGAACATTTGGTGTTTCAGTTGGGCTCACTATTGGGCAGGTTTCAGAACCTTGACAACGGAAGTATATATCGTTTGACATAGCCTTTGAAATTTCAAATCTTGCTCTACATCCAGTATATTTTCCCTTCTAAGTCCTTGTGGTTAAAGATGTGAGGTCTTTAGGTTTCCTGCTCTAGTTCTTTGCTGTCACGCTGTCCTCACTATTATAAACTCTGTTTAAAACCATAATCTCAAATAAAGTCTTCCTTAAATCATCTTGGTCATGGAGTTTTATCATAGTAACAGAAAAGTAATGGATAGAAATGTTGGTATCAGAAAGTAGACAGTTGCTATGATAAACCTGACTTTGCACATTGAGGAATGGTGGAAGATTATAGAACTTTGGATTAGAAAGACAGTTAAAAACTGAAAACAGAACTTAAAGGGCCATAGTAGTAGGAGTCTGGAGGAAGTAGTACTGATAGTAATATGGACAGTGGAGGCCTATAGGCTAGGGACTGTATCTATAATATTTTGACCAAGAATCTAGCTGTTGTCTTCCTATGTCCTGTGAAATTAACTGAGGTCATTTAAAAAAAAAACTGGGTTAATTTCTTTGGTAGAGATATCAAGACAGCTTAATATTAGATATATTGCTCAGTTACTTTCAATTTTCTTTATTTGAGTAGACAATTAAAAAGAACAAGTGGGGGAGAAACAAAATTTGGAGAGAAAAAGAGGACTATGAAACTTAATGTTACTGCCAAGGTATATGTTGAACGAGGGAGTATCATGGTTACAAAGATTGGTAGCATCATGAAGAGGCCTGATTTGTACTGCAACAATAAAAAAGGTGTGCAGATTTCAAGACAATACCCAGCCAAACCTCCAAATTATGAAAGAGAGCCTAAGGCATTTTCTGCTCTTAGAAAGCAATTGCTTCAATACACAAAAGCTGATGGTAATGTGGTTTAAGAGACTCTGAATACATGCTAATGTGTCAGCTAAAAAGATTTGGAAGTATAATACATATAAGAATGAGGAAGTCATAGGTTCTCCATGGTTTAAGAGAATGATCTATTCCAGGCAACATACAACAGAGGAATCCCTGAAAGAAAGAAATCAAGAAAAACAAGAGACTCTGGGAAACATCACAAGAAGCTATGAAAGTGAAATCTGGGTTGCTCTGAAGATCCTAAGAAGTTGAAGATGTCAGACACCTAAGACATCTGTAAATTAAAGCTGCATATAGGGAGTTCAACCAGTCTATGAAAGAGATGTAGATTGTAGGCAGCAGAGCTGGAGGGGTAGATCCCTTTAAAATTAGAGTCTTCAATATTAGACATGAAGCTACAAGCTTTAGAGTCCGACCCATATGGCTTTAGTATTACTTTGGTCCAGTATTTCTCCACCAACTCCCATTTTTTTTACCCAGTTTTAATGGCAATGTGCATTCTGTGGCATTGTATGTTGAAAACACGTAATTTTTTTTTTAACTCAGTATGAGAGAGTGAACTGTGGTAGTTTGAATGAGAATTCATAGACTTAGATTTTTGAACACTTGGTCGCTAGTTGGTGCCACTGTTTAGGGAAGGTGATGCAGCTTTGTTGTAGAAAGTACATCACTGGGGGCAGGCTTTGAAATTTCATAGCCTCACTCAACTTTCATTGTGCTCTGTCTGTTTAATGCTTCATACTTCTGATTAAAGGTGAGATTTCTTAGCTTCCTGATATAGCTACCTGCTGCCATACTGCCACTGCCATTGTGGACTCTAAATTTGTAGGTCAATAAACCTTAAATAAACTCTTTTTTTCTAAGTTACATTGACCAAGGAGTTTTATCACAGCAGCAGCAACAGGAATAGCAAAAATAACAAACTAAATCATTAATCTCACTGACTCATATTTTGTTCTGACACTCATAACTAGAAAGTCAAGTCTTTTCTTATTCTCACATAAGTTGCTATGATTTTCTTAAAGTTCATAGTCTTTCTGTTCACATTAGATAAAACATACTCAAGTTTCCTCAAGTGCACTGATCATTTCTTTGTTTCCTTCACCCTGGGTAGAGCCATTCAAGTTATTTTACCTTTACTTTTTGCAGTTCTATAATTTCTAATTCATAATATCTTTTTGTTGAATTTTAGAACAAATTTGTAATTACTTGTTAAAATATTTGTGTAACAAGATTTAAAATGTTTGCAGTTATTTTCAGCCTATAATTAATCTCATGTTGCTTTCTGATAATCCTGCTTGTATCCAATACACCCCTAAGACAAGGGAGTGCAAGATTAAGTCAATATTGAGCTTCTTTTTTTGTTTTTGGATTTGTTTTTTATTTTGTTTTTGTGGGTTTTTTGTTGTTGTTTTTTGTTTTTTGTTTTTGTTTTTGTTTTGAGCCAGGATTTCTCTTGTAGACCTGTCTGTCCTGGAACTTGCTTTGTAGACAAGGCTGTCCTGGAACTCACATAGATCTATTTGCTTCTGCCTCCTGAGTGCTGGGATTAAAAGTGTGCTCTACCACTGCCCTGGCTGCACTATTCAGCTTCTTTAATTAGAGGACACACAAACCAACAGGGCCACCTTGCTTGTAATAGAAGAGGAGCTTCCTTCTGGGTCTTGAGCAACCCAGGGAAGGGTTAGTGGAGAGCAGATTAACATGGCTTTATTTTGCTTGGTGGGAACATCAGCTCAGCTCCTACTTCAGCAGAGCTGGCATAAAGGAATGAAGGGAGAAAGTGAAGCTACAAATTAATTTTGTCTCCTAGCCATGATGCCTTCTTGAAGCAGGGGGATGTAGAAGTTCAGCTCACAGGAAGTCTCTGTTTGAACAGCTCCACCAAGAAGACTAGATAAAGGCATGACCAGGAAGAAGGTGGTAATCATAAGTGCTTCATGCTGGCACTCTAATATCAGCTGTATCCTTAATAGTGGTAAGAAATGTCTGTGCTGTAAAGAGAGCACAATGCATAAAACTGTTATAGGAACCTGAAATGAGACAATTAACAATAATCTGAGATCAAAACAGCCTATTCCTGGCCACATGTGTATATTTAGAAATCAAAAAGGGACATAAATAACAATGAACAGAAATCAATATTTGTAGAATGGGATATTAGACAAATATGGGTTTTCCTCAAAAGAAGATGGAAAAAAAAAAAACATGCTAAAGGTGGTGTGCGTGCACCTGTTGGGAGCCGACTCTTAGCCGAAAGTGGCTATCATCTTTACAGCCATCTCGAGCCATATACCCTGACAAGAGACTTGTTTTCAACAGCCCACAACAGCTGAGCACACTCTGATAAACATCTTGTTTTGCTGTTTAGTGCTGTCAGCAGCTAGGAGCATGTGGTCTCCACGCTGCTAGGTGCATGACATAGTGCCTTCAGTTGAGCTTGCCCACGTGGGCAAGTCACTGGTAAAGGGTATAAATACCCAGATTTCCTTTCAATAAAAGAGAGAAGAGAAAAGAGAAAGAGACAGAGACTTGAGTAGACCCTTTGTCTTGTCTCCATGCTTTGTGTCTCTTGCCCCTCCGTCCCCACTCTCTCTCTCTGCTAGACCCTGACTCACAGACCGGAGCAGCAGAATGGCCATTACAAAGTAGCAAAACAGGCTGGCCATTACTAAGGAGCTGAAATGGCCGTTACTGAGGAGCTAGACAGAGTGGGAGGAGGTTACATGCACCCATGAAATACCTTGCACTGTTAGAAACCGTAGACTAGATTGAGCAGAGCATAGCATGTCACAGTATGTTGTACTACAATTGACCACAAATATATTATACAAGAACAAATATAAAGATTTAATTCAAGATATATTCTCCAAGACCACCTGATGGGAAGACAAATAGTGTTAGTGAAAAGGAAAATAGAAAAAAATTCTAACTTTTTATTTTATTAGACTCTCATAAAATAAAAAGTAGTGTGACAGATTTCAAAAATGCAAGCAAATGAACATATAACCTTCAACAGTGGGCAGTTCAGTCCTCCACTTCTGTCAGTAAGTGACAATGATAGTAGAAAAAAAGACATATTTTAAATGCCTTATTTTGAAAAATAAGGCAGTCCTAGATGCCAAATTGTAATAGGTAAGGTGATGTCAATATGGGATGCATATTTTTTTTTTTTTTTTGCTGTTGTGAGTTGGGATATGTCTTTATAGGACACATGTTTTTTGCTATTACTATTTGTAGATAATCCTCATATCAATGTACTCAGTATAGGGTTCTATTACTTTGAGTAGTGATTAGATATAATATCTAAGATACAATCAGAAGATAAGGGAAAATCAGTGTAAGCAAAAGTACAGAGTAGGGATTAAATGAAGGAGTGTGAAATAGCAAACTTGAACAGAAGTTCAGCACAGTCTAACTAAGTATAAGAAGAAGCGAGTAAGCTTAACAAATATGTCTTGCAGAGGTTTAAGTAAAGCCTCCTGTTTTCAACTTGACTTTGTAGTTCTGGTATTGAGCCCTTCGCCAGGGTATGAAAGTGACACTTTTTGATGAATAAGGCATATCTGAGATTCTCAGGCAGCCTGCTCTGGACTCCCTTCATCCTCAAAGAGGTCAGAGGTAGGGCTTTGTGAGGTCTCGGCCACGCCTTAGCGGCCATTGGCTAGGGAGGAGTTGGCTGACCAATCAGGGCTGAGGGGTGTGGCCCACCATTGTTCAGACAGAGAGATAAGCAGGTGCTCACAGCTCTGGGCCCAGTCCTTGGGAGAGCTCCAACATGGGACGGAGAGCAAAGAAGTCCCCTAAGAATAAAGCTAAGGCTGCTACTGCCTCAACTTCAAAAACTTCAAAACTGAGGAAGAAAAGGGCGAAGGTTCCAAAAAAGTGTCAACATTCTTGTCGGCGAAGTCCCAGCAAGGTGAGAGGTCCCCAGCTAAGCTCACTCCCTCCCTTCTTCAGCCATCCCTTCCCATAAGACTTTCTCAGGCCAGCTATAAACTTCTCATCTACCTCTGCCCCTTCTCAAGAATCCCCATCTTCATCTCCATCTCCATCTTTGTCCCAAGTCAGTGCCCTGATGACACTTGTATATAGTTTTTTCAGTTAACGGAAAAAGGGGGAGAAATCCCTTTTAAGAAGAATTCGGAGAGAAGCCAAGAGAGCTCAAGAGGAGAGCGAACCGATTGTGACATTGCTCCTTGAAGAGCAAATGGACGATAATGCCCGCGGGTCAACACTGGAGGTCGTACACCATGCATGAGCAGCGAGTCGGTTTGGAACAGAGACGTGGCCACCAGTGAGGCAGCTCCTAATGGAGAAATGAGCACTAGTGAGCTGGCTCATAATGGAGAACTGGCGAGCAGTGAGCTGGTTCACAATGACGACCTGGCCAGCGGTGAGCCAGTTCTTAACGGAGACATGGCCAGCTCCTAGACCGACCCCACGTAGGTCCAGAGACCTAAGAAACATCACCGAACGGGTCTGGGAGCTTAGCCACGGTTACCGTGTCAAGGCCATATTCACCCCATACTAGTTTGTATGATGGTGACAATAAAATCAGTCAGATGTAAAAAATATCTGGTGACTCTGACTCTGATGGTGTAGAGGGAGAGGGATTAGAGGAGGGAAGACTGGGAAGATGATGAGAGGGAGCATGGGTTTCTAGAAGGTTGGGAGTGGGATGAACAACCCCTGAGAGGCAGACACAGAAGGATCAGAACTGAGCTAGCACAAATGTCTCCCTGAAGCTTTATTTCACAGGGAAACCAGAAAAAACCAAGGTATTCCTAAATGTCAAAGGCTAGGCTGCTACATGGTTTCAGGCTATTACATAGATATGAATGAGGTGTGGGTGGCAGTTCCAGTCCCAAATTAGGAGGCACATCAACTTGAGGACCCCTAACTCGTTGTGGTCTTTCTTACAGTCCTCATTATGATCTCATGTAGTAAGACCCTCAGAAGGGCCAAACACTTCACCCCATCAAAGGTGTCAGTGTCTAAGAAAGACAGTAATCATGACTGGAACTTGAAAGGGCACCACTGATTTAGCCTACCTCTTTAGAAATTGAGGGAAGAGAAGGACAGTGAGGAGTGGTCTGTCAACCAATGCTGGCCACAAAGCAGGTAGTAATGTTTACAGAGTATTTTAAAACAACTGTGCCTTTCCAGATAGCTTTCCTCTGTATTTTCTAACACCTTTTTAATCCCTTCAGGAGGTATCCTGAAACCAATTTGTCAAAGAGTAAAGTGGGGTTGGGAGACATGACTCAGTTGATTCCTCACAAGCATGAGGGACCTGAGTTTGATCCCTAGAACTCACAGGTAAAAAATAAACCCTCATCAGCTTGGCATGGTGGCATAGACATTTACTCTCAGCATCATGAAGCAGAGACAGGCAGATCACTATGAGAATACATAGTGAGACCGTGTTTCAAAAAAATAAACTTACAAATCTGTGTGTGATTTTGAAAACTTTTATTTACTGCACTGAGGATGGGAGAATTGTGTATCCTTGACCCTTATTGGACACCTAGCCTGCCTATGCTGTTGGTATGTCGCAGCTAGTGAGAGTCTTTGGTGGTAGTTTATTTTGTTGTTTTTGTGATTGTGTGACTTTTAAAGTAGGCAGCAACTGAGAATCTACAGACAAAGTTGTCCACACACACACACACACACACACACCTGTATATACACCCATTCTTCCTGCATCCATCCATACTTACAAGAACACATTCTTATACACACATAAACAATAAAATGCATATATATTAAATGTGTTACATTTTGATGCGTTTGCATATGCATACACCTATGAAGTCTTCACTATGAGATTGAATTTGCCCACAGCTAACTACAATTTTCTTAGAGTCCCCCTTTTGTGTTACTGTTGTGAAATAGTAAACTTTGGACACTTCATAAAGCAGAGGTTCATGTGGTATTGGGTTTGGGAAAAAATAAGTTGAGTTGGGTAACTCTGTTTTGTTGGCCTCTCCTAAGGTTCTTCAAATGTTTTAATTTTATCTATTCTTTGAGAAATTAATATGCAAACAATATATTTTAAACATATCCACTGCAAATACCTCCTAACATTTCCTAGACATGTCTGGTGTTCCTCTCCAACTCGACATCCTCTTTATACCCACTGAGATTATGAGCACCCTACCAGAGAAGAAAACTGGCCCTCCTTTCTTCTATAAACCATCAATAGTCAATACCTTTCAGCTACAGATTGGATTACAGGATCCCCTCTTGTCTGCATGCTAGAATGTTAACTGGATTGATCTCTTGCCAGTCTTGTATAGGCAAACACAAATGCTGTGACTTCATGACTTGCAGTGGTCTTGTCAAATCCAGAAGAAACTACTGTGTTCTGGTCCTCCACAATGTTCAGTTCTCACAGGCTTTCTGTTTCCTCTTAATCTTCCCTGAGCATTAAGGGTAGGAGAGTGACATAGATGCTCTATTTGTGGATAAGCACTCCACTGTCATGTATGCTCTGTGTTTTTAGTAGCTGTGAGTCTCGGTGTTGTTGACTGCTGTCCATTGCAAGAAGCTTCTCTACTGAGGGTTGAAAGCTGCACTAATATATGGAAATAAAATTAAGCCTTTTATTTACTTTAGTTGCCTTCATGTGTGTGTGTGTGTGTGTGTATGTGTGTTTCTGTATACATTCATGTACATGTTTCCCATGAAGGCCTTGGTTGTTGATACTTTCCTATCATCAGAGTCCCAGGAATTGAACTTAGAGTGTTAGGCTTTACAGCAAATGCCTCTATCCATAGACTCATCCCACTTGATTTAGATACTTAGAGGGGAGTTTGAAACAAGGTTAGTTTACCACAATAACTGTAGTAGGGCGTAAGACCTCCTTTTGAGCAAATGACATTCCCAGCCATTAGTTCTTTGCCAGGTTTATAGTGACCATTAGAATTCTTTCATGTGGAGGGGCCTTAAATACTATCAGAACTAACTAGAAAATATTAAAGTATGCTTTACCCAGCTGTGAATACTACAAGCTCCAATAATGACTAGGTGGGTAGATATGCCCAGTGTCACAACAATAGCAGGTACGTTAAAGGCTTTACAGTGTTATAGCACATGTAAAGGAATTACATGATGAACATGGGATCAAGATTGGGGTTGAGGAAAATCACAAGTCAAGAGATTCAAGAAACTATGGATGGACAGTATTGTACTGTTAGAAAGCTCAATACCAAGAGACCATCAGAGGTAAACTTGAACTTTGATGTCTTTGTGCTCATCACCACCCTCCAAGAGCCCCATCTTTTGTTAAGCAGGTGGTATTTTGTACTGAACCTAAGAGGTTCAATGAGCACAAACCACACTCAGATGTGCCCACAAGCAAATTCCTCAAATGAGGTTTTCCTCTCAGATGACTCTAGGCTCTTACAAGCTGACAATTAAAACTAACTAGAAAATGTTAAAGTATGCTCCCCTGTTTGTCTGGTCTCCTAGCTCCATTTTCTCAACTGTTGTAACATTGTCATTCTTTCCTCCATATTCTTGGCATTTTCCTTTTATAATTGTTGATCCTGCTGAGCAGGATGGCACAAAACTTTGATCCCTGCACTTGTAAAGCAGATGTGAGTCTCTGTGAGTTCCAGGCTAACCTGGTCTACACAGCTAGTTCCAGAACATCCCTAACTGCATGGTGAGACCCTGTTTTCAAAAATAAACAAAAAAATGATTTTAAAGGATTATTTCCTGTGTTGTAGTATCTATTACATACATATTCCAATATTCAAACAACCAGTGATAACATGGTGAGTGCGAATAAAACTGGTTAAACTATGTTACTTTCCTGAGTGCTCTCATTTTGTCACCTTATAGGCCAACTAATTTATCAACTCACTGAAGCAATGTATGAATGATACGGGGAGATAATGGAAAATATGTACACTTTATTTGAATTTTTGAAAATTTTATGTATTTGTGTTTGTTGGTTATATGAATGTCTATGAAATGTGTGTGTGTGTGTGTGTATGTTCTAGTCACAGAGGCTAGGAGAGGGTGTGAGATCTCTTGGTCCTGGAATTAGAGATGTTTGTGAGCTACCATGTGGGTCCCCTGTGGGAGCAGCCAGGGCTCTTCAACACTAAGTTATCTCTGTAGCCACATTTAGATTTTTCACCAAATGTCTCTGATGAAATGGAATTATATGCTTTTGCTAAATGTATGTCCTTCATATTTTTCATTGTTCAAAATAATATGACAGAGTTATAACAGCTGTATGGATTCATATTTTGCTAAGCTGTTTGTTCTGTATTTATTTTAGTTTTCTTCTTTCAAACAGGTTTTTTTTGAGTTCATTTTCTTCTAAGAGTGTAGTCCTTAGGAAGGAAACTATAGACCTGATCCCTGAAAGTACAGGATATACTTTTGATCACAGCACTCAGGAGGCAGAGGCAGGCAGATCTCTGAGTTGGAGGCCAGCCTGGTCTATAGGTGAACTTGAGGACAGCGGCAATGTGGTTTTTCTCAGCATTATTTGTTGAAGATGCAGTGTCTTCTCCAATGGATGTTTGTCAAATATCAGATGGCTACACTTACATGCACTTATATTTGGGTATTGCACTTTGTCTTACTGATCTTTCCTGTTTATTTCTGTGCCAGCACTGAGCTTGTTTTGGTAATATACATCTTTAAAGTATCTTGACTATAGAAGTGCGCCTCCCCAAAAGTCATAGCCTAGGTAATAATAACCCTGGTATCTGGCATAGGAACCCTACACTTTTCTTATTGATACAAGAGACTTCAATGACAAGGCACACTATTGACATTGCTCTTGCTTGCTTCTCAGACCTAGAAATAAGCCCCTATTCCTAAGGACAATATAAATGGCTGACATAGGTCTTGGAGAAATTGATCTGGGACTCTTTTGGAAACCTCATCTAAGTGGATTCTCTCTCTCTCTCTCTCTCTCTCTCCTCTCTCCCCTCTCTCTCTCTCCTCTGTGTGTGTGTGTGTGTGTGTGTGTGTTTCTTCAAGTGACTTGTAAGTTGTCAAGGGAGATAAACAATCAATAGTCATATCCAGCTGCAAAACCAGTGAACCAGAACAATGACGAGCATAGCAAGGTCTACTCAAGGGTGTGATAACAGGACTTGTCTTAGAAGTGCCCAACAGTAGTCTAATTGAAATTAAGGGCTGCTCATAGAAAGGAATTTGTGTCTCACTCTGAAAAGACAAATAGTAAAACATAAACCATGATACATTCTATGACCTGGGACAAGAACAGGAAATTTTAAAAAGAAAAGAAAATGGCTGAGCTATATCTCTATACCACTCCTTAGCATTTGCCTAAAGGATTCCACATGCTTCTCCTCAGAAATTTCTGCTGAGAGTTATTCAAGTTGTATGTAAAAGTAGTTGTTTTTTAAGCTTTTATTTTTGCTTTAGGTATAGGATTCTACTCTATTCATGTAAAACCTATTCATCATTCACACATTTATTTCTCTACTGTCTTTTGTTTAACATATCCATAGACTTATAAGTCTTTAGCCAATCTCTTTTTCTATCATCCACCTTTCTCCTGCTGAAATCCTCTTCCTACCAGGTCTCCTTTCTCTTTTGGGCTTTCTAATTTTGTTGTGAGCAACTAAGTTTAATTAAGAGCTTCTTGGTCACTTATGGTTGTGGGTGGGGAGCAAGGGCAATTCTTTAGGTACCCCACCGAAGAAAAGGACATCTTCTTTCCTCTCAAACTGTTAACTGACAGTATTTCCTCAGGGAGGGGTTGAGAAAACCGTTAACTGACAGCATTTCCTCAGGAGGCGCTTAGACTCTTGGGCCTCTACTCATTAACAGTTAACTCCAATAGACCCCCTCCCCCAGGAAAGAGGGGTGGGTCTACATTGGCCTCTCTCTCATCCATGACAAAATGTTGAAGGTTCAATTTTCTGAATCGCTGTGCTAATTCTACAGCAGCAGTGTGTTCTTCAGTGAGTGGGCTATTCCTTGTCAGAAGGAACTCCTTAATTGTACATAACCCCATCCTCTTACACTTTTTCCTCCACCACATTTCTCAATGTTCCTTGAATCTTGCAGGCAGTGGCAGCAGATAGAGCTGTCTCTTTTTGATCCTTTAGGACAAGTTGTCATTCATTATATATCCAGTGCCAATCAAGTACCAAAATCCTTCCTCACCCTTGAGATGGGAATATGGGATCAGAAACATATGGCATTACACTCACTTCCACCATTTGCTAAAAGACACAGTATTATTGTTTTCCAGAAGTGCAACAATATCATACTCACACACATACAGACACAGACACACACAAACACAAAAACATACAGATGCACACCCAAAAACACATACACACATACACACACACACACACACACAACACACACACACACACACACACACTATATATGTATATATGTAGAGAGAGAAATATTGTCAGATGATAGATAGGTAGATTGGAAGATAATATAGAGAAAAAGATCATATTATAATGGATGTCCAGTGATGATGCAAAAGTAGATAGATACATGCATAATTCCATTGTCAATTGTAAAGAACGAAAGTCTTAGATGAAATTGCAAAAGATGTTTCATAGAACTATTTTCTTACATAATTTTAGTGGCTAATATGTTACAATACAGGGGCAGACACAAATAATATTTTATTGATCTGAAGGCAGTCAGAACATTCAATATCTGCTTCCACAGATATCTTTTGGAGGTTACATTTAGACAAATGTATTAAAATTTAACATTGCTGGGTAAGTTTTTCTTTTCATTGTTTGGTACTATATTTAGGAGTTATAGTAAGAACTCTACTACTGAGCTATATTTCCTAAACCTTTGACACAGGTTCATGTTGATTCAGGGTCATTTTAAATTATCCACATAGCCATTGATCTTTGATGATCCTCCAGAGTAGCTGAGATTATAAGCATGACCCTGATGCCAAACCCCTGTGTTAAGAGGGTTTTTGTGTGTGTGGTGAATATCAGTTATCATTTCTCTATGACATATGCCTAAAGATTCAGTTGTTGGGTAATATCATAATACTATTTTAGCTGTTTTTATTACTGAATTTTTTATTCTTCAGCATTTAACTGTACTTTATCAGTTTGTTGTATTTCTAATTATTATTACATTATTATTATCATTAATATTATATTTATTTATAATCAAGATGTTGCCACCTCCCGATCCTTCCTCCCACAATTCTTCATCCCATTCCTCCTCCCCTTTGTCTCTGAGAAGATGCTTTCCCACCAGCAGGCCTTCCCTTCCCTGGGGACTCAGGTCTCTGGAGGATTAGGAACATCTCCCACTGAGGCAGTTCACCAGCAATGGAGGAATGTTCCTCTTTCTCTACATCCTCTCCAAAATGTGCTGTCACTTGAGTTTTTGATCTTAGCCATTCTGATTGGTATAAGGTGGAATCTCAGGGTCATTTTGATTTGCATTTCCCTGATCACTAAAGACTTTGAACATTTAAGTGCTTCTTAGTCATTTGAGATTCCTCAGCTTGGAATTCTTTGTTTAGCTCTGTAACCTAATTTTTTAATTTTGTTCTTTTTTGGAGGTTAGCTTCTTAAGTTGTTTATATATTTTGGATATTAGCCCTCTATCAGATGAGGGTTTAGAAAAGATTTTTTTTTTCTAATTTGTAGGTTGCCAATTTGTCAATTATTGGCTCTGTCTTTAGCCTTAAAGAAGCTTTTCAGTTTTGTGAGGTCCCATTTATCTATTGTTGATCTTAGAGCCTGAGCCATTGGAGTTCTGTTTAGGAAACTCCACCTCTCCCATACAAATGTGTTCGTTCGAGGCTCTTCCTCACTTTCTCTTCTATTCTATTTATTGTTCCTAGTTTATTTTGAGGTCCTTGATCCACTTGGACTTGAGCTTTGTGTAAGGTCATAAATATGGATCTGTTTTTATTTTTCTATATATAGACCACCATTTCAAACAACACCATATATTGAAGATGCCTTCTTTATCCCATTGTATGTTTTTGGCTTCTTTGTCAAAAATCAAGTATTGTTAAGTGTGTGGGCTTATTTCTGGTTCTTCAATTCTATTCCACTAATTGACCTGTATGTCTCTGTACTAATACCATGCATTATTTTTTTAAAGTCACTATTGCTCTGTAGTACAAGTTGAGTCCAGGGATGGAGATTCTGATTACCCCAGAATTTCTTTTATTGTTGAAAACTGTTTTTGCTAACCTCTGTTTTTTGTTATTCCAGAAGAAAGTGACAATTGCTCTTTCTACCTCTGTGAAGAGTTGAGTTGGAATTTTGATGGGGATTGCATAGAATCTGTAGATTGCTTTTCTAAGATGTCCACTTTTACTATGTTAATTCTACGGACCCATGAGCATGGGAAATCTTTCCATCTTCTGAAGACATAACATTTTATCATATCAACTTGTCATTGTCCCTCTGTCCTAGTTATTTTTCTATTGTTGTGAAGAGATAACATTACCAATGCAGCTTATAAAGGCAAGGATTTAATTGGAAGTTAATGGTTTCAAAGCGTTAGAAGATCCATGAGCATAGTCGTAGGGACCATGGAAGCAGGCAAACATTACATGGCCTATGTACTTGCAAGCCATTAAAACATACCTGGCATATCTTAGATATGAAATAAATAATTTCAAATAAAATATAGTCTAGTGTAAAAGTTAGAAATCATGGCTTGAGAGAACAAATAAGAATTTGTAGCAAGTAAGCATTACTCTTATGTAATCAAGGGAGATCCAGTATACAATACTGTTATCGCAGGCAATTGATTTAAGAACATATATATATCCTGGAAAATCTGGAGCCAAGCTGTCTTCAAGTGTAGATGAAACTGGGGATATAGTAAATTATGTGAGTAGGGGCGTCTTGATTCTTATCAGTTATTTTGAACTACTTTGAGTCTGCTCCTTCCACTTCCCTCATTCTGTTTCTTCTTGTTCACTTCTCTTCTTTCCGAGATAACACAATTTATTGAATTGCCTCAATATGTGTTGCTGGACATGACAGTCTGTGTGGAGAAGAATGCCAGAAAGACCTGCTGTAACTTGTTGATTTATGGTCAGTCTGCCTCACTGTCACTTTCTGATTTACCATCAAAAGAATGGATTCTGAATGTGATAATGTCAGGCAAACAAATCTACTGTTGCCATTGACTTTGTATCATTTTTTCTTTCCATTAAAATACTTTTGTGTTCCTTATATCATATATTTCCTATGGTTTCTTTTATCACATGTGATTTTGTATTCTAATACACAGAAATTCTAAAGGGGAACCAGATGTCTATGTACTTTCCAGTTCAGGATTTTCAGGCAGAAAGGAAGAGGGAATTTCAAGCTCTGTTAGGTTCTGGTGAAATTGACAGCCCATCAGAGGTGATAATCAAAGATATTTAAGCAGAGCTTGTGTTTCAACAGGAGGAGCCTAAGTGCTCAATCACATTTAAATGTGTCTTTAATGGACATGTATTTTAAAAGTTGATTTAATGTATTCTTTTTCCACAGCTCAATTTGAATATATTGAGGAAAGCGATATTTTAAAATAGTTTTTCTTTGTGAGATATATACATTTAGAAAAAGCAAAAAGTTTCTTAAAAAGATAGTTTAAAATATAGTGAACATTAAACTCTAGTTTTTATTGTTTAGGCTTCTAGGAAATCATTGACAGGAAAAGAAAGAAAGAAAGAAAGAAAGAAAAGAAAGAAAGAAAGAAAGAAAGAAAGAAAGAAAGAAAGAAGAAAAAGAGAGGCTAAACTAATCAAAGGCATTAAGTGATTAGGTATATGACTTAGTAAAGTGCTTGCTTAGTTTAGTGCTGGATCATTCCTATAATTCTATCTCAGAAGGTCAAGGCAGATCAGAAGTTTAAGGTCATCCTCAGCTATATAGAGAATTGAAGGCCAGCCACCTTCATGAGTCTATGTCTCAAAAAAAAAAAAAAAAAAAAAAACCAAAAAACAAAAACAAAACAAACAAACAAACAAAAAACCTACACTAGAAGGGAAGGGGTTTGTTTCCTAAACACCATTAAATTGTTCTTGCATGAGATGCTTATGTTCTGCATTCAGCATCATAGAAGTGAAAATATTTTATCCCTAAATTTAGACAGGACCATCACAAGTATAGGTAGCATGTCATAGTCTGCATTACCTGTATGATTTACTCTACACTAGTGTAAAAATGGCAAATTTTCAAAATTAAAAGTAACAAAGAACAACATTCATGAAAGTCTTGGTGGCCTCAACTAACAGAACTAGCTAGGTTATTTCATAATGTCATTCTGGGTCTACTGCTAAAGTCTCCTTTGCTCACTTTGAAAAGTGTCTTTGCTGTCAGAATTTTGTGATCAAATGGCAGAACTGAACGAGAAGTGCAAACCTTGAAGAACAGTTCTCTTGATGGAAAGAAGCACTGGGATTTGAACCACAAACCTACAAGGCAACAAAGGCTTTAAAAATGCGCTCTGTGCAGAGATCTTGCTTCTTTCTCATTGGCCTCCAGTGATACTTGTTGGAATTCTTTTCACCTCACATTTCATGTCTCCTTCTGTCCTTCTTTCTTGAAATTTCAGCTGTCCTATGTGTCCTCTATCACCATGTTTGTGTTAGCATTTTCTGTCCACTAGCTCCATCTGGTACTCCAAATTCATGCACTAACTTGCTTCTGGAAAACTCTACCTCT
This sequence comes from Mastomys natalensis, assembly GCA_021653895.1. Classification (NCBI taxonomy): domain Eukaryota; kingdom Metazoa; phylum Chordata; class Mammalia; order Rodentia; family Muridae; genus Mastomys; species Mastomys natalensis. Next base: position 224,113 of record JAJTUV010001890.1, on the reverse strand, counting down.
AGTCCTATAAGCACATTCAACTCACAATGATGCCATTTGACTTAGCATTGTCCAATCTCTTTTCTTACCTGAGCTATGCTTGAATTTCTCTTTGCTCATGATTTCATTACTTGTTCTAGTATACAGGAATATGTTTCCTAAAACAGAATTATTACCATGATGTTTCTTTATCAATTTTTCAGAAAGACGTTCATATTCAGGACGAAGTTCAAATATCACAGTGTGGCTTAGAAGTTTCTCTTTTCCTTTCTTTTCTCTCTGGGCATCTGGTGACCTAATGCCATTTAGCTTCCTCACAGTTATTTATATAGCTTGTACTTCCATTTTCTCTAAGACAAATCCCTGAGTATTCTCCTCCCCTTTAGTCATTTGTGAAGAACTGAATATTTCTGAGCTATACCTGTTCTCCAAGTATATATGTGTTTGTTAGTAGTATGTGAGGTTGTGCCGAATGGACTACATGCCAGAATGAAGAATATACAGGGGTGGGTCCTGCTTTCCTCTTCCTGGGCAAAGGAGAATGTCTGATGTGGAGAGAGGGAAAGCTTATTGTTTATGTGTTTGTTTTATAGATATAATCCAATGAAATTTATCATTTTAAAGGACAAAATTTGTCATGGTAGTAGAGTATCTGTAATTCTAGAACCAAGAAGGCTAAGGTAGGAAAATCTGTGGTTTAAGTCCAGCAGGGCAGCACAGCAAGCAGTCTCAAAAACAAACACAAACAATCAAGAATGCTCAAGCAACCAAAAATAAAGGAAAATAAGAGCAAAAGTAAAGTGCACTTTAAAGTTTTAAAATATATTCATAAAGCTGTTATTTATAGTCATGTAATATTTCATATGTGTACAACATATTTTGTTTATGCATGCTTTACTTGATAGAGAATGCACTTGTTTCTACTGTTTGGTTATGGTGGGTTGAGTTGTTTTGAATCCCATTCTACAGGCAGAGTAACTAAGGCTCAAAGAATGTCTGAGTCAATTTGAGATACTACCACAAGCACCATAGACTGGGTGGTTAAAACAACAAAAAATTCTCCTAGTTCTAGGCCAAAGAATTCCAATATCAAGTGCTATCTGGTGAGAGCTTACTTTTTAGTTTGTAGAAAGCCATCTTCTGCTTGTGTCTTTATATGGTGAAGAGTAGAAAATGGAAACAATTGTCTCATCACTCTTTAAAATGCTCCAGTTAGATCTATGAAGACTTCAATCTCATTCCAGTTATTTCACAAATACCCTACCTCCTAATATTATTCTATCAGGAGACTGAGTTTTAGCATGTGGATTTGGGAAGGAATCAAGCATGCAATCTATAACAGAGAAATTAATGAACGTACAATTCCAAATATCACTGCTTTTAATCAAAGAAACCCAGATCCAAGACATAGCTCTGTGACTGACTGTGTGTATTTCGACATTCATTCTCTTTGGTTTCCATAAGTAATATAAGGAACATACTGTAGCATGATTTGTGTGTCTGACCCTTAAAGGATCTGATATTCTTCAGTGTCAGTTGTCTCTTGGAATTCTGGGAACATGAGAGGACATAAAAAAGCCACCAGGGGCTGAGAGCTGGGAGTAGGATTCAGGGGTAGCAGAGAAGAGGTTCCAGGAGACAAAAAAGTAGGCTCAGAGTAAAGTGAGAAAAGACATTCAGTGACAGTTGAAACAGGAGAAGCTGAGCTCAGCCAGAGAAGATATGGTTAGGAAGCAGTTAGGAGAATAACTCATGAAGAACCCAAAGACAAAGTAGCAAATATAAAGAAAAAAAGAAAAACTATCACCTGAGTATTAATGTTGCCATGAGGACAGTGAATAATTTGGAAAATGGACTGTGTTACATTAGGATTCTCTCTCTCTAACTTTTCATGAATGCCTACTGTGTAATTTTGAACAACCGAATAAAATTCATATTTTAATTCTGACTGGTAGTTTATGAAGATTGTGAGAGAACACACATTACTCAGTAGACAAATGAGAACTGGACAGCTCTTTTGGCAGTTTTGCTGAGGTCAAACATGTGATTTAGCAGTCTTTCCAGCCTATGGTAGGAACTCAACAAATATCAGATTTTGCTTCTTAGCACTATCTTAGTATTTCCCCTTTTGCTACAGTGCATCACAAAACCTAATTCCAGAGCTAAGCATTCTAGAATACATTTATAACTGCCAATAATTTTCACTTTGGACAGATTACTATCAATAATAATGCAATCTATATTTTACAGAGAAATAAGCACAGAATTGACATGTAAAATGGAATTTGAGCTCATCAAATATTATTTTACTTTCTTTTGAACTCATTTTTCCCTTAAAGAAAACTGCTCTAAAATCAATACTATAAAGTTGAAGGATTAAAAATATTCTACTTTTCCAAAGACTTAAATTGATTATCTGATGTTTCCAAGGGTCTTGCTTAGACAAAGAAGCCAAGACTTAATGAAAAGTCACTGAGATGGGTCTCATTTATTTTACAAGGCCAGTACTGTAGGTCAATGGTTACAGCTGGGTGGAGGCAAATGTCTTTGAAAGAACTCATCAGATGTCAATCAGAGATTATTAATTTCCTGAACCATGTACCTTTGGCCTGGATATTTACAAACCTTAGGGTGTGCTAGATTTTTTCTTTGAACTCTGCATCTAGGCATTCAGAGGAATGTTGGCTCACTCCTGTGCTACAACCTTGAAAATGTAGCCTGAGTTATCAGTCATCTTGGACTGCATCTAGTGTTTTGTTTTGTTTTCTTTCTTATATATGTGATCCTACTCAGAATCTTCAGTGATTTTAGAGTTTCAAAGATGATGAGAAAAAAAAAAGAATAAAGGGCTTCATACTATATTAGTATTCTGCTATTTTTAGGGATTGCTAGACTGTTTAAGTCTAAGAATATGAATATTACAAAAGCCATTTACCACTTGCTGAGAAATAAGATACTCAGTGTGGGAAGATGAGATTATGTTAGGTAACATTACTTAGCAGCAATATCATTTAGTAGGATATTGGCACCAGCCTTGCTACTAGCTTTAGTAATCACCTACTAATACATCTTTTATAGTTTCCTTCAACTTGTTTATAGGTATATATTTATTATGCTGGCTTAAAGTTCCACAGTTCTACTTAGTTTGCATTTATTCATCACTTCAAGAAATTTTAGCAAATTCATAGAGACAGAAAATCCATTGGTAGTTCCATTGTGACTGGGAAATGGGATGTGGCTAGTATGTTTAGTGTGTATGAATTTGAGTCTTACAAGCTGAAAAGAATTTCAGAGATTAATGATGATAATGGTTGCAGATTAATGTGAATGTACCTAATGCCACTGAACCATATACTTAAAGGTGATTAAGATGGCGAATTCTATATTATGTATATTTTGTTGCAATTAAAGGTGATTTTAAAATTATACTGCCAATCCTAAAGCTGTTAAAGCTATTATGTTAAAATAACCTGTTCAGCAAGGAAGAGAGTCAATTTTATGCTGTTTATTACTATTTCTCCTTTGAAGCTTTAGAAGCACAAATTCCACAAGAATGAGATAGGTACTTTTCCAAAGGTGTAATTCTACTTGCATCCAAAGTGAATGCAAAAATTTTCCTTTGATGAGAGAATTAAAATCTTTTTTGAATATTCATAGCTCTTTTAGACGTACCTAGACATTTATTTTCATAGGCTCTATGGGTTACAGATTCATTGATCAGCTGGTTATTTGGGGTATTCTGTCTTCCAGGTTTGTATTTTGTAAGTTTAGTATAGACGTCCCTTAACATTCACAGTGATGCATCAGAAGAAAAAGTTTTTATGTTACTATGCTTCCTACTCTTTACTTAGACAATTGGTTCTCAAACTTTAGAATACATAATAAGGAAACGTGATAAAAATGCATCATGTGTTAGTGGAAAGATGACCAAAATCCTGATTCAGATTACTTTAATTCAGAATGGGGAGAAATTCTAGGAGGGATAGAGAGAGAAAGAGAGAGACAGAGACAGAGAGACAGAGAGAGAAAGAGAGACAGAGAGAGAGAGAGGAGAGAGAGAGAGAGAGAGAGATACAGAGAGAGATTGCTACTGAAGGATGAAATGGTACTTATATTAGGAACAAATTACATATTATAGTTGGTTAATTAAAAAAAATACTAGTCCTCACCTCTCATCAAGGAAAGTTCTCTTTTCAACAGATAGAGACTAGCACAGAAAAACATAACCAATCAAAATGAAGATTTGTGAAGCCTAGCTCGAACAGACAGATGTAAAAACAGATAGATCTTGGTAAATTTTGTTCATAAATGTAAATCTCTCATGAGAGACTCAAGCTCCTCAAGACCAGGTCATTCAGGTTAATCAACATCTAGACTAGCATTGAATACACAAGAAAGTCAATGAGTCTGGAAAAGCAGGGGATGCATACAGCCTAAAGACAAATATTATGGCTCTGCATCTTAGAGAAACCCCAATGAGTTACTGTTTTACAATTTAAAACTATTTTAAAATTATTGAGGTCATGTGGTAGAAATATTTTGGGGAATGGTATAGGCTATAAATTACAATCTCCTTCTAATATCAACTCTCTTGAGTGCAAAGTCCATGTGATTGCTACTATTTCCCTAGTAACCTGCCTAGTAGGTCCTTGAGACATATTTGTTAAAAGATTAGTTATATAGAAGACACTCTTGGAAGACCTGATGAAGATACATAAGTACATCAACTCTGGCTGATATTGACAAGATCAATATTATACCCATAATGCTAGATGAAACAATGAGATTTTTCCTGGGAACTTCAGTTGGTACAAAAAGACAGTTACATTGTGGATATTTTTGAAATAATATTTAAATTCAGGGTCTTTGAGGTTAGCCACATCTTATCACATGATGTAAAAAAGCAAAAAAAGTCTATTCAATAGATACATATATACATATATATGCATATGTGAATGCACATATGTGCATGTGTATGCATGCTTGTATACACATACACACACACTTTTGTCTTTGTTTGTTTCCTCTCTAATTATTGTTTTTATTCACTCCCTGAGGTTCAATTTAATTCCTATCTCTTAGTTCTATGATGTCATGGAACTCAATCTATGAATAAGTACAATGTCACATATTTTGCTTTACTTCCATAGATATTCCAACATTTATAAGATTTAAAAATCACTCTAGTAAATGGTTGTGTTAATTTGAACAGATTTCCATTTCCTCAGGCTTTAGCTATTTTAAAATGTTGACTTGGCCCTGTTCTGTTGTTTGAAAAGCAAAGCAAAAGGAGCCACAAACCACCACCTGATGTGCACTCTTAAGCTCTGTGTATAAATTAGGCCTTTGAAACACTTGGAATCTTCCTGGGAAACCATTTCTCAGCAGGAGTAGAAAAACTAAGAAGTTTCAGAAGTAAACTGGAAGTATTATTCATTGCTAGGGGAAAGTATAGCTTTGAAATAACCAAATAAAGTAAGTGAGTTCTTTAGTAGCTGGATACAAAGTAGTCAAGAGTGAGGACCTGGGACCAGATGGCCTCTTACCATGTCACAATCCCCCAGCTGGAGGATATATACTGTAAAACTTGTGTCTGGATCATCTGTTTGGTCCTTTAGATCCCAGCAGTGGGGATTGACCTGAGAAGCCAATCCCTAGATGTTTATTGAAAACACACTGAAAAATGAAATAAAAGATAGCAATGAAATTTGTGTACTGGTTTCCATCACTCCAAATTTCAGATAATAGGAGAATTTCTTTTATAGTGTGATGTAAATAGTAAATGACTTAATTTATGCAAAACATATAGCTCAATAGTTGTAAAGGAAGAAGAAATAGGTGATAAATGTAAAATTTTTACCCATGATACAGAGTAGACTTTTTGGATTAGTGGAGTGATCAAGGAAAGAGTAGTAGAAACATTTATTTTTTTAAGTATGTCCATATATTTATTTTTCCACTGGTGGATAGTCAGCATACATGCTACTGAGCTACTTCAGGGTATTTTCATAAAAGAGTACAATGTACTTTGAGCGTGTTTCCCCTTCTATACCTCCTTCTCCTTTTAACCATTTGTCCAAATTTTTGAGATAGTGCATCACTATGTACCCCTGGCTTGCCTAGAACTTTTGATGTAATCAGGCTGCCTTAAAACTCACAGAAATTTGCCTGCTTCTTCCTTCTAAATGCTGGATGTGTGCCACCAGGCTCAGTTTATCCCCTTTTATATTTCTTTCCCTTCCCCTTAACCATAAGAAAATTTTACTTATGTTCTTATGTCATGTATACATACATTATTTTATGTATCTATAAAAATGTATGATAATGAGAGAAAATATAGAAGTTTAATTAAATTTATTCTCTCTCTCTCTCTCTCTCTCTCTCTCTCTCTCTCTCTCTCATTCTCCCTAGACAACTTGAAGGCATAAGTTTTCTTGTTGTACTATGAAAGTCCCAGGAATTAAACTGAAGTCATCAGACTTGAGGGTACACATCTTTACACACTAAACCATTTTGCTGACCTGTAACTGCCCGGTCCAGCTCCTTGGTAATGGCCGTTCAGCCCCTTAGTAATGACCAGCCCGTTCTGCTACTTTGTAACAGCCATTCTGCTGCTCTGGGGGGTCAGGGTCTAGCAAGAGAGAGAGTGGGGATGGAGGGGCAAGAGACGCAAAGGATGGAGACAAGACAAAGGGTCTAATCAAGTCTCTCATTGAAAGGAAATCCTGGGTATTTATACCCTTTACCACATGACTTGCCCACGTGGACAAGCTCAACTGAAGGCACTACGTCATGTGCCTAGCAGCGTGGAGACCACATGCTCCTAGCTGCTGGCAGCACTAAACAGCAAAACAAGATGTTTATCAGAGTGTGCTCAGTTGTTTCGGGCTGTTGAAAACAAGTCTCTTGTCAGGGTATATGGCTCGAGATAGCTGTAAAGATGATAGCCACTTTTGGCAAAGAGTCGGCTCCCAACACTGACCCTAAAATTTTCAATTTTTCTGTGAATGATCTAGTTTATTTAATATGATTATCTCCATTTGTGTCTATATTCTTGTAATAACTTTTATTCATGAGTGAGTACAATTCATATGTATGTAAACTATATAATATAATATATAATACATAATGTAATATACAATATACAATATGCAACATACAATATAAAATATATAATATAAAATATATAATTAATATAACATATAACATATAATATATATAACATAAACACATAACACATAATACATAACACATTACATATAACATATAACATGTAATATGTAATACATAATATATAACATATAATATAAAATATTAATAGGTAACATATAATAAATATACAATACATAATACATAATGCATAATATAAGATATATAATATATAATATATAAATACATAATATATAATAAATATAATATATAAAATAAATATATAATAAATATACAATATACAATATATGTGATACATGATACGTGATATGTGATATATGATATATGATATATATAATGTTATTCATTAATTCTTCAGCTGACAGATACATACATTGGTTCTATAACTTAGATACCATGTATGAATAGTGCTGCAATAAATATTGATGTGCAAATATGTCTGTGATATGCCAACTTCAAGTTCTTCAAATAAACACTCAAGAATGGCATAGCTGGATTATATAGTAGATCCATTTTTATGTTTTTGATAAACTTCCATACTGTTTTTCAGAGCAGATAGACTATTTTATACTCTCATCTGTAGCAGGATAAACAATATACAGTAATATGAATTACTGTATATTAGTTATATGAATTACTGTATTAGTAATACAGGAAACTTAACAACTGGAAACAATAAATGTGCATGGTCATGGGATGAACCAGTTGAGAAGTTTTTTTGTTTTTCTTTTTTAACAGAAACTGTATCTTTCCTTTCATCATCAGAAGGTTTAACTGATCTTTTTGGTCCAAGAGAAGAAGTGTTGTCCTGACTAGTTCTGTTAGATGTAGTTGAAGATGTTCTCGTGTCACATAGACTAGCATCTTCTCTCTGTTCTTCACTCTTATAATGCTTGACATGTATCTAATAATCAATTCCTCCTATCTTGTTACTACTAGAGAATATTCTTTTTTTTTTGTTATCCTTTCTCCTCTGCAGTGAACAAATCTATCTTGTGTTACTTTTAGCCTCCTCCCTAAGAGATATTTGTGGGGATTTGTGTGTATGTGTGTGTGTATGTGTGTGTATGTGTGTAAGACTCTTGAGCATCTGTTCACATTCTCAGTGGAAATAGGCTCTTCTATCTCTGGCATGGTTGCCCTTTCCCCCATATGTCATCTTCTGAAGGTCTCTCTGAGGATTTGACCAGAAACACTCATTTTGGGATGAACATATGTGTTGGCAGGGAGCCAAGCTAAATGGCAACATAACTTTAATGACTGTGACTATCTGGTCTGGCAGACTGGCTCACTGGGACAATGTTCTGATACTAGTCACACTAGAGGCTTAGAGAAACATCAGCCAGATTACATCACTCCTTTCTACTTTCTTCCCCCCTCAAACTTTCCAACTTCCTTTTCTCAATACCAATGATGTATATTTTAGCTGACAGTAAGGTAAAGAAAAAGGTATAGGTAAATCAGGGATATTACAGCCCCTCATCTGAAAAAAGGAGTCAGACATTTGATTAGTGTGTGTTCATGTGAAGGATGTGGCATTGAACAATACCAGATTAATTAACTGTGGATACTAAAGGAGGTAGTACTTTCCACCCAATCCTTCTACATTTACCCAAGAAGAACTATACCCCTCGGCTCTTTGTGACTACGGCCTACTTGTGTCTCCAGTTGTATAAATAAGAGTCATTCAAGATAAATTTAGAAGAATGAAGTGGTGCTAACTTGTTTTGTTTGTTTTGACAAAGCCATAGATGTGATAATGTTCCTAGTTTTGCATTACCAAAATAACCTCATTGTGGTGATTGAAAGGTAGTGCACAGATTGTTCTTTTTGAATTTATTTTGGATGCAGACTTACCATACATGGTGTAATTCCTGGAGCCGAAATGTGAGAGGTGATCTTCTGATGTTCATTTTTCAGATGGTGAACAAAATGACAACACTCATGTTGTAGTATATCTTACATAGATTTCACAGATGACTACTAGAGGCCAATTCCTCATGCTTCATGGACAAAATACAGAGCACTATAGTTTCCCAAACAGTTACTCTACAAATGAATGTTAATAAATGGTAAGCTCATCCAATGTGTTTTTAGAACTCATAATATTGATCAGTTGTTTTGAAATTCATCTGTTGTGTATTTACTGGATAATTTCAGCCCCAATTTCCTCATTCACAAAATGGTAACAATAATATTATAATTTGTATACAGGTTGTTTCCATAAAATGTTGCCTGCATTGCTTGATCATCAATGTAATTATGTGGGGAGGTGATACATATTTCTACAAAGATGTAAATATATTTTATGCATTCCATATAGCCCATCGATTATTTCGATTTTTTTATATCTGTTGAGGCCTGTCTTGTGACCAATTATATGGTCTATTTTGGAGAAGGTACCATGAGTGAGATGACCCAATCACAAAAGAACACACATGGTATGCACTCACTGATAAGCGGATATTAGCCCAAAACACACAATACCTAAGATGCAACGCATAAACCTCATGAAACTCAAGAAGAAGGAGGAAGACCAAAGTGAGGGTGCTTTTGTCCTTTTTAGAACGAGTATCAAAAGATTCAACCAGAGCTCCCAGGATCTAAACCTCCAGCCTGAGAACAGACAGGGGCAAGCTGTCCTCTGAGAGGCTCTAACCAGCAGCTGACTCAGACAGATACAGACATCCAGAGCCAAACAGTGGATGGAGCTTGAGGACTCTTATAGAAGAATAGGTGGAAGGATTGTGGGCCCTAAGGAGATAGGAACTGCACAGGAAGATCAACAGAGTAAACCAACCTGAACCCTTGGAGCTCTCAGAGACTAAATCACCAACCGTGGAGCATACCTAGTCTACACAGATCTACTACCTCCATGGGCTGGACCTAGGCCTCCCTGCACATATGTTGTAAATGTGCAGCTTGGTTTTCATGCAGGTCTCAAACATCTGGAGTGGGGGCTATCCCAAAACATGCAGCCTGTATATGGAGTATGGTCTTCTAGCTGGGTGCCTCATCTGGCTTCAATGGGAGAGGAAGCACCTAGCCTCTCAGAGACTTAAAGTGGCAGGGTGGGGGATACAGGAGGAGGGGGTACTCAGAAAACAAGAGATGGGGAAGGATTGTGGGAGGGGGTGACTGGGACGGGTTATAAAGTGAATAAGCAAAAAAAAAAAAATTAAAAAAAAAAAACAAAAAAAAAGTGCACTAAGATACATATTTCTACAAAGATGTAAATATATTTTATGCATTCTATATAGCCCACTGAGCTTTGTACTATAATAAAATATACTAAAAATTATATATATTCTACTTAGTATAAAATATATATATATATTTTTCATTTATTTTGGAATAATATCTTTATTAAGTCTATGAAGTTCTATTAACAATTTGAAAGTATACTGATTATAAGTTTAGACTAGATCTGAACATCCCTAGGACTAGAATATTATCCTATTAGAAACAAGGCTTCCAATGTCAATGGCTTTAGTTGTACACCTAATAGGAAAATATATGAAGAGCAATGGTTCCATATCCTTGGGTGGATATGGAATGGTGATATTGCTAATGTGGTGCTCCCTCTGTGTCAGTTATGACTGTTGGAACTACTCTTCTAGAATCTGAACACTTGAAATCCATATCAGAGCTTATCTTTATGTGCCTTCTAGGCCTGGATAATATTGAACTTCTTTCTCTGAAATGACTGTATGCTATATTTTGTAATAAATTAACTAAAAGATCACGTTTAAAATAGGTTTAATATAAGATACATCCTTCAACCAAAAATAGTTACTTATTCCAAATCTTCCACTAATATTTAAAGTTTGTGTTAAATACTTTAGTAGTACTTTTTTAAGTACCAAATTTTCAGAAATCTACATTCATCCTTAAAGAATATTTATTTTCATTTATATAATTCTTTGAATATATATATATAATATTATATATATATATATATATATATAGAGAGAGAGAGAGAGAGAGAGAGAGAGAGAGAGTATATTTTGATCATATACATCTCTCTCTCCACTAACTCCTCCTAGATCCCCATACACATCCTTCTCCCAATTTTATTTCCCTCCTCTCTCTTCCTTTCTCTCCCCTCTCTTTTTTCTCCCTTTGCTAGTGAATTGAGTCATTTAGTGTTGTCCAAATGCACATGGATGTGGGACCATCTACTGGGGCTCCATTCCTGAAAAAAAGTGACTCTCGCTATCCTAGTAGCCACAAACTTCAAATAACTCAAAGGCTGGGAGCTTGAGAGCCTCTCCTATGTTTTTAATATTATTTTAATAGTGTCCTGTAAAATGAGACAGATAAAAGTCAATATTGGTATTGGAGAAGAAATATTAAGTACAAAAGATAGGGGCATGTTACAAAATAAATTTCCCTGAGTAACTTATTAATTTGTAGCTGTCCTCTGCATACTCAAAACAATTTAGCTGATTGAAACATTTCATGAGTTGGCTCTTTCAAATCTACTATTTCTTATTTCTTGATTGTGGGTTTATTTCAGGGGGAAGCTAACATTTTGTCTGCATTGTACAGGTGATATCAGTTGGGGAGCAATTTTCTATGTTTGTTTTAACACATTTTCTGCATAGTCCAAGTTTTGTGAGTAATGGCTTTGGGAGTTTAGAGATAGCTTCTCCCTAGAATTAGAAAGACTGAGAAATGGATCTTCCCAGGCAATATTTACATTAGGGTAGTAGTAACTCATGACATCCCTTTCCTTACAGATGACATGTGCTTTAGTAAATCATCTTTTGTTAGAGAGAAAAACTGGCAAAGGAATCCATATGAGAGCGTCCCTGGAGGCGACATACAGAGAAGCAAACTGTACAAAAAGTTAAGGATGAAAACCCAATGCATACTGACTTTGTTAACCTACATCAGACTTCAGGGATTCTAATGTCAGGTGGTTCATTGTCAGCATATTTAAAACAGAGTACAATTTAGGAAAAGGTTTCCAGGTAACAATCAGTCCATCAGCCCAATGCCCAGTGCACAATACAGTTTAATGTGTGATTACATAGAAATTCTTTTACAAAGTACATGTGATCATGAGGGTGGGTTCTGTAACTAAAGGCTTAGAATCTAATGTGGCCTTTGACTGAAAACATAGAAGTCAGTGGGCCATAAAGTACATATGACATCTACCCTAAAGATGAATAATTGTCTAGGGAGAGAAGAGTCTGAGAAAATCATTCGGCAAATTTGGGTGAGGTCTGCCTTTATAGCAAAAGTTGAATGAGCTTTCCCACCATAGATAGCAAGAAGGTCACCAGGTTAAGAAGATCCTGCCCTGTCTTCTGGTCAGGAAAACAGGTATGTTTCTATATCTCCTCCATTGAGAAGAAGCCTTGTGTGTTTAACACTCCTGGTTTCCCTTAGTGTTTCTCTGTGAGTAAAAGGACCTCTGTGCCTCTAACACCTATAGGCCATAGAAACCTCAAGCCTTCTAACTTAGAGTACCTCTAGCTCCAATTTTACTAATAATGGAGGCAACATCTGGCCTTCATTTCATCTGTTTGTGGTGATTAGAACTTGAAAAGGGGGTGTTTAAATTGCTCTGGCTGGGTTTGTTGGCATGTAAGTGAAACTATTCATTCTTAATTGAAAAAGAAAGCATCCTGGCTCCCACTAGATCAAATAGGATAAGATCTCAGGCCAATCAGATTCTGACCTAATATGTACTGGTTGGGGCCAATATGACTATGAAATTAGATCACATTGGTATGAAGAAGCAGAAAAATGTTAGACCTAATTTTACCTTCCACAATGAATAATAATGTGTAATCATCTAGGGTTTTTATTTTGAGATAGATACCATGTCAATGTTTTTATGCCATTTTTTGTGTAATTCTCATCATTAGGAAGTAAGTAAACTATGATCCATATTTTTTTTTAGGTAAGGACTCTGAGACCCTGAGAATTGAAGCAATATGATCAAAGTCAAAAGGGTCATTGGCAACAAGGCAAGAATTCAACTCAAGCCCTTAGAAGAGCAACATACAAAACAATAACCTTCATTCTCATGCTTCTTAGTATACTATTCCCATAGGTTTATAGGACATCATGTTGTAAATATAAGTTCACAGAGAATCCATTCCAGCTATTTATTTGATGCCACTTTACTTAATAATTTAGTTTCTCTTGCTCACATGGGAATTTCCTTGCTTGGAGTCTAATCTGTGAAGTTAATGGAAGTGTAAGTCCATCAGAACTGCCATCTGCTAGCCTTCCTGCTACAGTGGGACATTAGCATGGTAATAGCTAATACCAAAGAGTCTGTTCAAAATTCTCCAGGGCATTTGCAAAACTACCAGCACTCCTGATCAAGTGTGTGTCTTTGAAAGGTATACTTTGTGTTACATATTATTTTAAACCTTCTAATAGTAAGTACAAATAATTTGAGTCTTCTAAATGCAAATGAATGAAAAATGTTTGAACTGATGAACATACTATTTACACAGATACGATATTTATACATCGTACATGTTATATATTGAGGTATAACACTATATCCAGTATGTATATATGATGATTTTTGTGTCTGTCTTAGAGTTTCAATTTCTGTGACAAAACATGTGAACAAAAACAGCTTGGGAGGAAATTTCAGGTTATATTTCAAGTTATAACCCTCAGTTCACACTCTTGTCACTGAGAAAGTCAGGGCAGGAATCCAAGGCAGGAACTGAAACAGAGGCCTTGGAATAATATTGAGTACTGGTTTGCTCAGTTTGCTTTCTTATACCAGTGAAAACACCAGCATAGGTTTGGCAACACATACAGTAAGTTCTACCTGCCGACGGCCATCATTAATCAAGAAAATGCAATCCAATGGAGGCATTTTCTCAGTAAATATGTGTCAAGTTGACTAAAACCTACCAGGATATTGTCTATTAAAATAATATTGTAATACAAACATTTATTTCTAAAAGGGGTTGGTGGAGAAAAGGAAGAATTTAAAGAAATAGGAACTTGAAAGAATAAGAAAGAGAGGGAGGAGAGGGAGGAAACTATAGAAAAGGGAGCTAGGAAGTAAGGAAAGAAGTAATGGAAGAAATTGATAGAGTTGAACCAAAGGTCCAGGGAAAGTTGGCATTGATTGAGAACTTAAAGACATCAAAGACTACATACTAGAAATACATACATTTCAGAAAATGCAGTTTCTAGAAATGTCCTAGATCAAAGGCCCTGTAGAAGTCTTGGTATCTACACATTTGTTTTTTAAAAGTCCCATCAAACTGTGCAGAAAGAAAAGGTGTTTGCTTTTGTTTGTTTTATTCTTTTTTTTATAGCTTCAGGCAGGATTTCTTTTAGATTCTTCAGCTTCCATATTACTATTCTGTCAGTCTGGATGGAAGTTCTTGAAAAAAATAACCAAAGTAGAGGAAAATAGAAAGAGTGACAGAGAGAGTTATACGGGAAGTGATAGCTTTTAAAAGTTGAGGCTAGGAGAAAAAAAATAGTACCACAGTGGAGCTGGAGAGATGGCTCTGTGGTTAAGAGTACTTACTGCTCTTCCAGAGAATTCAGTTCCCAGCACACACAGGGTGACTCACAACTTCCTGTACTTCAGGTTCTAGGGAATCCAAAGCCCTCTTCTGATGTCTACATGCTCCTGCATGCATGTAGTACACATACATACACTCACACATACACATAAATTTAACTATATAAAGAATTTGAAAAAATACTAGCATTGTATATTAGGCTGCTTTTGCTTATTGCAATAACTGCAAATCACAGAAGAAAGGTTTGTTTTCGCTCACAATTTTGGGGGTTTTAAAACATGGCTGAGGGCTAGAGAGATGGTTCAGTGATTAAGAGCAAGGGCTGCCCTACTACAGGTCCTGAGTTCAAGTCCTTGGTGGCTCACAAACATCTATATTGGGGTCTGATGCCCTCTTCTGGCACTGGCATGTACATGCAGATAGCACATTCACAAATAAATCTTAAAAAACACATGACTGAGTAGCCTTATTTATTTGGGCCTATGATGGCACAGCATATCATGGCAGGAGTATGTAATGGAGGAGGCCTAACTACCTCATAGTAGGGAACTTCAAAAGACAAGAGGAAGGAGATGGGATCATAAAATCCCCTTCAATTGCATACCCCCAAGGACTGGCATACCTCCCACTCAGCCCTATCTCTTAGAAGTACTACCACCTCTACATCCTGTCATAGGCTGACAACCAAGACTTCATTTAACACATGGGCATTGGCAATATTTATTAAAATCACAGCATATGGGAAAGAAAGTATGTGGGATTTTTTGTGGTTTATCTTTTGCATTTCCATATTGCTTTAGTGACCAGAAACAGTAAGCAGCTGCTGACCTATATCTCTTTACTCCTTATATGTTATAAGGAAATTAGTTCCAAAGCTCATCTCAGCAACAGGTGAGGTTTTTCATAGTCATCTAAGACTTCAGGTTGTGGATACATGGAATTGTTATTTTAAAATAGCTTTATTTGCTTATGTCACAGCAAAGAATAATGCTATTTCCTAGCCATTTTCTGTATAACCTCAATGTCTAAACTGTCAACTTACTTTCTGATCTTGTCCAAAAGGAGAATAATGGCTGTTTCTAAAGCTTTCGGTAAGAGGTGCTGAATCAGATCTGATTTCCACACTGTATTCCTTTTTTATAGCAGCTTTAACAATTTACCACAAACTTAGTGACTTAATACAACTCAAAGTTTAACACTGAAAGTCAAATGTCTGAAACAGGTCCATCAAGCACCATTCCTTGTGGAAGTTCTAGATATTTGTCTGTCCATCTGTCCATCTGTCTGTCTGCCTGTGTGACCGTCTGTCTGTCCGATCATCCATCTGTCCATATGTCCGTCTGCCTGTCTGTCTGCCATCTGTTTGTCTGCCTCTCTGTCTGTCTGTCTGTATGTCCGTCTGCCAGTCCATCCATTCGTCTGTCCATCTGTCTGTCCATCTGTCCCTCTGCCTATCTGTCCGTCCATCCATCCATCCATCCATCCATCCATCTTTTCATCTGTCTGTCCATCTGCCAGTCCATCCGTCTGTCCATTTGTCTCTCCATCTGTCCCTCCACCTATCTGTCCATCCATCCATCCATCTATCTGCCTGTCCATCTACCAGTCCATCCATCCATCTGTCCATCTGTCCGTCTGCCTGTCTGTCTGTCATCCATCCATCCATCCATCCATCCATCCATCCTTCCATCTTTCCGTCTGTCCGTCTTCCAGTCCATCCATCCGTCTGTCCATCTGTCTGTCAATCTGTCCGTCTGCCTGTCTGTCCATCCATCATCCATCTTTCTGTCCGTCTGTTCGTCTGCAAGTCCATCCATCCATCTGTCTGTCTGTCCATCTGTCCGTCTGCCTGTCTGTCCGTCCGTCCATCCGTCCATCTGTCTGTTTGTCCGTCTGCCAGTCCATCCATCCATCTATCCATCCATCCATCCATCTATCTATCTATCTATCTATCTATCTATCTATCTATCTATCTATCTATCTGCCTTTTCCAATATATACAGTCTTTGTTTGCCTCTTAGCTCCTTCTTTTATCTTGAAAACCTCCCCACCCTCTGAGATTATGTTGTGTTCACGTGAATAATCCAGGATAATCTCACTAACACAAGGTTCCTAACTAAATCATATTTATACAGTATCTTTTACCTCACAGGGTAAACTAATTATAGGTTGGTAAGAATTAGATTTGAGCATGATTTGGATCGTTGTTCAGTGTACTGCATGCAGCTTTTGCTTATGGAAAACATGTTAATAAACATAAAAGACATAAACTCCAGGGCATATATCCCAGGGAATCAGAGCTCAAATCCATTAGAGATACCTCAAAAATCATAATTATCAAAGCATACATCACAGCAGTTGAAGTCATAGACTCAGTCTAGGTACCTATTCATAGATGAAGTAGATAATGTAATTGTGTTTATGTGCATAATGAAGTTTTATTTCATCAAAAAGAAGAACAAAACCATGTTGTTTTTAGGAAAATTGAAGGAAATAGAAATCATAGTGAAATAAGCCAGCCTCAAAGGACAAGAAGTTCATATTTTCTTTTGTATATGGAACTTAAAAGAGTATGGAAAGGACGTTGTTGTGAGAATTTTCTCCATAAAGAGGAACTAAGCAACCTCTAGTCTCCTTCTAATGTCCCAAAGACAAACAAAAGTTTGACTCTACCAAGTGTCACCTTGGGGACCCCATGAATTTATTAGAGTTATTTACTGAGGATGGGTGAGGGATTGTGGGCAAGAGTGCTGATGATCCTAAAATAGCTTTACTGTAAGGTTTGCATTCAATGTGAATGATGCTTTCCCCTTTGGCTGTGTAGATGGATCCCTTTCCTCTAATATTCTATAACCATTATACTCCAGACATGAGGCCACATTACAATTAGGGCACGATAGCATACACCTGGTTTGGATGACTCAGGTGAGGCTCAATGGCCTTCCCTACCACCTCTTTCTTTAAGGGAATGTCACTAGTCCACATGCCAGCTGATCTTTTGAAAGTAGGCTTAATGAAGGTGGTAGCTATTTGGCTAGGAGGATACGCTGTATATCTTAGTTTGGGTTTTATTGCTATGAAGAGACATCGTTACCAAGGCAACTCTTACAAAGGAAAATATTCAGTTGCCTCTAGTTTATAGTTTCAGAAGTTTAGTCTATTATCATCATTGTGGAAGCCCTGCAGGCGGACATCTTGCTGAAGGAGGTGAGAGTTCTATGTCTTCATCCAAAGGCAGCAGAAGGAGACTGTGTACCACACTGGGTGTAGCCTGAGCATACATATAACACTTCAAAGCCCGCCTACACAGTGATATACTTCCTCCAAGATCATGTCTATTCTAATAAGGCTACACACTCCTCCTAATAGTACCTCTCGCTATAACCAAGCATTCAAACACATAAGTCTATGGTGGCCATATCTACGCAAACCACCAGTCTGTACAACAGACATTGAAGTAAAAGAAGAGCTATAAGGAAAAAGAAGAGAGATCAAGGGAAGGGTAGAGGAGGAATTATGTGATAAAAATTGCAAGGTTGAATATGATCAAAGAATGTTATATGTGTACATGAAAACTTCAAAGATAAAACCATCATTTTCATTTTAGGTTTTATTTCTTCTTATTTTATGTGTTTGAATGTTTTTCTACATGTTTGTTTACTACATACTTGCAGTGCTTACAGGGATCAGAAGAGAGCATCAGAATCCCTTGGACTAGAGTTACAGACAGTTATGAGCCACCATGTGGGTATAGGGAATTGAACCTGGGTCCTCTGGAAGAGCATTTAGTATTATTAACAGCTGAACCATCTCTCCAGCCCTGAATTCATGTCATACACTACACTTGTTATATAGGAAATGAAGTGTGTGTGTGTTCTTTAGTATTGATAGGTTGTAAAATGTCATTTGTGCCTTGATTCTGTAGTTGAGTTGTATGGAATATTCTAAAAAATAACAACATCATCATCATCATCAACAACAACAACAACAAACCTGTTTTTTTATGGATTACTAATTTCTTGGCCTGTTTTTCATAAGGAAAAAGTTCTACCTAGTCCAGCTGATGTTCTCTTCTGACTTACATGAGCACCAGGCACAAATGTGGTAAACTGAGTTTCATGTAGACAAAACACTCATACACATAAAACAACTAACTAACCAATTAACTAACTAACTAACTAACTAAATCAATCAATCAATAAATAAATAAGTGGGGAGAAAGAAAGTGAAAAAGAAAGAAATCCTCTTAAGTGCACATGTTGGAATGGTGTCTGGATCTGCTGTTCTTCATTTTGATCTACAGATATCTAGGTACTGAGATACAGACTTGCTTCAAGATGTTTATGTGCATCTAGATAGATATTGTTATCTATAACATTCAAGAATATAAGTGAAAGTCAATTAAGTAAGGACAATTAATTGCTTAATTGATGAACCATTCTATTTGGAATTAGACTAGGCACTTCTTTTTATGTATAACTTACTTGTGAGACTTTCCTGGTGTAATACTATTATTTTACATATGTGGCAGATGAATATCAGGAACATATAAGAAATAGTCAGATTCATGTTTAGACTGGCTTGCAGGAAAGAGAAATGAGAGGCAGCAGATGAAAAATAAGGGGATGGGCTGACTTCCGGTCTGGGCCCAGGCACGGAGCAGATCCAGGCTGCAGCTCTGCACTGAATCTCACAAAACCCGGCAGAAGTGGGGCACCCAGGAGCTCTTGACCCAGGCAGTATCTCAGATAAATATAAAACACCCATGATGTCTGCTGGTAGAAGCTGTAATCCTGATGCTGGTCTCCAGACTTATACCACTTAGACCTTCGATGGGCCATTGACAAGGACACCAAACAGCTAGAGACTGACATCACTAATCCGAAGAAATCCTCGTTTCGACGTCTGAAATGATCTCCAAAACTTGCAAAGGACTTTATCAGACTTGATTTACTCTTCTACAATAGAAAAGACTATGTACAGCTCTTGCTGTGTACAGCCCTTAAAGAAGAATGTTGCCCTTACATAGACAAGACAGGGATGGTTAAAGAGAACATGAAAAAGGTCAGAGAAGGCCCAGAGAAAAGACAGAGAGAGAAAGAGAAAGAGAAAGAGAGAAAGATGAGAGCTGGTACAAGGACTGTTTTTCAACCTCTCTATGGTTGTCAACCCCACTATCCTCCCATCTTGGGACCATTAATTGGGTTTTTTGCTGATTTCTTTGATCCCGGGCCTTAAATAGGCTGACTAACTTTGTGATACAACAGATAGATAATTTGATAGCAAAATCTATTCAAATACATTATCTTAAGTTAGCTATGGAGGACCACGAGACTCAAGATGAGGTTGTTACTTTATCCAGGGTGTTCCTCAAACCCATCTCTACCAACCTAAAAGAGGGGACTTACACCCCTAGACCAAGAAGAGAAAGGCTACCCAGAACCCTCTCTGACTGGCGATCTGAATTCTTGCTTAGGCTGTGAGGCTAAACACTGCAAGGGAATATAAATAAAACTTAAAAATATCTCTCTGGGTTCCCTGAGGGACAAGCCTGACTGCATAGGGGTTGATGTCAAAAGTATCCCCTCTCCAGGAAAAAGACATCGGGATGGGTATGGCCCTCATGCCTCACTGGAAAATGACAGGAGGACCTGAGCCATTACAAGGTCCCCTTCAATTATTGGAGGTCAGGCCTCTATCCCTGCCTTCGCAAGAATAGAATCACCAAGGCCCTTCTATACTTAGAGAAGGGAGGAGATGTCAAGAGCAGCCCTGCATATACACTAAAGGCCTAAAATCAGCCATAGGCCTAAAGTCAGCAATAGGCCTGACATACATACATGCTAACACAGAGTCTTGGGTCTCTGTGGAAAAACACTGAAAACAGAAAACACTGAAACAGCTATAAGCTATTGTAAACAGGCAGCTTCTGTGGAAATTTACCAGACCGAGTAGTCATAGGTCTTATAAATAGGCAGCCACAGTGGACAGTATCAACTTAGATAAGGACAAGTGAATCGTAGGCAGAGTCATAGTGACCTGTCCCCTGAACCTACACTCAGCTGATACCTTGTTCTGAAAGGTATCTGTACTCCCCCTGAACACCTATGCTCTGGTGCCATTCCCTTCCTCACATCCTGTCTTTTTGTGTTTACAACCTCTGTGTAAATAAGTAACTTACGATGTGATTTAAATAACTAAATTAAAAAAAAGAAAAAAAAAGAAAGAAAAAGAAGGAGATGAAGTGGCAATCCAAGGTTTTTGTAGACAGAATGCATACTTGCAAGGTAGAGTTATCTTTTCTGAAGTGTCCTTTAAGGGAATCATTATTTTTATTTTTTTCTATTTAGAATTTCTGTGTGTCTCTGTGTGTGTGTGTTTGTGTGGTGTGCATCTGTATGCACATGCATGTGGAGACTAGAGGTTGATATTGGGTATTTTTCTTAACTACTCTCTTCTTTATTTTGTTTGTATTTCCATCAGAAAATTTTAATTGTTTCATACTCCAAAATATTTATTTTAGGATTTATATTTTATGAAGATTTCATACATGTATACAATACAATATCTTTTTATCATATTAATCTCCTACTCTAGCTCTTCTCCGATCCCTTACAACTTCATGTGTGTCCACTAAGTCCAAAATTAGTACTACCCAAATAAGCAGAGATGAGAAGTCGTCCACTGGAGCATGGCAAACCTAGCACCCTTAAAAATCAAAAACTGACTCTCTCTTCCTTCATAGTCATCAACTGCCAATAGCTCCTCAGCAAGTGGTCAGGTCTCAGGTGCCCCTCCCCATTCATGCAGGAATATAGACTGGCTAGACCTTGTCTAAGTAACCGCAGTTGCTTTGTATTCACGAGTATATCATTACTGTCATGTCCAAAAGATTATTTCTCAGGCATTCTCCTAATCTCTGCCTCTTATCTTTCCTTTCTCTCTTCTGTAATGGTCTTTTCATCTTGTGGACAGAAACCCGCTTATTTTTGAGACAGAGTCTCTCATTGAACCTGGATGTGATTGATTTATTTATCTAGTCTGGTTGGCCAGTGAGTTCCAAGAATCTGCCTGTCTCTAGGACTATAGTGCTAGGACTATAGGTGACTGCTGCCATGCCTGTCATTTACATGGTTGCTAGGGATCCAAGTTCACGTTCTCCTGCTTGTGCAGCAAGTTCTTTACCTATTGAATCATTTCTCCAGCCCTTATGTTTAGCAAAGAAATTGACATTTAATATTTGCCACTATTGAATCAATGCGATATTGCATAACTTGTATTCAATGTATAATATTTATTATCTTAAATATTTTCCATCTCATGCTTTGGAAACATTAAAAAAAATCTCTGTACTAGCTACAGCAAAGTATTTATTTGTTGTCAACCATAGTTATAATTATTGTTATGAAGGCCATTCAGAAGTTATTTAGCATGATACTAAGTATTTGTTGTATCAGGAAGGAACTAAACAGTTTTTAGGACTTAGAAAACTTTAAAAAAGACAGATTCATGTGGAGAGAGTCCAAAAGACAAGAGAATTGCAAATATACAGATATCAAGAAACAATATAATTATTTGAGAGTCATAAAAATGAAAAATAAAATAAAAACAACCTTGAGGATGGCCCTGAAGTTAATGATAAACAAATAAAAGCAGTAAAATTGGTCAGTAGAACATTGCATAGATCCAGAAGGCAGGTCATTTGATTTTGAATGAAGTGCTTATTCTGTTATTTATGAAAGGGTTACTGAATCCACCCTCTTTAGTATGTTTGGAGATGACCATACAAGCAAATCACTAAATAGTCAGTTATTTAACTTAAAGTAAAACTTCATAAAAAGAAAGGAGTGAAAGATTTTTACACTCAGAATAAGCTCCTAAGACATGGAAATTAACAGAGTAGTCCATGAAGCAAATTTTGTTTGTGGTATATCTTTCATCATGGAACTATGTTTCAACTGTAAAAAAATAATGTTATATTGCAGGAGACAAAGGGTTTGTGAGTTTATGAGCAATGAGAAGAGGTGAGGCATTCAACACGAATTACACAGTTCTGAAACTTGCTTCTTTGTCACTTGGATAAGGAAGACAGGTTTTCTTGGAAAATTTCAGAAAAGATCGAAGGGTGGAATTAGTGTATAGTGAGGTTTTGTAGGATTGGTAGACCTTGCATGATGAAGGTTGAGTGGTAAAAGTGGTTCATTCCATTTTAAAGGGGATAATTGCCCACCTGAAGAGAAGTTTTTACAAGGTAGTTGGACTGTCTTATTGGTTTTTATTGAGACATTTTGTGAGGTAAGGAAAATAAATGGAACCAATGAAAGAATATTCTATAAAATATTCTTGCTCTGTGAACTATTTCTAATACAATGTCTATTATCACCATCCATACTTGTCATTCTTAATTTAAATGCCTTTTCAAAAGATGTAGTGTGAATGTAATATTTGAATGACAGGCAGATTTCTTCATCTTACTCTTTCAAGTTCCTTTTGAGTCTTCTCTCTTTTATACTGTTTTGATGGATATCTTTGAGGTCACACACTATGCTTACTCAATCCTGGTACATTTTTCTAGGTCTGGCAATTGGTTCAACAGTGAGCAAGAGGAATAATTTTCAACCACAGTCTTACAAATTATTAACATTTGCTTTAGAGTTTGCCAGAAGTAACATAAACCCTTGACAAAGACTTTTTCTCTGACCAAACTTTGGTTCAGTTTTTCCTACTGCACAGCTATAAGCTAAACAGTCTCAGAAATTACAGGAGGCTAGGCTCATCAAACACAGTGGACTGACAATTTAAAATTTGTGTTTTTAGTATGGCCCTACAAGGGGTCTCTTTCTAGTAATTGATATAATTACTCTCTTAGGAAGAAGTTGCTCTAAACTCACCATTATTATATCATATCATATCATATCATATCATATCATATCATATCATATCATCATACCATATATCATATCATGGCCAAGACAATGTATAGAAGTTATAGTTTATTTGGGCTTATGGTAACAGAGGGATAAGAGTCCTTTATGGTAGAAGGGTATGGTAGAATGAAGCAGATGAGGCAGGAGTGGGAAGCTGAGAGATCACATCTCAACCATAAACACAGAGCAGAGAGCAAACTGGAACTGGAGTGAGTGTGCAAAATCTCAAAGCCCTTCCCTAGTGACATACTTCCCCCAGCAAGGCTCCACCTCCCTATAACCTCTCTAAACAGCATCATTTGGGGATCAAGTAGTAGACAAAGCCTACAATTTTAAAAATTCACCTGAAGGGCTTAAATATTAGACCCTAGGGCCTAGATAGATGATTCAGCTGTTACAGCCACTTGCTATGCAATCATGAGTGCTAAAGTTCAGATCTCAGCACCCATGTAAAAAGACGTGTGTCCCACCCTTGCCTGTAACCTCAGTTCTAAGGAAAGCAGAAATAGGAAGATGGCTGGGCCATTCTGGCTTCTATCCTGCTGAGAAAATGCAAGCTCTTGGTTCAGAAAGAGATCTTGCCTCAGTGGACTAGGAGGCAAGTAGTAGAGTGCATTCTCTGTGTCTCTCTGTCCCTGTCTCTGTCTCTATCTTTCTCTGTTTCTGTTTCCCTGTCCCTGTCTCTCTCTCTGTCTCTCTGCCCCTATCTCTGTCTTTGTCTCTGTGTGTCTCACACACAAATAAACAAATAAATAAATAAAACAGTAGGTACTGAATATAAAAATCAGAGAACATGAAGATAAAAGATTATAACCAGTCAAAGTAAAGCAAAGAGAAAAGTCTGAAAATAAATGATAACAACTCTTGTGGCCCAAAGTAAAGTATTAAATAGTTTACCATATAGAAACATATAGTCACAGGAACAAAAGAAGTTCAGAAAAAATATTGCGAGAAATGATGCAAAAATATTCCTAAATTAATGAAAACTTAATATAATCTATAGTCAGCAAATGAAATCAATCTGGGAAATTAGAAATTAGCATTTTAAATTAAATATATCTAAATGATTTTAAAAGTTAAAAAAACGATATTAGCAAAGAAAGGGTGCATTGATGGGACTATAAATTTGATCATTGTCTTGGGAAAGTTAAGAATGCATTAATCTCTAAAAAAAAGCTAAAAGAAGCTGAAAAGGGAAAGAGGAGACCTGTAGGAGAACCAGCAGTCTCAATTATCATGGACCCCCAAGATCTCTCAAACACTGGACCCAACCAGGCAGCATACACCAGCTGATAGGAGACCCCCAACTGGGACGCGGATCTGGGCTCAGTGAGGGAAGTCGCATTAACCCTTGAGAGACTTGAGGCCTCAGGAGATAGGATAGGTCGCGAAGGTGGGTGTGTGTGGAGGTAGGGGCAGTGACAGTGAAGACCATGGGCATAGGAGAAGGTATGGAATGTGGAACGTCAGAAGGTAGACAGTGAAGGGATTAGTATCTGAGTAATAGAAAAAGATTAAATAAAATGTAAAAAGAAGAAAAAACCAAAATACCAAAAAAAAAAAAAAAAATTCATTATCATCAAAAATCTTAAGGATGCATTAAAATGAAAGTTTGGAAATCTCATCACGAATAGGATCTCTTGAAGAGTTTTTGAGTTTGCCACACTAAGTAATATTAATGAATTTAAAAACAGTATTTTTGTAACAACTTGAAAATCAATACAATATTAAACAATCTATAATGAAAAGGCAATTAAGAACTAGTTATTGATGGTAAAAAGCACTAGATAAAATATCTTATGGACTATAATTAAGAAATAATATAATAATGAACTGAGAAACTGGTCATAATGTACGAAATATTGGTATTTTATAATTTTTAAGTTCTAATTATGTGTGTCACATATAATAGTACACATACACAAATTTTTCTCAATATTTTCTCATACAATGAAGATGAGATGCCCAGGCTTATGATGGTTTGAGTTCTGGTTTGCTATGGGGCATACTGAACATTGTAGCATGTCCATTAACATCTCTGGCCTTTACTCACATCAGAACATTGCTAAAGCATAGACATTCTGTAAACCAGACTTCAGGTATTAAGTTTTTGCTTTTTTCTGGGCAAGAGATTTGTGGACAGATCCTCTCTGGTAATGTTTGCAGATCAAAAGGGTAAAGAACCCATCTATTACAGAATACATTTTGTGATGCTAAGATGAGGTTTTAGGTAGATTAGGTATTAAATATATTGAAGACTTCCAATGTAGTCAACTTATAAAAATGTAACCCCATTGTACATTGAGGAAAATATTGTAAAATGAATATACAAGAAAATGTTGATAAAACAAAGAACTAGCTGGATGGTAAAGCTGCTTCAAAGAGCATTTGGAAAAGAGAGGTTTATGTAAATAGTTAGTCAGCAGAAGAATGCTGGAATGCATTTGCAAGTTAGATTTAAAACTGATTATGTCCCACAACATAATTAAACCATAACCTTTGGGGTTATCTTCTCTACCCAGCAGAAATAATTTTCATCTTTACTTAGCAAAAGTATGCAAGTTAACCTGTAACTTTCCCAAGTCTGGGCCTTGGTCAATAGTACATAGTAAGTCAAATCAAATTATGTTCTCCTGAAGAATGTAATCCTCCTTGGGTGGCCTGCTTGGATAATGTTACAGTATGACATTAAAAGGACATAAGGTCAATTGTAAGTATTGTTTTAAACAATTTGGTTGATATGAATTTCAAGTAAGCAAAGTGAAACAATATTTATTCTTATATAGGTGATTAGAAAATATATTAACAAAATCTAGAATAATATTTACTAGAGTAGTGGTTCTTTTAAAAAGTTATGATTACACAAAGTACTTATTGGAGATGAGTTTTAACTTTTTTATAATTGAGTTTATCCACATTTACTACAAAAGCATATAACCAATGAGCAATTTGAGATGATACAAATCTGTTTAATCATATAGATAAACTACAGTATAGATTGTTTTCAGCATAATGAAAGCATCACACATTTCTCTTGATAACTAAAAATGATACATGGTCAGATTAACTATAGCGATAGAAAATCTAGAATAGTAAGTAGTATTAATTGAGGTCTCCCAAGCAATCACCACACCTAACATTGCTTAGCAGAAGAAACTTAAGGTGAATGAAGATAGTGTCCTCTACTCTACAAATGTTGATACTACCGACTGTGTCAGACACATGTTTGATGCTGGGTATATTAAAGTAAATAGAATATGGTACCCGTGTGCAAGGGGTTTTTAGCCAGGATAGTGGATAGTGTAGATTTTAACAGGACGATCTTGGTCCCTAGAGACATTTGGTAATATCTCGTGACAGTTTAGGGTTTTCTTTCTGGGAAGATGCTTACTGGCATCGTGTGAGTAGAGGGCAAGGATGCTAATGGATATTCTATAATGCATAGGATGCTCCCATGACAAGTAATTGCATGGTCCTATAAAATGTTGGTAGTGCTGAGGTTGAGAAACCTTAGGCACTCTAGTGAGCTTGGAATGGGGGCCTGTGAGGAGGAATATAATGGTGATAAACTTCAGTTCTCTGAAACTGACTCAGCAATGCAAGCAGTAAAATATTTTATAATAACATTAAGTTACATGTAGCAAAACCTTTTTGCATATATTAATGTTTAATAAATACAACAAAAACATTGAGTTAATAGAACTTTGTACTTTTTAGAGTGGGAAGGCAGAGGATAAACATTGTTTTGAACTATTAGTTATAATTTAATAGTACCCTTTTCTTGTTCCTAAGAGAAAGCTTGGTGGTAATCTCTCTCTAGAATCTCAGAATTTTATAGAAATGGAGAGAAGCTCTTCACAACTGTAATATTTTGAGGACGGCTTTAGATATAGACTACACTTATAAATTATGACAAAACTGTTAGTGTAACTTTATGAGCTCATATTTGTTATTTCAAATCCTTCTGGTCATTAGATGTTTCCTATTCTGTTCTCTCAGACAGGGTAGAAATAGTAAATTCAGCAGTGAAACCAAGACGTTTTAGCAGTGGAAACATCAGGTGGACAGAGGCCTCCAAGATGTTACAACTCAGGCACCCCATTAACTAGCTTCAGTGCTCTCCCATTACTGCCAGGCAATGTAAGTAAGTTAGCACCAGCCAGAGAATTCTAGGCAGGTGAAAGCAATTGACTATAACCCCAAAGTCCAGCCCAATCAGATAATCTAGGGGGTGGGCTAAGGGCATCTCTGGCTCAGTCTGAACTTCCACATAAGTTCGTGCTTACCTTGGACTTCCAATGAATGAAAATCAAGTTTCCACGATTAAAAGCAAATGTACTCTGTGCCACAGTTGCAGAGAGATGAAGACCTGCAGTGTATATCTTACACCAGAATGAACTAGAGGAGACAGAATAAGAGATGAAATTTGGGGAAACATGTGATCTTTTTAACTTTTGGATTATTCACCAATTTCCCCTTTAGCCATGTAGCTGAGTTTTCACACATGAAAACAATATCTTTCTGTAGAGCAGATACAGGCTTTCCTGAAGGATGTTTTGCACTTTATTTTGTCTTTTATAAGTCTAAAAATTATACTTAAAAACCTCAAATGTGAGCAATTGACTTAAACTTTGCCAACCCTTTGTGTTTTTAAGCAGCCAACCAGGAGGCAGTGTGGCTACTCAAGTCTTAAAAGTGTGTAATGACTCCCATTACAGAACTTGAAGTGCTGTCCAATCTTAGAGTGCACAAATTTTCTTGAAGGTAAAAAGTGCAGGATGCTAGCTTTAGGCATACCAGGATGACAAGCCATCAGTCCGATGGAGGAGCTTAAAACAGCTCAAAAGAAGTGGAGCTTGTCCCATGTTACTCTTCTTTTAAGCATTGGCCATTTCGAGTACATTTTAACTACATTTTAAGACGGGATCTTTACCTGAATACATTCTCATGGTAGAAGCAGTAGTTTTGGCTTTCATCTAATAAGAACTTGCCCAGATTTTTAGCAGCAGAGTTTTGGAAATCTACATAAGTAACATATGGAAGAATTTCTTTCAGAAGTAGCATCAGGTTTTGGGAAATTCCTGGATCATTAGAATAGCAATGTTTGGAGAGGTCTCTTTCCAGAATTTGGAGAGTAAACTGTATGGGATAAAAGATTGTGCCACCAAAAAAAATTCTGTACCACCATCTAACTCCCTGTGTGTCCTCTCCAACCTCTTTCTCCTTGTGTGAGATGAGTGTTTTAGGCTTATAGTTTCTAAGGTCCCTTCTATCACCAGCACAATATGACTCTAAAAGCTAATGAAGTTTCATCTCTTAGAACATTCATTCTCTCACTTCCTTTTCTATGTTAATGTCATAGTGAAACTACAAAGTGTTATCTATAAAGCTTGTGAGACCAATCTATTTGTAGTAACTCAAATGAATCTGGGCACATTTTGATGTGGGTCACTGGACCTTAGAGATGAGAAGTAGGGATACACATGAAAGAAATTTAAGGAGTTAGTCTCTCTTTTGAGTTTATTTAGAGGTCAATGAATACACAAAAGTGATGGATGAATAGGACACATCTTTCCTGGGATTCTCTTTTAAAAAAATAAAATGGACTGTGTATTTGGAGCTAGACATAGGGACAGCAATACCCCTTACATAGATATTTATGATTTGTGCCCTGCAGTCTCAGCTAAAATCCACCACTGGCACTCTATCCCTTATCTATTTTTGTCTAACAACATCACTACAATGGTAGAGGCTAAGACAAACCACACTTCTGTCTCATAGCACAGCTTAACTGGGTCTTCTGCAAGACTGCAATTGGTGTTGGCAGGAAGGTCATGTCATCTGGAGCACAGGATCCTCTTTCCAGCTCCCTGAGGTTGTTGGCAGCATTTGGCTCCTGACAGGTTGTCAGAGAAAGGCTCCGGTTTCTCCCTGGCATCTGGCCATCTGGCCAAGTGCTCTTCTCCACAGGCAGCTTACAACATGGCATCTTGCTTCTGTAGGGAGCTCAGAGTTTTTGCTCCAAAACTCTGATCTGTGTTTGCTGAAATGAGTAGATATTAGAATAACAGGGGTAAATGTACCAGTGTGCACAAACATGGGAGCCGCACAAAACATGAATGAAGCTCAAAGAAGAGCTTGCTAGTTCAGGCTGATTCTTCCCTCATCAGAGGGAAGAGGATTTTATATGAAGTATAGGAAGTTTAGAGCAGTAAATTGTTTTATGGGTGATGAAAGGACTTGCAACACAGAAATTAGCTTATAATGAATTCTCCTTAGAAGTGGAATGAGCCTAAGAGACAAACACTGTATTGTTACAACTTTACATCTTTTAAACTGTTTCAATTTTCACCATGTCTGAATCCTAACCTGAAGCTGTGAATACACAGCGAGAGCTCAGCACAATTGATTTTGAGGCTGGAGTAAATCCTGTGCTGGAATGTTCTGTTTAGACTAGTTTTAACAAGAATTGTTCTAGATACTGATAGTCTCCTGAGGTAAGACTCACCCTTGGTTTAGAAACACTGTTTTGGGCTGAAAATCAGCAAAACAGATTCTGAGTGTCT
Organism: Mastomys natalensis; assembly: GCA_021653895.1. Classification (NCBI taxonomy): domain Eukaryota; kingdom Metazoa; phylum Chordata; class Mammalia; order Rodentia; family Muridae; genus Mastomys; species Mastomys natalensis. Next base: position 193,948 of record JAJTUV010001890.1, on the reverse strand, counting down.
TTCATGATTGCTGTGAGTTATCTAGAAGGAGGTAATACTACTTGAGCCCCATCTCCATCATTGGGGTGGACACTTCTTAGGGTATATTTTATATGTCCTAATTATCCAATTAATGATAATACATGCTTCTTTTGAAAGAAGTGAGTACAAATCTATTTGTATAAATCTGTCATCTCTTCAGACATGGTGCACATCTAGATCCCTGCCAGGTGCTTGTTGGTGACCCCGGCATCTGCAATGAGAGACAAGGCTCTAGGCTCTAACCTGTGCAAGTCTCTGGTGATTACTGTAAATTGACTGCTCACTGTCTCTCTTCAGAAAGAATGAATTACAGAGATCTTAGAAGGATGTAATCAGTGGCTTGTACATTTCCAACCTAAAATGACATGGATTTAAAGATAACCCAGAGGGGATCTTCATAACTCCCATCTACAAGCATTAGGATTTTTATTGTTACATATTACATTGTGCAACCTCCTCGAAATAGAAAAAGACAGGTTGAAACCTGCAGGCATTTCAACCTCATCATCTATATATTATAAAAGAGACCACACCATCAACACCAAACTTGAGACTCATGCCTTATTTTTGGTCAAGCACAGTAGAATGTGAAATTTTATATGTTCTACAGTCTTCCAAACGTCATACTACATTCTTTTGACAGTATTATATGTTTTAAATCATCTCATAAACTCTGTGCGTTCATAAATCGCAACAATTTTCTAAATGCATTTCCTTAATTATTTTTACTTCTAACAACAGTGCTTCCTGTGAATGAAAGTGGAAGGAAAAAAATATTATCTTTTATTACCTCACTGATTCTTTGTCTCTGTTTCTCCTTCCCTCACCTTGTCTCCCTTCTTTTCCTCCTCCTTCTCCTTTTTCTTTATTGGAGTTGTTTTTTCTGAATTATATATTTGTATGTTTGCACATAGAATGCAAAGATCACCAATGGATTTCCCAAACTGAAACAAAGTGAAGCTTTGCTCATTGTATAGAGGTCAAGACAGTTGGGGGAGGTAGCGCCATCATTAAAGCACCTATGTAATTACAAATTACTTGGCTTTCTTCCCCAAACACTCAGCTTTTACAAAGCTTCCAGTGATGGGCAGTTTTCATGAGACAAGTCATAAGTGAATGGAGAACAGAGATTCATTAAAGTTAATTCTTAGTTTTACCTTTTGTAATGCCTACCTAGATTCCAGATTAACCATTAAAGAAAGTGAAGACCCACAAGAGGCAGCATAGTTTTGAAGCCCAGTGTAATCTTAACATCAAAAAAGCATGTGGGTTACATGATGAGTGATTCATGCACATTGGCTTTCATAGACTACATGCTGTATCCAGCTCCTCTCATAGCATGGCTGTAGGTTTCCTCTCCCCATGTTTGCCTGGTTGACTTTTTTATCCACATCTTCAGTAGCCATTTCAGAACAGGTCGGTTGATTATGGGCCTTCCTTTCTTTATCTTATTTCTGAGATCACTGTTAGTAAGGGCATTGTCTGCCCATTCTGAAACCTCTGCTAGTAAGGGCATTGTCTGCCCATTCTGAAACCTCTGCTAGTAAGGGCATTGTCTGTCCATACTGAAAAATACAGTTTGATGAATTGTTACATTGTCAAATTTGGTGCTGTTTATGACAAACACTTAATGTTACTTTAGCTTCTTCTATCAGAAAAATAATGGGTGTATCTTTTTATTGATGATGTTTACAAAATACATCAGACATTTAGTTTCCAAGACTGTTACACTTGACGTGGAGTTTTGTTGAATGATATAGTGATAGTCACTTGTTCCCTTCCATCAGAAAGTCTTTGAAAGTTTGACTTGAGCTATTGGGGAAAAAGTGTGTCAAGCTTCTGGTCTAAGACACTATGGGTTCAAAGCTCCTGCCTTGTAGCATTTTACCACCTAGTCTAGAAGTCCAGAAATAGAAATGTCCTCTGGTAAGACAAAAGCTAAATGGCAGGGCATAAGAACTCAAACAATTCCTGATGACTACTGCAATCATGCTGGCATAGCCAAAGTTGCCAAATATAAAGAAATTACCAAAAGTCACAGCACAGAGTTTGGAAAATGACATTTGATGAAATAGTGAGACAAAAAGACAGAAAAAGAAAGGAAAATTTTTGAAAATTCTTAGATATTTTCTTCAATGAGGCAAGGTCATGGACCTAGTGTTCCTCTCGTTCTCCTGAGAATGCTCTGGGCATCTCTAGTTCAAAGTGGAATTATTTAAATTATGATTTAAATCATTTTTACCAATCTAAAAAACAGCTACACTGGGAGTGGTGGATTATGCATGTAATCCTAAACCTATGAAGAGTGAGGCAGGAGGATTGCTGCAAGTTTAAGGCCAATCTACTTTACTTGGTGAGTTCAAGAACAGCCTAAGACACAGAATGAGACTTTGTCTGAAAAAGCAAATGGTAGTGGTGGTGCTAATGGTGGTGGTGGTGATGATGATGATGGTGATAGGCAATTCTTCATTTATGATGAATTAGAAGCCTAAAATGTGAAGGTATTGCACATCATGGTCTTATAACGAAGCCACTACATTCACTAAGACCCTCATAGAAGTAAAAAAAAAAAATTGATTTCCACATTACCTATCTGTTTAAGACAGTAGGGATCTCAAATCCAAATCTGCTATCTCATTCAGAGGGTGGGGATATGGCTCAGTGGGAGAGTACTTGCATAGCATGAGTGAGATCTTGGTTTTGATTCTCAGCACCAGAAAAAAAGCAAAACAAAACTCCTCATGAAACCAAATGTCCGCATCTTCGCACTGCTATCTTGGTGTTTCCATTGAGTTTTTCATTGGCTGATGAAATTACTACAGCATTCGTGGTCAGCCAGTGTGTAGAAAGTCAGTTTTGTAGTTTATTTCCAAGAAGTTGTCATTTCTACAACTCTAATTACATTCAGCTGTGTATTGTTTCTAACATGCTCTTTTGAATATAGTCAAAGAAGGCAGGGCAGTGTATTGCAAAGATTTGAGTCTCTAATTTTGTAAGTAAATAGAAACCATTTTCTTAAAGTTCAAGCAGAGTGACTTCCTCCCCCACTCCTTTTCTCAAAGGTTTATACCTTTATAAAAAGTCTTGGCCAGATGCCCTTTAAATTAATAGCATACTGAGGAAAGTCTTTTTCCACAGAAGAAAATTTCCTCCTCATCAGGAGGGTCTAGAATTTCCTTTCCTCTTTCTCTGAAGTGTGCATAACTGAATGTGTAAAGATTTGGTTTGAGAGGTGCAGTTCCCTTTGGTGAGCTAGTATTCTAGAAGGATCTTCCTCCTGCAGAGTTAGTGAATTCCTGTGTCCTGGGGCAGTTGGTTTGGAATGGATACCTTTTGCTTTATCTTTCCGCTCCTTTAGCCTCATTCCTGGGAATACAATTGTACTTGTCTCTCCCAGGTAATCTTTGAGGTAAACACCTGGCATTTTATTTGAAGAGCTAGAACCTGAGCCCCTCTTCCCTGGCCTCCACATTTGGGCTTTGCAGCTGGGAAGCATGTTCATTCACATTGCATTTTTCCCATACAGGAAATTCTCCAGGGAGGGCTGGGTACATGTGGTACCTTTGAAGTACCACAAGCAATTTTCTCTTTCCTACTTTTCTTCAGTGTTTCTTTACATTATTTTAATTGATGTATTTTGTCTGATGTGCTGTATTAGGAAAGCTTGAAGGATGATGTGTTTAGCATACAACGTCTATTATGATTAACTTTCTTTATGGAAAACATGACGCCTCCATTATGGGTCTGCTAACTATCCTGGGTGCTGGCTTGCAACAACACAAACTAGTCCCTTGCACAGAGGCAGGAAAAGCCCATTATTTTCCACTCCCTGCTTGGCCAAAGCTGAATGTTTGTAACTTCATTGCACATTTTAAAACTCTGATGTTTACAGTACTACATTTCCTCCATTTGAGGGTCATTTATGTCAAGTGAAGCATTTGATGACATACGCATATTCATGTACAAATGTAGTTTGTGGATAGCAACATATTTCTTACTATTTGGTGATGAGAGAGATCCACAGCCCTGATAAAATTGACCTAATTATCATGTAGTTTAAATCCAAGAAAAGGAGACACATGCCAACGTTGCTCACGGTGCACTTTTATGCTGGTTTAAATTTCAATTTAATGTGATTCCTTGAAACAAACATATTGCTAATCACTTTTCTTCCTTCACCTGGAAGGAAGGAATATTCAGAAGTAATAGAATCTTTCTGCCTAGTCACTTACTCTGGAAAAAAAATGAGAAAACAAAACAAAACAAAACCCTACCCATACATCATTGATGTTTTAAGTCTAACCAGTTTACACAGTCTCTGGAAGAAATTCAAAGAATAAAAGCTCCACAGATATTTAGAATTTCCTAAGTCTAATCTGAGATAAACCAGCAAAGACATACCACTTCAAATACTGTTTTAGAAATAATATAAAATTATTATTCATAATAATTTTAAGTTGCTATCTTTTTGGAACCATTCTCATGAAACTTCTGAAATTTACTTTTTTGTGTGTCACGGGAGGGGGGGCGGGAATATTTTTTAAAAATATCTTTCCTTTCCCTTACTGATTTATAATTAATCTCTGTTGGAATGAGCCCTGAAATGTGTTTTTCCTAAGAAATAAATAAATAAAAAGCACCAAGTCATGAATTCGGATTGATTTTTGCTTTCCTAAGTGGTCAGGAACTCTCTGACCTTTGAAATGCTGAGGTAGTTTTGCTGTATTAAGTGTAGTACAAGGAGGAGGCACAGTAAACTAATTTATACCTCACTGTGTCTCAAGTGAGTTTTAATTAATTCATCCAACACAGATGAGGTGATCATGGAAAGAAAATTGCTGCAATTGGAGCACCTCCAAATTTTCACTGGACTAGTACACAAACTCCATAAATTAATATATACATGTCCAGTATAACGAGGAAGATTCAGGAATTCAGCACCATGGGCTAACATGAAATACAGTTTGAACTGTGTAGTGAAAGGGACTCTAGAATTCACAAAATGAATGCCCAATATATTTGGGGAGGGGGTAAAACTGGTCACTTCCCAGGTTATGTTCTAAGGAAAGGCATACATGGCAGTCTCCTTAGAATTTTAAATCTATATACTTGATGTGAACCTTAACCCTGGGAGAAAACTTAAAAGGTCTTTAATTCCCAGTGGAAATCTTCCACTATACCATTTACATGAATCTATTCAGTCATGTTATGTATTTATTTATTTATATATGTATGTATATATTTATTTATTTATTTCGAGTGTGTGTGTGTGTGTGTGTGTGTGTGTGTAAGAAAGGGGGTCATGAGTATTTGGGCTGATCTGGAAAACAGAGACTGGCCCCTTTAAGAAAAGTTGATTCATGCTTTAAGAGTCCTTATTCCTCTTCCATCAACTACCCCACCCCCTCCCCATTGGAACTGTTACAAAATGTGATTGCTGGCAGGACCGATCAGGGATGAGTGGAGTTTGGAGACAGGAGAGTCTTAGGAGTCTATACAAAGTCCAACCCAACCCCAGAGCATCATCTCCCTGCAGACCTTTACCACTGAGGCCCTTCCCATCCCCTCGGTGGTGGGAATTATTTGTTCTAATAAAGGTTTTTTTCCCTTAATTTTTTTTTCTTCTTTGCGACTGGTATTCCTTTGTTCCCTGATAATCCATAATTTTGTGACTGGGATACACAGTTGCAGCTTTCCCTTTCAGCCTCAGATCTGTAACCTTTATTTTGGATCTGAGACCTTATGATTCCTTTCACACTTGGGGCCATGGTGCTGCCCTTTTGGCATCCCTGCTTCAGACTTCTAGCTCCCACAGTCACTTTGCTTTCCTACCTGGGTAGGTCTTCTTTCCAAAATGTATAGTTCTTTTTGTGTTTATGGGGACACATTCAGTACTCCTAGATGGCCACTGAAAAGCAAGACCCTCTTCACGTTTGTGCCTTTCTGTGTGTACAAGTGCAGGTGAGAAGATAGTTTTATTAACCCAGTTTTCTCCTTCCACATTTATATAGGTTTCAGGGAACAAATTCAGGTTGTCACACTCATGAAAGCAAGCACTTTACCAACTGAATCCATCGCCTGGCCTTCCTCTGATGTCTTACTACAGATCTGCTAGACGAAGTATTTCGTTGGCTTAAAATGTGTGGTTAAAGTACGGTTTGTCCTGATGCAGTAGTTACATTGCTCTTAGCTGGGACAAAATACTTGAGAGAGACAGAAACAAAAGAAATAAGGAAGGTTTCTATTAATTCAGCTTCAGAGGGATTACAGTTCACATGACACAGAAGTCATGATGGCAAGAGTGGCTTTATCTTCAATGAAGAGCTAGGCAGCAATGGCTTGTTCTCCTTGTACAAACCAGGAATCATGAGAGCTAAAGCATAGCCAGGGGAAGGTATGACCTTCAAGGCCCTTGCCCAGTTACCTATGTCTACCAGCAAGGCCTCAGATATCAACCATTCCATATTTTTCTAAAACAGTGTCATCAGCTGAAGAACCATGTGCTCAAACACAAGAATCTACAAAGGACATTAACCATAACATTAACCAAAACACATGTTGAAATTTGGTTGTCAGTATAGTAATCTCAGAAGATTGGACCTTTCAGAGGGGTTAATAAAGCTATCTTTAAGAGGGATTAATGTATTTCCTGTAAGACTGGAAGGAATTAGTGTTCATGAGAATGGGCTATAATAAAGGGACTATCTCCCCTTCTTCTCTCTTCTGTGTGTTCCTGCTTATATCTTCTGACACTGACTTCAGCACAAGTCAATTGAATGTAGCTAGCCAGTTTTAGGCATTTCTGTCTTTAGAACCATGAGCAAAAATAAACCTCCTTGTCATATACAGCACTCAGTCTGAGACATTTGGTTATAACAAGAGAAAATGGAGTAAGATAGGGAATTATTCATCTCTTGGGCTTCATTGACCTTCTTGCTACATTTCTGTAGCATAGCCCACTCTTCCTTGAAGTTATAAGGAAGTGGCATCATTCCATGGGCCATTCTGACCATAAATTGCACAAATGGTCAGCTATAAATCAGAATGAGTCTTGAAGTTCTCAGAAGAACCAAAGATATATTGCAATGAAGTCAGGGTTGAGGACTGGAGAAGCATGTCAAACAAAAGCTTATAATGTTAGTTCTTTAGTTGTGGTTCCACTAATCTCTTTCTTTCTCTACCTTCTTTCTATTTCTGCATCAACACCTTGCCCATTTTGTTGTGGTGGAGAGATAGAGTCACACAGTCTAAAAACATTTTTAAATTGGTCTTAAACTATGTAGAATCTTTATTCTTAATGAGTTTGCCTTTGTCTAGAGGTATTTCAAACATTAACTTTTGTAAAATGCAAATGTATTCTTACTTTCTCCAAGGACATTTCAGTTTTAATGACTAATAAACATTTAATTTTTAAAATATGACTATTAAAGGACTTTGGAGAAGGGCTGAGCAGGTAAATAAGCATATAAAATAGCTGAATAAGCATGAAAATCTGAGTTTGGATCTTGACACCCATGTAAAAAGCCTTGCATGGCTAGCTGTATAACTGAAATCCCAGTGTTGTGGGAGGTTGAAACAGCAGGATTACTGAGACTTGTTGGCTGCCAGTTTAGCTTCAGTTCCAGTTAAAGTTCATATCTCAAAGGAATGAATGAGAGAATGATAGAGAAGACCTCTGATGTCCATCTCTGCCCCTCACTCATGCACCAATGCACATACACATATGCACATACAAACCATACCTCCAGAATGATTATTAAATAGTTGACACATTAACTTTTATTGAAACGTTAAGCCTGTTTCTACAACCAATATCTTAGTCAAAATGTGACAAATTCTCTTATCTCCTTCTTCTAGGAGAAATTAGAGTCTCTGAAAGATCCATTTCTGTGGGGATGTAATGAAGAAAATGCAGAAGATAATTGGTTCCATTCATTTTGAAATTCTTTATAATACCATGAGGAATTGATTCATATTCAAAGAGAACTGAACAAAGCTTTAGGGAAACCCACTGTGTCCCACAGTCCCCTTTCTATGGGGGGAGGTAGTCTTTTGGCAGTGGTGGGTAGAATATTTCTTGGGAAGTTCATTCATCATAATTTTATATGTCACACAGGAGTTTCCAAGCCTGAGAATAGGTCATCATCTTCAGGCTCGCATATTTATCTTATGAATACAGCCCACACAAACATGGACAGATATATGATGTTTGAGTTCTTTACATCTCTGATTCCCAGTCTGAGTTTTCTGAATCAGAATCATTCCAGGAGTGACTGCCTCTGAACAGGATGTAGGAATAAATGATCACTGAATCTCTCAGTTTACATCAGAAAACTTAGTTTGGGCTCACCATAGTGTTTTTGTGTTTGTTTTTGTTTGTTAAAAAAACACTCTGCCTCATCTTATGTTCACTGTGATTACAAGGTGAAAGAGTGGCTGAAACATGGATAGTTGTCATGGCAGACAACAAAGAGAGTCTGACAGCCTGCTAACTCTTACCATCACTGACCAATTACATTGGGCAGAGAAAGCCATATAACACAACTTAATGGTAGGTTTGAGAGCAACAATTTTCTCCCTCATGCAATGCTGAGTCTTCTGAATGATGATCAGGGTTCTCTAGAGTAACTGAACTTATGAAATCTCTCTCTCTCTCTCTCTCTCTCTCTCTCTCTCTCTCTTTCTCTCTCTCTCGCTACTTGCACACACTTATTGTGTTAATTTTTTAATGTGGCTGCCATCTATTATGACTATCTAAGCTGCAGCAGCTCTGCCTAGCCCAGCCACCATGGTTTTTCAGCCTGAGGCCAAGTGCACGCTGCAGCTAGAACACCAGACCTGCCACCCACTAGATGCCAGCGTGAGAGATGGCTCTGCCAATCTTCCACGCTGTCTCCACAAGGCAGGGCATTGCCCAGACCATTCCACCATCCATACGGGCCCAGTAAGAGAATGAGACTCCAATTCTTATAGATTAATCAAAGGCTTTATATGTTTGATAATGATTAATAACAAGATGCCCATACAAAGAGAGTTGTATCCCAATTAGCTAACATAATTATAAGTTGATAAGTTGTTCGCCAGGAGTGCTCTCCATACCTGTGTGGTTCTCCATCCTTCTACATCCCTGCTCTCTGTCTTGTTCTCCTCTCCTCTCTCCTAGCTCCTCCTCTTCCTTTTTTCTCTTCCTCTCCTAACTCCTCCTCTTTCTTTTCCTCTTCCTCTCCTAACTCCTCCCAACTTAGCTCCTCCTACATATCACCCTTTCTGTTAAAATATAAAAAAAAGACCTTTTTCTCAAAATACATTTAGAGCATAACTATATTAATTTGTATCAGTAAGGTACAAGATAAACCTCATATCCAGTCCATCATTTTGTTGACTAAACAGAACCTCTGTCATTTCTCCTAACTAAATGACTTAGTTCTAAACCTGGCTTATGTCCTGGCTTTAGAATGAATGTCAGCTGAAAACCATCCTCTCAAGTCTGTTCTCTCAAAGTAAATAGCCTGCATTGGCTGTGAGACTATAAGTCTTCAACCCCATCAGAAACCCAGAATGACTGAATTAACTGAATATATGGGAAGCACAAAGCATGGCTTCCAAAACTTAGCCAATTTATAGAGACTGTTTAACACTTGGACAGTCTCTTACTTCAAAACGTTGGAGCATCTGATCTTCAGCCTTCTGGCCTAGGATCATCTGACAGACCTAGTAATGCAGAATTATTAAGGGCTGATCACTCTGTCTTGGCAGATATAATCAATTGACTATTCTGCAAGTGTGTCCTTTTTCTGGACAATATTTTGTCTGTAGATGAAAAGAGGCAATTCTTGCCTAGTGGCTGTCTCACCACAACTGGAGTAACTCCAAAGATGTTCAATTTCTTCTTTGAATCCAAGACAAGGAAGCTGTCAGGAGAAGACAGATCTCTAATCAAAATGAACATTAATATGGAAATATTTGTAATGTCAATTCTGTGGACTTCTGACATTTTGAAAACCAACTATCCATGTAAGGCAATCTGGACTGTTGTCCTTTGACTCCTCTCAGCTATTTCTAATTAAAATATAATAAACACCCTAACAATAAACTCAGAGCCATGAATTTGCTACTGGCCCCTAACTGACAGGCTAACCATCTCAAATCAGTTAAAAAAAAGTTAAAGAAGGACTGGGTCTAAAAAGACTGGGTCTTTGTATCCCTAAATGTGTTATATAGGCACAATGCCTAAGAGAGTAACAATATTAATCTCACTTTTATATCAATAAGAAACTCATACCAATGAAAACCTTAAATTTGAAATCAAAGTAAATTTTGTGCCGTTTAAGAAATATAACGAATCAATTCTAACTATTCCTCCTTGTTCCAATAAAACCATTAATTTCCCTAGAAGGGCAGCCTAATATTAACCACCTCAGTCCCCAAGGCCAGGGAATAGGGTGCAGACTCTTTATTAACTTCTTCAAGCTGAATTTGGGCGTTGAGATATTAGAAGAGGGGCAGGGGGAAGGGTAAATTGATAAGCCTCTGACATCTGCGTCTTCACTGCATCCAGCTGAAATTCCAGGACATCAGAGGTTGGAGGAGGTCTGCTCAGCTTGCTTGATGAGTAGATCTGCAATATACAATTCTCAAAACAAATTTTAGTATCAAGATAATTTTTTGTTTGAATTCTGGAATCGAGTATTCTCGTGGTCTGCCTCTGTCATGTCTAATCCATATAATTCTGGGAGGTAGAAATATCTTAATAGTCTCTTCTGAAAACACACAGGCAAAAGCCTTTTCCCAAAACAGCATTTCCTTGAGCCAGTAACCAGAAAAACCTTTATCTTGACCTCTTTCCCAGAGGAAAAATATAACCACAAAACTGAAAATCACACTCATCTTGAAAATAAAATCAACTTAATAACTAAAATACTGTATGTGTCTATTCTTTATGTCTTCTCTATTTTGCCAAGCAGGAAATGAACCCAGAATTCCCGTGGGGCCCACGTTAGACAGAACCCACATCTCCTGTGAGGCAAAGTAACTTTATATCATCTGAATATACCTGATTTGCACTGTCTTTCTGTTTGGCTCTCTGCCAGAACAGTCTCTATTTATACACTGTACTCTCTACTCCAGAGTCAGTGACAACTTTCCCTATCTTAACTAAAGTAGTATATGCCTATTCTTAGGCTTCCCCTATCTTGCCAAGCAGGAAATGAACCCAGAATTTCTGTGAGGCCCTCGTTAGACCGAACCCGAGTCTCCTGTGAGGCAATATAACTTTATATCATCTGAATACATCTGATTCACACTATCTTTCTGTTTGGCCCTCTACCTAGAACAGGTTTTTTATTCATACCATCTATCTATTTGACTCTGTACTCCAGAGCAGCTTCCACTTATACACTGTACTCTCTACTCAAGAGCCAGTGACAATTTTCCCTAAGTTCCAAACTGCAGGCGATAATCCCCACGTGATTTGGACAAATCTGTTTATAAATCTTTCCTAAAAACAAATAATCTCAATTTTAATTCACAGACACTGTAGTCTCTACTCTAGAGTCAGCTACTTTCTTCTTTTCCTAACAAAAAGCAACTTGCATTTCTCCACAGCCAGGGAGTTCAGCTGCAGTTTTTATTCAGGGTTCCAGTGCTAGGAGTCACGTGACTCCTATCAGCACCAATCACTCACTCATTTTTTTTTTTTTTGTTTTGTTTTGTTTTGTTTGTTTTTTGTTTTTCGAGACAGGGTTTCTCTGTATAGCTCGGACTTTTCTGAAACTCACTCTGTAATACAGGCTGACCTTGAACTAAAAAATCTGCCTGCCTCTGCCTCCCAAGTACTGGGATTAAAGGCGTGCGCCAACACTGCCTGGCTCACTTTCTTTAAAAAAAAGAAAAAAATACAACTTTTACTCTCAGGTAAATAGACTTAAATTTCTAGTGAATTTGTGCCTGAAATTGGTGCACCACTTTGTTGTAGTAATTATTTAAAATTGATCTCTGGATCAGGCTGACTATCTAAGCTGTAGCCTCTCTGCCTAGCCCAGCCACCATGTTTCTCGGTCTGAGGCCAAGTGCACACTGCAGCTAGAAATGGCCAGCCAGAAACACCAGCCCTGCCACCTGCTAGACATCAGCATGAGAGATGGCCTCAATCTCCCACACTGTCTCTGCAAGGCAGGGCATTGCCCAGACCATTCTGCCATCCATGCGGGCCCAGTAAGAGAATGAGACTCCAATTCTTATAGATTAATCAAAGGCTTTATATGTTTGATAATGATTAATAACAAGATGCCCATACAAAGAGAGTTGTATCCCAGTTAGCTAACATAACTATAAGTTTATAAGTTGTTTCCCAAGAGTGCTCTCCATACCTGTGTAGTTCTCTATCCTCCTACATCTCTGCTCTCTGTCTCATTCTCCTCTCTCCTAGCTCCTCCTCTTCCTTTTTTTCTCTTCCTCTCTAACTCCTCCTGTTCCTTTTCCTCTTCCTCTCCTAACTCCTCCCACCTTAGCTCCTCCTACACACACTCACTCACATGTATGCATATATATGAGATGTATTAGAATAACTTATAGGCTATAGTCCAACAAATACCACAATAGTTGCCTATGAATAGAAAGTTCAAGAATCCAGTAGTTGTTCAGTCCAAAAGACTGGATGTCTCAGTTGGTCTTCAGGATACTCCTGACTCTCGAGTAAGTGGGCTCTAATGTCAGTCAAGGAGTGCACTTGATAAGGACGGGAGAGCAAGTAAAAAGGACAACCTTCCTTTGTCCATATCCTTATATAGTCTACCAGTAGATGATAGGGCCTAGATTGGAGGTCGGTCTTCCCACTTCAAAAGAGTTGAATTAAAAGGGAGTCTTTCCAACTTAAAGATCCAGATTAAGGGCATGTCTTCCTACCTCAAATATATGGATTAGAATTAGATCTTTCCACTTCAAATTAAGCCAATATTCCTCATAGGTGTGTCCTTCCATTTTGGAGTTTTAGTTAATTCCAGATGTATTTAAGTTGATAAACAAAATAGCCATCACAAGTATCATCTTCCATAGATGAATTTAAGTAGTACAAGTGGCTCAGTTGACTTCTTAATAACTAAAAATACTGAGATTAGACTTGAACAACTGTTATTTTTTTAAAAAAATTAAAACACATTTTTCTATGTAGGGAATGTATAAATATTGATGGCATAATTATCAACATGTTATACTGGCATATGGAATGATGGTGAAAAAGAAATCTAATGTAGGAGGATGAAGAAAAACGAGAGGACTTAAAATAACCCCATTTTTAAAGTTTCTCTTGAAAATATATGTATAATGAGTAGGAAAGACTGAGAAATACTAGTTTGAACTAGAATAGTATGTTAGGCCATTGGGAGTATAGATAATTTTTGCATTTTTATGAAAAATTATCTGAGTATAAGTATGTATGAGTAATGTATATTTATTCTTATAATATTATATGGATAATATGTGGATTCATCCCATTCAAATGCCCATTGCATGCACATAAGGATATATACTTCACATTTCACAGAAAATTAAACCATGAAATTAAAGCAAAAACTGTGCTCTGTGTATCAACTCTAAATATCTATAATATATTTTGTTTTGTCTCTGAATATTTATTTATATAAATATTTATGCTGTTATAATGATGGAGTTCTAATATTAATCATACTTGTCTCCATCCTATGAAAATTATATTTTTCTGCGTCATTGACGCTACACAAGTTTCAGTATGGGGTTATGACCATTGTGTACCAGTCCCAACTAGATAGCTTCAGTGACTGGTTGAGGTAGTACATGACTAAGTCAATCAGATTCTAGCAGCCAGTAATCAGACTGATTCATGACTTGTCCCATCTTTGCAGAAGACTTTTGCTCATAGTGCTGATTTTCAATCTTCGTTCTCTATTTCTGCTTCTTCATGAAGCCTAAAATCCAATGGTCATTTCTCTGGAAGCAGGCTGTAAGCCTTAAAATAAAGCTCACATTTTAGAAAACACAGTGAAGGGATTGATAGAAACTGGATGGCCTCGATCACCCTAAAGCATATTCTACCCTGTGAGTTTACAGAAACATGACTTCATAAATCTTTTTAATTATTTAAGGTACATTGAAGTGTTTTTTGTATTACTTGTTTCCATAAAGACCAGAAGTTATACACTATTAGACATTTCTTTGTGAACTAGCTACAAAAATGTTGATCCATTTCTTAAATTCTGTTCTTAACACAGATGTGACCATGTGCATTTATACTCAAGAAGTACTTATTGAAAGAAAACATACAAATCAATACTAGTACAGGGCAATAAAGTTTATAGGATTGGATGAGTAAGTTATGTAGAGTTGTGGATGTTCATATATACCTTTTTTGCTGTGCAAGTGAGAGCCAGTACCTTCTCAGTGATACCAGCAAGGCTTCCCAAAAACACATGTTTGTCCATTCCTTGGTGTTATATATATCCTTTTTGAGAGTGGCTTATTGAGTTTGTTGAAAATGATTTGTCAACACACCCTGGAGCATGCTTGTCTTGTTTATTTAAACCACAATTATTAGGTGGTATCAGAATCTTCTTTTCTCAGAGTAATCTCAAATAGAGTTTTGTCTTAGAGTTTTACTGCTGTAAACAGATACCATGACCAATGCAAGTCTTATAGAGGCCAACATTTAATTGGAACTGGCTTACAGGTTCGGAGGTTCAGTTCATTATCATCAAGGCAGGAACATGGCAGCATCCAGGCAGGCATGGTGCAGGAGGAGCTGAGAGTGCTATATCTTCATCTGAAGGCTGCTAAGAATACTGGCTTCCAGACAGCTAGGATGAGGGTGTTAAAGCCCACACCCACAGTGACACACCCACTTAGAAAAGGCTACACCAAATAATGCCACTCCCTGGGCCAAACTTTTACACACAATCACAAGGTCATATTCATGGAATGAGTAAATCCTTTTAGTTGTTTTTCGAGACAGGGTTTCTCTGTGTGTAGCCCTGACCCATCCTGGAACTTGCTCTGTAGACCAACCAGGCTGAGCTTGAATGCAGAGATCAACCAGCCTCTGACTCACTGAAGCCCAATGAGTCATTGATGTAGTCTAGATGCTTCTGATGATAGTATTATAGGTTAGAAGAGAAGAATATGTATCTATACCACATGGGCAAACAGAAGAGAAGGAAGTGTGGATAGAATGAAAAGAAAAGTAACTAGAAAGATGAGTGGACGTAAACAACACATTTTATAGCTATTGTGTGCAGGAGATGGAAGTAGGGGGCTGTTACAGGACTCCAGCATAGATCCTCAAAAGGAAAGCAGTGGAGGATGAAAACACTAGGAATAAGCAATAATGTAGTAAGAAAGTAGTCATCAGTCAGGGAGGCACTCATGATCTTTTCGGATTTTTGAGGACTCAGTCACAAAGCAACTCTAGGCTCACCATTGCTACTGCTGTTGAAGCTAGTGTGGTTTGACTCTGGGAAAGTAGTGCTTTCAGGAGTTTCAGCAGGCCCAAGAAAGTGGGACGTTCTTGGCATGGGCAGAACTGGAACTCCTTGCCTCTGTAGGACTTTAGAAGAATATTACAGGTGCAATGAGCAAAGGCAAGTTGTGCAGCTGCTCAGTATATCACTATCTTCAAAAATATTCGGCTTTTTGAGATTTTCTTTTTCTTTTTTTGTCATTTTAATTTTTTCCCTTGTTTTTAAATGTTTATTTTTTATATTTATTTATTTTATGTGTATTGAATGTTTTGCTTGCATATATTTATTTGTACCATGTGTATGCCTGGCGCCAGTGTAGGTCAGAAGAGGGCATTGGATTCCCAGAAGCTTTAATTACAGATGGTTGTGAACCACCATTTTAATTTCGGGAACTGAACCTGGGTTCTCTGCAACAGCCAACTCTAGTAACATGAACATTTTGAGGTACCCCAAGAGATACTTTTTTGTTGAGCATAAGCTTTTGTAGTAGAATCTGATAATTTTTAATTTCCTCAGTTTTTGTTGATGTCTCCCTTTTCATTTCAGATTTTGTTAATTTGGATACTGTCTCTGTGTCTCCTGGTTAGTCTTGCTGAGGGTTTACCTATTTTGTTGATTTTCTCAACTAATCAGCTTCTGGTTTGTTGATTCTTTGTATAGTTCTTTTTGTTTCTACTTAGTTGATTTCAGCCCTGTGTTTGATTATTTCCTGTTCCCTCCGCTAAAAATGAGTTACTTTTTTGAAAGCTATTTACTTCTAGGTATTTTTCCATGGAGTGTGGATTTTTGCGTCTTTATCCCTAACAAAAGTTTTTGTTTTGGTTTGGTTTTGGTTTGGCACATGAGAGATAGGATAAACCTGTGAAGTATTGAAGGCAAGGAGGCTTATTGTCCATGAACACATTCTAAGTCATCAATCAACACCCTAAATCACCCTTGCCAAACTAAAGAGCTGTGGAATGGTGAAGTCAGGACACAGGACACATCAGATGGGAGTCAGGTATTGATTATGAAAAGATCAATCTGAAAAAGCTGTGCCCTTCAGAATCTGACAGAACTCAGTCTGTGTGGTGTGGCTTGGTAGTGACTTGGGATTCTCATTCTGTTCATTGGCTTCCAGAGAACCAAGCAAAACTACTAGAATTTTGAAATGTATTGAAGTATAAATTAAACCAAAGTTAAAATAAGGCTAGAATGTGTGAAAGGCCCTGGGGGCTTTATTTTTCTCATGGCATCTGCTGTTACTCAAACAGTCAATCTCACCACGAATCAGCATATAAACTGCAACAGCCGTTAGGGAGGACCAGTTGGCATCAGTAGCAGAATCTTTAAAACCATGCTCATCATTGGAACAGATGATTCCTCACACAGGTCTTCAGGGCAAAGGATCTGAGAGATACTTGCACAAAGGTACATCTTCAAAGAATGCCACCAAAGTATTGAAGGTTGAGAAGAGACTATCCAATTGTTTAGGATATTTGCTACACAGGTTAAATTTTGGACCTCTTGGATATGATGAAAAGCTCCCAAAATAGACATGCTTTCAAGGATAGTTTAATGGTATAGGCATCTCTCATCATTCTTAAAGGAGATTAATTTATTTACTTTTCTTTATGTGTGTGTGTGTTTATGCTTATTTACACACAAGAATGTGTAGAAGTCAGAACAGGGTATTGAATTCCTTGGAATTGACATTACAGATGGTTGATAATAACCTGATGTGGGTACTAGGAATTAAACCCAGATCTTTTCCAAGAGCAGTAAGTATTCTTAACCACTGAGCCATCTCTCCATCCCCAATTTTCATCATATTTTTAATGAAAACATATCTTGCAAAATACTATACTTAAAATACGTTCTATAAGGAGTAGAGAAAGACCTAAGTGAGTGACTGATTAAATGTGCGTGTTGATGTTAGTTATCCATGTCAAAATCCCCAAAGCTTCAGATTCATGGGGGTCAGGGGACAGCAAAGCCTTCCCCTTGGGGAAGTGCACCTCAGAGGCAAATGGCAAAATCTTCTTTGGGTAACCAAGTGTGAGTGTTGACAGTGTGTGCAGAAAATGTCCACCATAGCTTTCTTTATGGACTAAAGACTGCTAACTGAGATACGAGTTTTGTAGTCAGAAAAAAATTATGTCAAAACGCAACTTTACATCTTTGTTATTGGTTATATGATTCATGTTAGACCAGCATTTCTGTGTGATAGCATATGCCTATAATTATAGCACTTGGGAGGTAGATGCAGGCAGATTAGAAATTCAAGGTCAGTCTCAGCTAGAACAAACTTAACACCAATAAAGATATTCTAAAGAGACACCTGATGTCTCTCAATAGGACCCTCAGACTACTGAAACAATGAAAACACCCCCCTCAAAAAATAGTAATTTTCCTAGGAATCTCCTGCTGGAAGAAGGAAAAGGTACCAGCCAGAACAGGAATATCGTCTCATAGAAAGTGATTCTACCCAATTATAACAACTTGTTCCACCACTTTATGGGATGAGACTAATGCACAAGCAAGGATGGATGGGACTACACTTTTATATGTGCAAATTTACCAGGTATGGCAGCTCATGCCTTGAATTACAGCACTCAGGACGTAGAGGAAAGCAGATCTCTGAGAGTTTTAGGCCTGCTCTACATAGAGAGTACCAGGATTGTCAGGGTTATATAGTCTCAAAAAAGGGCACAGATTCTTGTCCTATTTAACCTTTAACCTCACTTCAGGACCCTAAAAATGGATTTAGAAGCTGGTCTAGAGCTGGGATGGGAAGGAGCATCCCGGAATTTCTGTCTCTCTTCCCTGCATGACTGTATTGAGTAATATTCCTTTTTCTGCCCTTCTCTTTTCATGTGCATTGGTATTTCATGTGCCTATGTGAGGGGATCAGATCTGGAACTGGAGTTAAAATAGTTGTGAGCTGCCATGTGGGTGCTGGGAATTGAAACTGGGATCTCTGGAACAGTAACTGGTGCTCTCATCTGCTGCTGAGCCATCTCTCCAGCCCCATGCCCTTCTATTTTTAGTTTGGCTCTTTTTTTGGTTTATGGAGGACAAGTGGCTGCACCTAGCCAGGACCAGAGCTGAACCCAGGTGAAGAGGAAAGATGGAAGTTGCCAGCAACTGCTGGAGTCATATTACTACAGGGACGTTTTTGCCTCTTTTTACTTCAGTGGTTGCTTTGTACCTCTCCGTGGTGAAACAAAGATGAGTTTGAATTGAGTCTTGACAAGTCGTTGCCTAATCAGTGCACTTCAGGCTGTTTGCCTTTGGAGCAGTTTGGAGATTCTTTTGAGCCATCTGGGGTGTTGCCATTTGCTAACTGGCTTTGTCTTTGGGAGTTTTCTTGTTGACCTATTTTGGGGATATTGTAAAATTGGAGTTGTTGTAAAACAGTGAACCAGGTGGTAGAAGAGAGTGAGAGTTGTTGAAGGTGTTGGAAACCTGACCACTAAAGTCAGAGATCACAGAGATAGGGAGACACCACTCGGCTCTTGCTGTGATCAGAGGCTTCAAGAGACACAGTTATGTCTCCTTTGTCTTTAGTTTGCCTTTTCCCAGTTGTTATTTTAAAGGTCCAACATCACTGAAAGAAGACTCAGATAGTATGCAAAGACAAGCCTTTAATCTGCAGAAACATCCTGCATTCGGGTGTGGACTGTTCTTCTAAAGGGTGTCCCTAGACAAAGGCATGCAGGTCTTCTTAAAGGAAAGTAGGGGAATTTTCTGGAAGGATTAGGTAATCTAAAATGTCATTGGTGCATACTAGGGGGTCAAAGGGGTTGGATTTTGATTGGCTTCTGCCAGGTGGTCAGTGGTCCGAATTCCTATGTCATGAATGTTTAACCACAGGATGAGATAGGGCTGCCAGGCAGGATGACCCATTCTGAGATAAGATATTTTCCCATTCTTGTTATTATCCCCAGGCTGTTCTTTGGGAGGGGCTTTTATGACCTTGTTCCTGGATTTTATGGCCTGTTCCTGGAGCTGGTGACTTAAGGCCTAGTTCATGGAACTTATGGCCTATTCCTGGAGCTGGTGCCTTGTGGCCTTCTTTCAAAATCTGGCCTGATCCTTAAATGGAGACAAATGGCATTTATGTCATCCTTTCAGTGATCTGTGTAGAACGGGTCTGTCAGATCCAGGAGAGAACACTTTTTCAAATGATTAATAGGACAAACCCATAATTTAACCATAATGCCTCTTGTAGAACAGGACCTGTTGATTTTGAAGCTCCTATGAGCAAATTTAGAGTTCTATTGAGCCATTCTGGGAATCTGCCATGTGACAGGAAAGGTTTTAAGCTCTCTTGAGCCACTAGGATTCCAATGAACCATTGAAAATAGATGACAGGGGTATTGAGATCCAGTGTGATTATATAGCCATGAAAATATTAAGTCTTTACTAGTTTGGTACTCCCTAGGGAGAATTGCAATTGATTAGTCTTTTATTAATTTAGGATGGTGATGTGCACCTTTAATCTGTTGATGGAAAAAAAAAAATTATAGTTCTCACCTCAAAGAGAATAAGAGCTAGTTTTATTCTAGAGCTAAATTTGAGTGACCATTGTCCCAGAAAACATGGAGTTAAATGATCTCAGTTTCCATGTCTCCATGTGGAAGCAGTTTGATAAAGTTTTATAGTAAAAAAACAAAGAAAATTGTAAATCAAGACATTATAAACATTTATTAGATTGCCCTTTCTGTGTTGTAGCTTATGCCCATAATTCTAGTTTTTGGTAGGTAGAAGCAGGCAGATAGGCAATTTTAAGAGCAGCCTCAGTTACATAAGACCTGTGTCAAAAAACCAAATAGCATTAAAAAAAAAAAAACCCATTCCATTATCCATTTCAAAGGCTATGTAATGATAACCACATAATATTCCAAGGACATCATTTAGTTTACTAACTACCCAATGATATAAGAACTAGTATTAACTGTATTCTGTAGTTATTATTGTTGAACTAAAGACACATTTTCTTTTTTCCATCATATTGTACTAAAAAGCACCAACTGCTACTCTAAACTTTGTCTCTGAGCTGGGGCCAGAATCAGGTGTATATTTCTGAATTCAGGGCCCAAAGGGATTTTCAACTATTGAAAGGGCTGAGTTAGCCACAGACAGGCTAACTCCATGACAGGCTGCAAACTGGCAGTTTGAGAGACTAGGCCTACGTTTCTGTTTCTCACAAATGAAAACCCAGATCCAAAAACCTATGATCAGCCAACCACTGCAACGGGCAGTCAATCTGAGGACACCTTGTCATCTGGCCTGAAGTAAGAATAGTGTAGCTAAAATAAATAAGGGCTCCCCACCCCAGCAAGGTCTGCAGAACCTAACCAATTGTAGAATTAGTCAGACCCCTAGAGATAGAGCTAACATATCAGGGTAAAATGGCATATACCCCTTCCTGGAATTCCCCTAACTGACAATAAATGCTAACCTGCAAGCCTACTAGGGGTCTCCACTCCCAAATAGGGACACCTCTGCATGCAGGAAACACAGCTGAATAAATGCTCTTTGCTTTTGTATACTATTTGAGTCTGGGGTCTTCCTTCAGTGATTCATGAACCCAAACACTATGAACCTATAAATCCAATGATTAAGGTATGTATGTTAATAACTGACATGAAAGCTTCATCATGAAAACAAGTTCTTAAATTTGGAGACAGGCCTTTACATGTAAGTGAATCCAACCCTACAGTAAAACACAAAATCTGTCCCACTGCCGAAAGTTGCCTTTTTTTTTTTTTTTTAAACAGAGTAAACTGTGTTTTCTATTACAGGATATTAGATCACACTGTGAACCTGAAATTGCATTATGTACTGAAAATAACTTTTTCTAGTTGTGGTGTGGCTCAACCCTTAGCACACACCTTTAATACCTCTGGATGGAATACAGACATGCCCTTAATACACACTTTTAATCCCAAACAGTGAAGATAAAATTAGTTTGTAGAAGGAAGCACCCATGTTTGGGAAGTGATGTCAAATTGAGAGGCAGAAACAGTGATGAATCAGAGAAAGATTTGACAGAACAGGATGTGCCCAACTATCACAAGAACAGAGAGAAAAGAGAGGCTACTTAAGAGACAGTGTCACCGAGAGAGAAGAGGAGAAAAAGCAATTTTATGGGACAATTTTACAGAGACAAGTTGTAGAGAGGGAACAAAGTAGTCACAGGTGAAGGCAAAATGAGCCAGAGGCCAAGAAGAAGCCAGATTGAATCAATCAATTTGAAAAGTTTGAGCCAGAACAGCTGAGTTGAACAAGCCAATGATAGCTCAGAAAGAACAATGACAACAACAAAACAACAATGAAAACAACAATAGTGAGTTTATTCAGCAGTAAGTCTCAGAGGTTGAAAACATTGCAGACCTAGCTAGATAAGTTTGTACAGAGGTTAGAAGCTTCCAGGACTAGACCTAGGTTAGCAGACTAAGACTTTGGAGAATAGAAGTTACTTTTACAGTTTTTCTTGTCTGCATTCATTGCATGAGATTAGTTTCCTGATTTGGTCCTGTTCACAAGCACAGCCCTGGCATTCTGTCAACAAATATGACACTAATTAAATTGTTAGCTTTAAAAAATAAAACAAAAAAAATCATCTATGCAACATCTCTTAAGGGCCAATTTTTTGTTTTGATTTTATTTTTCGAGACAGGGTTTCTCTGTGTAGCCCTGGCTGTCCTGGAACTCACTTTGTAACTTTGTAGACTAGGCTGGCCTGGAACTCAGAAATCTGCCTGCCTCTGACTCCCAAGTGCTGGGATTAAAGGCATGCGCCACCACCACCAGGCTCTTAAGGGCCAATTTTAAAATGTGCATATATAAATTTGCTGAAGTTAAAGTTTAAGATAATTCTTAGTCTTGATATTCTACAAAACAAAGGATTAAGTTTGAATAATGAAAAGTTTATAAAATAATTGCATAGCTGGTCAATTTTCTAGCATGGAGAGAAGAGGGGTCAGCATCCCTAACTAAGGAGATATCGACAGTTAATACTTGTGGGGAAGAAAGAATTGTTTTTTTTAAGGGCCTGGCCCCCGGTCAGTCAATGACAAGCCAATGGATAATCTCATACCTATGAATATATGGGAAGCACAGGTTAGATTCAGTAGGTTATTTTATTAAAAAGAAGACATGGAGTTATAAGGGGGTGAGAAACTGGGGTGAATCTGAGAGGATTTGGGGAGAAATAGGAGGTGAATATGATTAAACTACATTTTGTTTGAAATTCTCAACGAAGTAGAAAAACATTTAAAAATGTTGCCTAATGTTCATGTATATAGTTACTATTATTTAGGAAATTTCAGAAAACAACATAAAATAGAACCAAAAGAAAATGTTATAGCTATGCCAAAAACTTAGGTTTAAACTACCTCACCTTTTCAAACTCAGGCAAATAGGGTGATTGTTTTTGACTGAGAAATGTTCCTTACAGATTTGGACATTTGAATATTGATGTATAGGGACATTAAGGAGGTGTGGCCTTGCTAGAAGTATGTCACTTGGGGTGGGCTTTCAGATTAAGATTGTGGTGCCATTTCCAGCTCAGGTTCAATATGTGAGCTCTCCTACTGCCATCCCTGCATTTGCTGACACGCATCTTCTCTTTCATCATGGAGCCTTATCCCTCTGGAACTGCAAGCCACAATGGACTCTATTTTAAGTTGCCTTTGGTTATGATGTTTTACCACAACAGCAGAAAAGTACCCAATATGCTATCATTTGGCGGGTCAAGATTGTGGACATGGAAATTAAAGGTATGGACTTCAGGAAAACATCCTACTCTAACAAATATTAGCAATTTATTTAGGATATTTAGCCTAATCTTCTCCAAGAACTAAACAGTAAGGTACTTATTGTAGCTTGTGTGTGAATGCAGTGCAAACTGTTGCTTTTTTTGTGGGGATATTATGGGCCAGACCTACAACTGGGCCCTACAAGTGTGGACAATTTTCCTCATCCCTATGACTATCCTCAGCATCTTGAAAGACACATGTGAGCCTGGTGGAATATAGCAGGTTCCTCAGAAACAAATGGAGAGAAGGGTTTGTATGCCAGGTGTTTATTTAGAAAAAGGCTAAATGCGGATTTTGCTCACAAGCAGAATGTTACTTTGGCAAACTATGTTTAAATTGTACTGGGCATTCCAAATATATTTAAACAACACAGGTACCACAGATTTACTCACATGGCAGATGAAGGAGGTGAGTTATTGATATGCCAGTTCCCATCCTTGGGTGATGGGAAGCACCTTGAAGGTGCTTCCCAAAGGATGGCCCCAATTGCTATTGTTATTTTTGTAGCAAAATTGGACTAGAAATCAAGAGAGTGATCTCAGACACAAAACAACACAGGTATTGGCAGTTGGAGCTACTTGGTTGGAAGGGTTACACTGAAATAATATGGGTGACCATTATACATCCAAAGCCTCAGGAATCATAAGCCCAAAATAAATTCTTTCCTCTATAATAGAAATATAAGCATAAGCAACTAAGACATCTTATAACTCACATGTGCAGTCAAAGAACAATTTTTTTATTGTGGCATTCTTGGTAATGGGGCAAACAAACAAACCAAACTAACAAAGCAACCATAACAACCATATGTTCTTTTAAAAAAGTTTAAAAAGGAAGGTGTTGAATAATGAATGGATGAAGAACATCATATATATATATAATATTTAAGCATGCAAAGCAGCATTTTGTATCATTTCTGAATGCCTACGCCTCCTGTGAAATCATAAAGCAGCCATAGGAATAATAAACCCAATATTCTCAGAGAACATGTGAAGCAGATGAGAACATGTAGGGAGGACACAGGGGCCGTGGCCTGCATTAAGATTATTTTGTTCTTAAATTATCTGGAATAATGAGGGTAGAAGTTTCCAATTTGTAAAGGACATTTTTTTGTGTGTGTGGGTTCATGGAAGCTCTTTTAAAAAATACTCTGTAAATTTCTGTATACCTGAAACATTTTTCCTCCTTCTCCTCCACCATTTTCTTTTTGAGACACAGACTTACTGTAGCCCCAAATGACCTGGAACTCTAAGAAGAGGCTCAGGCTGGCCTCTCACAGCTGTCTGCCTCTTGTCTTGAACATTTTATATTAAAACAGAAATGAAAAAAAGCGAAGGACTCAATTTTTATTGTATTCTCCATAGTTTTTCCACATTTTAGAAAACAAAATTATTCAATTGAGTAGTAGGATTTGTTTCTATTTTTGCAATAGAATTTCTGTTTGTATTTTGAGCTCTGTATATACTTAAAATCTAATCAGTTCATTTTCATTCGTTCTCAAATTTGGAGGACAGGGTATTCATTCAGCAAGATGTCAAAGATTATTATCTGGGAGTGTGTTTTCAGTGGAAGCTGTCAGTCAGTAGCACCAAACATAAAACATGAGCCTAGCCAAAAGATAAAGAACTGATGCTTTTTAAGACATGGGTTCTGGGATTTTGTCTGTTTGACTGTACACTGACTGTCTGTCAAAACACAACCATCTGTGGCACTCCAAATTTCTGGGTAAAAAGCAATAAAACAAAGATCAGGTCAGGATTCATTATTAGTTACCTGCTGAGGTCAAGGGGCAGATCACGTGGCTGATAAATCAGAACTGGCTTGTCCAACCTCTTTAAAACAACCTGGCTTCCAGATTTCTCTCCACTCCTTTAAAGTGAGAACAGCCTTAGGCAAAAAAGAAAAGAAAGCAAAGTATTTCTTTGGTCTGCCCTCCTCAGTACTTCCTTGTAAGGCAGACCACAAGCTGACAAACTCTTAAAAATAGAGACTATTTTCGCTCAGTTTACTTTACAATTCAAAACTTACAGAAGAGTTTGCATTGATAAGTGTCCCTCACATTCCTTCTCTAAGCACCCATATCTTTAACTTAGTGGCAGCCAACATTGACAGATGTTTTATGCACCATTCCAAAAATATGTTAGTGCTGTGCACACAAATATGTGAAAATATATATATAGGTTTATAAAAAGCAGAGAATAATATGCACACATTTCTGTACCTTATGTTTTTCATTGAATATATGTCTTGAATATTGCATCATTCCAGTATACTAAAACTTTCTCGTTTGCAAAACTAATGTATAATATTCTATTGTATCGATGTATTATAAGTTATTTAAATAGCTTCCTCTTAATAAGCATACAAGTTATTTCAAATATTTGACTATTATAAGTAAGACTGCAATAATCTTCACATATGCTAGTGTTTATAAAGTAAATTCCTGAAAGTAAAAGTGCTAGGTCAAAAGGTATATGTTTTTGTAGTTATGACAAAAAAAAAAAAAGGTTAGATTGCCCTTCCTAAAAGTGATACTAGTTTATACTCCCATCAGAAACGTATAGGAGTACTTATTTTCCCCAATTCTCATCAGTAGTCTCTTATCAAACTTATGTTTATATTTGATGAGTTCATACATGAGAAATGCAATCTTAATGTGCATTTCTTTCACTACTTTAATTTAGTCAAATTGTTTTTGACATTGGAAGTCTATTTTCTAGGGTACCAGAAGTCCTGTTAGTATAGCATCCTGATTCTGGATAAATTATGACATACTTCTTAATGCAATGTTGAGTCCCCAGAGAGGGGGAGGAAAATGATAACTACACCAAGGTGATAATAATAATAATAACAATAATAATAATAATAATAGAAATAACAAGAATGCTCACACTAGGGACATAGGCAGGAAGCTATCAGAAGTGGTTTTGACATGCGTTGCACTACTTTATCAGGAAAGGATGGATAGAGATGGAACAATGGATAGCAAAGCTTGTGGAAAGTAAGGATGCTGACTCTCGAAATTCTGTATTGATCTAAGTCCCTAGAGAAAGATTCTGAAGGAAAGGTATAGATGTAGTAATAATAAGAAACAGATATGTTTTCTTATATATGTATGTCTCCCTTGTTACTCTGCAGTCCTGACCCCATAATATTTAAAATCTGATGATCAAATTTATTTTCGTCCTGAATGTAGAGAAATGAAGTTGAAGTCATCTACATTAATTAGTATCTTCTACATTCCATTAAAAGCTGATGTGGAAATGATGGAATGTCTGTACTAAGGCAGAAGTCTCCCACGGCTGAGGCCAACTTTAGCCACACAGTGAAGGACAATATTGAGAAAACAAAGGAAACAAAACACAGGATTGACCTAAGCCCTTAACAAGCAAAAACTCACCTTGAACAATTCTAAATACACAAGGAAATAAGACAATGTATGTCAGCAAAAGAATAAAATTAACAAAGACTATTCAATGGCAATAGGCTTGTGAAATGTTTAAAGATGGAATGTCAAAGGGCAAGCTAAAGAATATCTGGGCAGATCTGACAAACAGCAAAACTGAAGATTTACATAGAAATTACTGAAATTGAAAACTCTCTTGGAATACTATGCAACAAAAGTGTAGATGTTTGATGTATAGTTATTTCATTTAAATGTACTGTATTATACGAAAAATCAATTAAATTATATGTTTTAAACATCAAGTTAGACATAAAAAGTTAATGAAATTAAATAAATATTTGAAGAAAATATCCAGAATGAAGCAAGGAATAACAAAGAGATTGGAAATATGGAAGAATGTTATCAACACTGATGCACATCTAGTTGGAGTTCCACATTGTAAAAAACAGAGAATTTCAGAGAGGAAATATTTTAACAGCTAATAGCTCAGCCAGAACCTATGGAAATCGACAACTCATGAATGAAAGTAATACAATGTATACTAAGAGAAATAAGAAATACAAAGGAATCAGATCCAACATATAGTACTAAAACATTCTCTAGGACATTATCATACTCAAAGGAACACAATCTAGATGACAGGCAGTATTTCTTTTTTTTTTTTTTTTTTTTGCTTCTTCTTTTTTTTTTATTGAAAAATTTTTTATTTTTTACATTTCAGATGTTCTCTCCTTACCCCATTTCCCCCCCTCCCTCCCAGGAACTCACTATCCCTTCCCCCCTCTTCCCGCCTCCACGTTGGTGTACCCCCACCCACCCTCCCCTGTACCTCGCCTCCCCACCCTCGAGTATCCCCCCACCCATGACGTCCAGCCTTCATGGGTCCAAGGATCTCTTCTCCCACTTATATATAGCTCCCTTGCCTATATAGCTGGAGCCTTGAGTCCTCCCTAAGCACTCCCAGGCTGGTGGCTTAGACCCTGGGGGCTCTGGTTGGTTGGGATTGTTGCTTTCCTCATGGTGTCGCGAATCCTCTCAACTCCTTCAGCCTTCACTCTATCTTCTCCATTGGGAACTCCATGCTCAGTTTAATGGTTAGCTGTGAGCATCTGCCTCTGAGTATGTCAGACTCTTGCAGACCTCTAAGGAGACAGCTATATCAGGCTCCTGTCAGCCAGGCAGTATTTCTTAAATGTTGCAACTTCAGCCAATCTGAAGCAATGGTGAATGACAAGCTTTAATGGATTTATCTTTGGATTAAGGAAAACAAATTCAGAAAAAAATGTGAGATGTGTGAACAAATGGTGATTGCTACAAATTTGTATATAAATATAAATTAATCACATCTTTTAAAATTAATATTATAGCTAAAACACTTCAGAAAATAGAATGAGAAGGAATAGAATAATGAACTTTAAGGTTCCTGAATTTTTTTTTAGAAAAGCTAGCAAGTCATTTAAATTTTTACCTTGTTTTAATATTCATGGTAAGTTTTTAAGAGTATTAACTTCTAAGCCAATAGGAAATAGAATATCATAAGTCAAATAATACAAAAGATTCCAAAACTCTTCTTTGCTATCATTCATGAGAGTTCTTCAATTCTTGTTTTGGAGATCTCACACATTTACTATGAAGTTCATATCTATGATCTATCTATCTATCTATCTATCTATCTATCTATCTATCTATCTATCTATCCATCCATCCATCTATCCATCCATCCATCTACAGTCTACCTATTTGGTTCTAATTTTAATAATATGCTGATTTGAATGAGAATGGCTCCCATATGCTTATATATTTGACTGTTTGGTTCCCAGTTGGTGGAACTGTTTGGGAAGGATTATGAAGTTTGGCATTGTTAGAGGAGAAGTGTCACAGGGGCAGGCTTTCATGTTCCAAATGCTTCTCAACACGCCTGAGTAGTCTCTATCTTCTGATTAATCTCAACTGTTCCTGCCACCATGCCTTTTTGCTTGACTATCATAGAATCTAACCCTTTAGAACTGTAGGAAGAATTAAATATGTTCTTTTATAAGTTACCTTGGATGTGATGTTTTATCACAGCAATAGAAAAGTAACTAATGATACATGTAAATACACACTATGAATGAAATCCTTTTTCTTTCTTAGAGTTTCTTGTAGGTATGAGCAAAAGCTATTGAATTAGAAAATATTGTATAGGAAAAATATTTTTCCCATGGAAAAGAATTTGTAGAACATTTTACTTCTATGTAGTAACATAATTTGAGAAATGTAGGTGTCAAGACCAAAAGATTAATATATGGGAATTTTAATTAAAATATTTTGTGGTACTTCTAGTAATTTTATATTTTAAAGCATACATAACAAATATAAATGTACATTTATATTGATTGATTTCATATTAATCTTTTTCAATTTTGTATTTGTATTTAATCTTATTTTTACATGTTACACTACATTCAACCTTGGATTTCTGGAATCATAAACTCAAATCTCTCGTTTTGTTAAAACTCTTTGTTAAAAATTTTAAGACATTTGCAGCAGTAAACAGACCAATGCACAGGATATTAGATAACTCACACTACCTAGAGGACCAAAGATTTGGCTGTATATCAGAGAAAATATAAGGAGACTGGAGAGACTGGAATGACTAACTCAGCAGTGATCTTGCAACCCCCCAATCCTTCCACTAATACCTAACCGTATACTAAAAAAGACCCAAGTGTAGTTTCCTGCACATGTCAAGCAAATCAGATTACTTTTTGTTACTTTCAAATCTTGGGCCAAATGATGTGTTTGACAGAATCTTAAGTTCCATGCAAAATCCTAGTTACAATAGGATCTAAAAACTTTTCAGGATCTGTGTTGCAGAAATCCATGCTTGGAGGCAAATAGAAGAGATGGATTTTGATATTTCAGGTGAGAAGTGATGAGTGAAGACAAATGAGAATAATGAAAGGAAAACTTATGATAACAAACTGAAAACTAGCTCTGGGTGGTGTGGGGGGGGGCTTCAAACAAATGTCATTTACAATAATCCCACTTGCAATTGGCTGGTATGTATATATCCCACAAAAGAAAGGCAAAGTGATCATGAAAAATATTGGCATTTTATGCAACTATGTGTAAATAGCAAGAACATGCAAGCTGCAACAGGATGAAGAGGCTAGGGAGATTAATAAAATTTAGAATATAGATCAGTTGGTCAAATGACAAGGTTGACCACTGATGTAATTGCCTCAAATTCCTGTTTTCTTTAATGTTTTCTACTGGAGGGGGATGTGCATCACAATTGTGGGTACATATTATCTTTTAAGGAGCATTACAATATTTGGGTAAATTCAAATCAGTAGACTGACAAATAATACCTGTTTGTTTGGAGCTGGAGTTTTGTGGTATATGGAATTTTATTTTTTTATTGGATATTTTATTTATTTACATTTCAGATGTCATCCCCTTTCCCCATTTCTCCTCTCTAGAAACCCCCATCCCATCCCCCTCCTTCTTTTGCTTTTATACCATTTTAATTACATGCACGTATTAAGGTCAGTTCTAGGTTGAGGAACTAGCAATACAATATGATGCAAATAGTCAAGGAACAAAGCTCCCAGGGTCTAAACCACCAGCCTGGGAGCACATAGTGAGGGACCCATGGCCCCAGCTGTATATGTAATGGAGGATGGCCTTGTTGGGCATAGGTGGAGAGGAAGTCCTTGGTCCAATGAAGGCTGGATGCCTCAGTGTGGGGGAATTCATGGGTGGGGAGGTGGGATTGGGATGGTGGGTGGGGCACATTGTCATAGAAGCAGGAGGAGGGGGATGGGATGGAGGTTCCTGGGCTGTGGGGGGAATGGGTTAAGGGGATAACATCTGAAATGTAAATAAAGTGTCCAATAAAAAATTTTATCTTAAAAAAAAAAAAACCCACTATTATTGTGTGAGTTGCAATGTGTACTTTGAGCTTTAGTAAAGTTTCTTTTATGAATGTGGGTGCCCTTACATTTGGAGCATAGATGTTCAGAATTGAGAGTTCATCTTGGTAGATTTTTCCTTTGATGAGTATAAAGTGTCCTTCCTTATCTTTTTTGATTACTTTTGGTTGAAAGTCTATTTTATTTAATATTAGAATGGCTACTCCAGCTTGTTTCTTGGAACCACTTGCTTGGAAAATTGTTTTCCATCCTTTTATTCTGAGGTAGTGTCTGTCTTTGTCACTGAGGTGCATTTCCTGTATGCAGCAAAATTCTGGGTCCTGTTTACATATCCAGTCTGTTAGTCTATGTCTTTTTATTGGGGAATTGAGTCCATTGATATTAAGAAATATTAAGCAAAAATAATTGTTTGCTTCCTTTTATTTTTGTTATTAGAGGTGGAATTGTGTTTTTGTAGCTATCTTCTTTTGGGGTTGTTGGAAGATTACTTTCTTGCTTTTTCTAGATTGTAGTTTCCCTCCTTGTGTTGGAGTTTTCCATCTATTATACTTTGTAGGGCAGGGTTTGTTGGAAGATATTGTATAAACTTGGTTTTGTCGTGGAATATCTTGCTTTCTCCATCTATAGTGATTGAGAGTTTTGCTGGGTATAGTAATCTGGGCTGGCATTGTGTTCCTTTAGGGTATGTATGATATGAGTCCAGGATATTCTGGCTTTTATAGTCTCTGGTGAGAAGTCTGGTGTAATTCTTATAAGTCTGCATTTATATGTTATTTGATCTTTTTCTCTTACTGCTTTTAATATTTTTTCTTTGTTTTGTACATTTGATGTTTTGATTATTATGTGGAGGGAGGAATTTTTTTCTGGTCTATTCTATTTGGAGTTTTGTAGGCTCCTTTTATGTTCATGTGCATCTCTTTCTTTATGTTAGGAAAGTTTTCTTCTATAATTTTGTTGAAGATATTTACTGGCCCTTTAAGTTGGAAATCTTCACTCTCATCTATACCTATTATCCTTAGGTTTGGTCTTTTCATTGTCTCCTGGATTTCCTGGATGTTTTGGGTTAGGAGATTTTTGAATTTTGCATTTTGTTTGATTGTTGTGTCAATGTTTTCCATGGTATCTTCTGCACATGAGATTCTCTCTTCTATCTCTTGTAATCTGTTGCTGATGCTTTCATCTATGACTCCTGGTCTCTTTCCTATGTTTTTTGCATCCAGGATAGTCTCCCTTTGTGATTTCTTTATTGTTTCTACTTCCATTTTTATGTCCTGGATGGATTTGTTCAATTCCTTCACCTGTTTTGGTTTTGTTTTCTTACAATTCTTTAAGGGATCTTTGTGTTTCCTCTTTAAGGGCTTCTACTTGTTTACCAGTGTTCTCCTGTATTTCTTTAAGGGAGTTATTTATGTCCTTCTTAAAGTCCTCTATAGCATCATGAGAAGTGATTTTAAATCTGAATCCTGCTTTTCCGGTGTGATAAGGTGTCCAGGACTTATTATGGTGAGAGAACTGGGTTCTTATGCTGCCAGGTAATCTTGGTTTCTGTTGTTTATATTTTTGTGCTTGCCTTTTGCCATCATGTTAACTCTAGTACTACCTGCACACACTGTTCCTGACTGGAGCCTGTCTATCCTATTATCTTGCTTGTGTCAGAACTCCTAAGAGTCCAGCTGTCTTTGTAATCCTGAGATCTTGAGATCTTGAGATCCTGGGTGAAAGAGCTCCTGGGACTCAGGCTGCCTCTGGGATCCTGAAAGCCTATGATACTGGGCATGTTAGAGCTCCTGGGTGCCCAGCTTCCTCAACTGCTCTGAGTACAGCAGATTCTCCACTTCTGAGTGCAGTGGTTACTCCACTGCTCTGAGCACACTGGTTCCTCTGGGATGGGTCAGGATATGGTGTCTTCACTGGAGTAGACCAGCTATAAGTCTGCCCCAGCAGAAAGCACCAAGTGAGGGGCAGAAGGGGAGTGGTATTCCACAGGGCAGGGTTTGGGTGGGTGATGAGTCCTGAGTACCCTAGTCTCCCAGCTGCAGCTCTGGGGGGTAGGGTTGTGGGAGAAGGTTCTTATCTGCTGCTCTGAGTATAGTAGTTCCTTTAGGATGGATCAGGATATGATGTTTACATGGGAGCAGACCAACTAGAAGTCTGCCTCAGGAGAAAGGACCAAATGACTTGACTTTTATATAATGAATTTTATACTGCATCCATTCTTTAGAATGTAGAACCAGAAAAACACAGATGGATACTCTTTTCTAGGATTTATCATAGGAAATGGAAAGAATGATAAAAAATTGACTATATTATGAATGTTTCCTTCTTGATATTGTGTAGTTGTAGTTTGATTGCCATTGTTGGTCTTATAGAATTTAATTTGCATTTAATAGGTATTAGGGTCTGTTTTGGGTATATTTATTCAATGTCCCAGTGATATGTTAGATTCTTGTTCTGTGGTTAGTCTCCCTTCTCTACCTATGGCCCTATCAACCTCTATTTCACTGGAGTTAGCTATGTGTCCCTGATGGGTCAATGAACTAGATGCATAAAAAGGGTTTTGAGGTTAAAACTTAAAAAAAAAAAAAATCAGCCATCTTGGAACTTCTAACTTCAGTCAAGAGAAGTATATGCTCAGTATTTGTTTCTTACCAAGCCTGAGTCCAGAAGAAGACATATGAAGGACCCCAATGCCACCAAATACAAGCTTTCTGGGGGTGCCTGAAAGCATACTGAGCAAAGTCATTGATCTGCCATGCCACTGAGATGTGATATCATTATATTCCCTAGCTAGTGTAACACTTCTGATGATAGCTGGATCATAGATGTTGCCAGATCACCATAGTTAATCTCCAGCTTTTCTTAGCTATACACTATCATTTAGAGCCATTAGAAAGAGCATCTATTCCTTGTCCCATGACAAGGCAGCCTGATGTTGTTCTGTGTTGGGGTCCAAGAATCTGCACTTGTCATAGGTTTTTTGATAGTAATGCTGGTGCTTCTGGTCCAAGGACCAGTGACAAAAGCAGTGACTAAAACAGTGACTACTAAGATTAACTGTGTTTGGGCAGGCCATGTTGGACATGTAAAAATTCCTGTGCTGTTAAATTACAATCACTATTTAAAAGTGATATAAGCTGTAAACAGGACCAATTTCTTTACAAAATAGGTTTTAATGATGAGACCACAAGCAGTGTCATTGACATGGTGGTCAAGGAATGAAGAGTCATGTGACAATGATTTAACCTCTGAAAGAATGGCATACAGGGTTCTGGAGGCAATAGTTTAGGGCATAGCTGTCATAGACACAGCCACACTGGTCAGGGGTTGGCACACAGACAAGAATTTTACTTTTGTTAAGAAACATTCATATGCCTTCTAATATGAAGATATGGAAGATGAAATTGGAACATGTAGGCTTATCAGAATACATTTGAAGTATACAATAAAGAGCATGAATGTAGGCATCTTTACATTAGTTTAAAGGAAGAATAAGTTCATGATTCATCTGGAAGTTTTCAAACATCTGCAGACTTGGCCTCATGTTGAGTCATCTGAATATAATAAGTGTGTAATGTGGAAATAGAAAGAGACAAGTTTAAAACATGAAGTGTTGGATCAACATGTACATTCTGCTCTCAAAAAGGACGAGGTCCTAGTGGCCTGATGATGTTCATACAATGAGAGGCAGGAAGCAGGTCACAGCTTGGCTGGGCAGTTTCCTGGGAAAGGGAGAATGAAATGCTTTGAGTCACTTGATTCCCTTGATAGCCTAAATTAGTTGCATTATATAGAATATTTGATAGAAGTCACTTGATGAGTAGAGAGTCAATTGGAGTTTTGAACTAATTTAATTCCACTTCGTATTTACCAATGACCTGTTAAAATGGCCACTGCTGATACAACTCCAAAGCTTTCCTTCTTGAACTCTAGCACAGTTACCCACAAACTTTACAACATGTTGGAATTTTTCTGCAAGCTACAAACATCTGGAAGCCAGCATTTATCCCACACTAAGTTCATCAGGGGATGGACTCAGGATCTTTAGGGGTATAACCCTAGCATCAACGTTTTTCTCATCTTTCTTTCTTTCTCTGTCACCCACTTCATCTTCTTTCTTTGTTTACTAAGAGAAGATCTGAAACATTCAAATGGAAGAGAAGAGAGAATAGGAGGAGTTTTCACAGGCATTCATTTATCATTCTAACTTAGAACCTGACATGGTGTTAATCATCATGAATGGAAGGAAAACTCTAGTTTCTTGCCACCACATAAAGGAGGATAAAAGGAAGTAACTTAAATCACAGAAAGGTCAGAAAGATTGGGGGTGGAGTCTCCTGTATCTCAAGAGTCAGCAGCATTTTCCTGTAATAAGACTGACTGATACTAATTGCTTTTTTGTGTGTGTGGCTATATGGTCCCTGTCACAAATACTAACTTCTGCTGTTATAGTTGAAAAAATTGTAAAAAAAAAAAAAAAAGTATTAACATATGGGTGTGGTAATGGTACAGTAAAATATATATTCAAAAGGAGGCAGCCTTTCCCTTCTATGAATATATTGAAAAACAACTGAAAGTAGGTACTCAACTATATCTTTTTATACATATATTATAGTAATAGCCCTAGCCAAAGTAGTAAAAATATAAAAAAATAATACAGTTCATGGGATGACAAGTAAATGAATTATTTTCAGTGGAATAAGGGTCAGACATAAAAGAAATGAAGTGTGAATCCATCCCACAACGTGGATGAAGTTCAAAATCTTTTTTTAAGATTTATTTATTTATTTCATGTATGTGAGTACACTATTGCTGTCTTCAGACACACCAGAAGAGGGCATCGGATCCCATTACAGATGGTTGTGAGCCACCATGTGGTTGCTGGGAATTGAACTCAGGACTCTGGAAGAACAGTCTCTTAACCGCTGAGTCATCTCTCCAGCCCCAAAGTTCAAAATCTTATGTTGAACTGCAGGAGCCAGATATGTGAGTTTGCATGCTGAATGATACCAATAATATAAAATATTTCTAATAGGTAAACTATTGATTACCAGAGGACAAGAAAGGGCAGAGGAAGCATAATAGCTTGATAGGTATAGGATATCCTTTAGAAAACTGAAAATGTGTTGAGCTGGATAGAGGTGGTGGTTGCCCAAACTTATGAAGATATTGAAGTTATTTGAAATGGTTCACTTTAGGTTATAAGAATTTTTGCCAATTAAAAATTTAGAATAAAATAAAACCATAAACCTTCTAGGCTTAGGCCACAAGCTATATTTTACTGACATTTTCTGTAATTCATTTGGACCTTACTCTAAGAGCTGATAGAACAACTGTGCCAAAAATCAGCTTCCAAGTCTTCTGTATCAAAAGCCATCATAGACACATGGTGACATTTGAGCCCAGCTTTCTCATTTTAGCTCTGCATCCCTACATACTCTCTTTGCTCTTGACCTGGTCCTGGCTCCTCCAGCTGGGGAGATGTTTTCACATCTATTTAAATTAGTGGCTTTAAGGGTTTTGTCAGCTTCAAAATGCTTTTGCAGAAGGCTTCTTTCTCTCATGGGCTTTCCATATCTGACATCTTTTCCTGAGTAACGTGACTTGGAACTTTTATTGGTGAAGTTCAGCATCTCCACTGTAGTCAGTTTTTAGCCTTGGAACCTGCTGTCCCCTGAGAGCAAAAAAATAATACTCAACAATCCAAAGACTCTTGGGATCTGTGCTATCACAGAGAGATTTCCTATGTTATGTATTCCAAAAGGGATCCTTAGTTCCTTTCTGTTTATTCTCCAACAAATGCTAGTGAAAAGGATAATGTTAATATTGAATGATGGCTGGACAACTTCAAGCACACCGAGTGATCAGTGCAGAACTGTCTGCTGAAATAAAGGGCCCAGCCTATTCTCTCTTTATGGTCTCTGTGCATTTTTAATACTTAGCATAATTCATCTTAGTTTATAAAAACATAATTTCTTAATCAGATATTAAATAATTCAGTATATGTTGAACAGCCATGTACATTCTATACTATTATAAATATTATCAAACAAAGTCTTAAGAGTCTAAGGAAAACAACTCAGAGCTTTTTATTAGCATTTTATTGTAAATGTAGTAATAGTAAGCATTTCTTTATATTTGTGAATGAGGTCATTCTCTTCATATCAGCTATTATAACATTATAGGCTATATTGTGTTAACAAATAAACCTTGAAATAATAGTTAATAACCATGACTACATCTTGTTTCTCAATTACTATAACAATAAATGATAAAGATGACTATATTTTCAGAGATTTCAATTAGTTTTCTCCTGTTTATCATCAGGGACATAACCTCAAACTTAGATCAGTGTCCTAAAAAATCTTCCTATGAATAATGTTTTAGTGCCCCCCTAACCCAAACCTTATTCAGAATCTTCAGCACTGACACCTCCTGCAGGAATCTTCTCAACCAATATGGAAAAGGCCTGACTAATTGAGATCACATGGAGGAGCTATGAGCTACTATAACTGAAACTCACCTGTCAGTCAATGCTATTGAGCACAGCTACATGAGCTATCTCAAACATGGTTTACAGAAGACCTGTCCAGCTGAGCCCTTCTGAAAATATTAAAATAGAATCAGAAGCAAAATAATTGTTTTCTTTTAGGACACAGAGTTTTAGGTGAATTGTTAGGCAGAAAAGATGGATGGATAGTACAGTCTTCAGTATTTTTTTTTTATATTTTTATTAAGAAAAGAAAACTAAATGGTTTTATGAAAAATCATTATTTTATATCTTTTATTGCGTTGGTGTTTTGCCTGCATGTATACTTTTGTAGGGATGTCAGATACTCTTGGAATTGGATTTACACACCATTGTGACCTGCCATGTGGGTGCTGGGAATTGAACCCAAGCCCTCTCTAGGAGCAGTCAATGCTCTTAACTGCTGAACCATTTCTCGATCTCTGTAAAATCTGTTTTAAAGAGGAGATGCTCCAACTTATAACAAGGACACATGCTCCACTATGTTCATAGCACCCTTATTTATAATAACCAGAAGCTGGAAAGAACCCAGATGTCCTTCAACAGAGGAATGGATACAGAAAATATGGTACGTTTACACAATGCAATACTATCAGCTATTAAAAACAGTGAATTCATGAAATTCTTAGGCAAATGGATGGAACGAGAAAATATCATCCTGAGTGAGGTAACCCAATCACAAAAGAACACACATGGTATACAGTCACTGATAAGTGGATATTAGCCCAAAAGATTGCAATACCCAAGATACAACTCACAGACCACATGAAGCTCATGAAGAAGAAAGACCAAAGTGTGGGTGCTTCGGTCCTTCTGAGAAAGGGAACAAAATACTCATAGGAGCAAATATGAGACAAAGTGTGGGACAGAAACTGAAGGAAAGGTCATCCAAAGACTGCCTTGCCTCGGGATTCATCCCATATCCAGTCACCAAATCCAGACACTATTGTGGATGCAGGGAAGTACTTGCTGACAGGAGCCTGATATGGCTGTCTGCTGAGAGGCTCTGCCAGAGCCTGACAAGTACAGAGATGAATACTTGCAGCCAACCATTTGACCAAACACGGGGTCCCCAATGGGGTCTCCAATGGAGGAGTTAGAGAAAGGACTGAAGGAGCTAAAAGGGTTTGCAAGCCCATAGGAAGAACAATAATATCAACCCACCAGACTCCCCACCCTCAGAGCTCCCAGGGACTAAATCACCAACCAAGGAATACACATGGAGGGACCCATGGCTCCAGCTGTATATGTAGCAGAGGATGACCTTGTGGGGCATCAATGGGAGGAGAGGCCCTTGGTCGTGTGAGGGCTCGATACCCCAGTGTAGGGGAATTTGAGGGCAGGGAGTCTGGAGTGGGTGGGTGGGTGTGGGAACACCCTCATGGAAGCAGGGGACAGGGGATAGGATGGGATTTGGGGGAGGAAGGAAAGGGTTAGTATTTGAAATTTAAATAAAGAAATATCCATTAAAAAAAGAAAAAAGGAAAAGAAAAAATAAGTGTAGCAGGAAACTGGTTTTTATGTCTTCTTATTACATTGTGTTGACAGGATCTTAGCCATATGTCCCAATTTAAAATATGAGGCCCATTAGACCTCTTGCCTTCCCCTCAGTAGCTGAGGCCTCTGATTTTCTCAAGAAAGCCTAGCAATCATGGGACACAGAGTGACTCAGAGGTTAGGTTTACTGATCTCATAACCTTTTGCATATATCAATGAAGGTGATACAATACCATCAGTTCAACTCCGAGAACCAGCATGATAAGAATATTATAAATTCAACTCTGTCTGCTAGATAATTTGTGCTCTTAGCCCTCTTCAACTTTATCTTTGTAATAACTCACATCATGTCACAGAATGGGAATTGTTGATAGAAATATTTAAGAAACATATCTGCAAGTGATAATCATATGCCCAGTTCAACTGGTTTGTTTCCTATCAACTTTTTTTGACAATGAATTTAAATTTATGTGTATTGACTACATCCTAGAAACTTTTCCTTAACTACTTAAGTAAGTACTTAAAATTAGATCAAGCTCAGAGCAAAAATGTAAAAAAGAAACTCAACATTAGCAGCATGTGAGATACTTTGGAGAGCAAATTCCCCATCAGAGTAAAGGGGAGAAAAGCATCAATAAAATATTTGTGAAAAAATCTATCTCCTTTAAGCTCCTGTTCTGATTGTGGTCCTCCAATATGTCCTCCTCACTCCTTGATCCCTGTTCTAATGTTCAAGTGAGCAGTTTTCCATTTATAAACTGGAGGAGGCATTAGAGCAATTCTGAACTCTCTGATCACTTCCTTTTAAACCCTACTGAAGCTTTTAATTTAATATACAAATACTTATTGGTTTCATTCTTGGTCACTTACCTGGGCAGTGAACTGAAGTGAACATATTAAAGAGAAACATTTGGAAATGAGCTTATTTTTCCCATAATTATGAACTATCATTATTGAATAAAAATAATAGGAAAAAAGCAAACTTTTCCTATAAGTACTAGAATTCCATCCATTTTGTTTCTGTGGCTCTGTCCCTGTATAATGATCAGGAGACAAGAGGAGGAAATTAGCATGCA
This sequence comes from Mastomys natalensis, assembly GCA_021653895.1. Taxonomy (NCBI): domain Eukaryota; kingdom Metazoa; phylum Chordata; class Mammalia; order Rodentia; family Muridae; genus Mastomys; species Mastomys natalensis. The sequence goes on along the minus strand of JAJTUV010001890.1, from coordinate 154,212 downwards.
ACTGCAAGAAAACAAAAGAACACTTAGCAACATAGAAAATGCTTGATATTAGCATCTTTCCAGAACAGTTTGCTTCAAAGGACAGCATCCATTGAGAACAACTTGCATGTGTGTTTCTACTTGTTTCATTGCTTGCTCATGTGCTCCTGCCTCCATCATGGCAAAATGATGAAGCTAGCCTGCTAGAGGAATGTAGAGAGGGGCAAGATGCAGCAGTTAACCCAGTTAATCTGTTCTATATCTACTGCCCAGAAAGCTGACTGCAGATGCATGAGCAAGTTCAGACAATGTCAACAGAACCACTGACTCATACAGTCAAAGCCATAATACATAGTTGTTGTAAGCCACTGAAAATAACAAGATTTAGCAGGAGGTTGAGAATGAGTTCACAGAAACTGTTGAAAATACAGCATAGAAAGCTCACAAATGGAAAATTAACAAGTGAGAAAGAAGGAAGTGATACATTTAATATTTTTTAATTGAAGACATTTAGCCAAAGAGAAAGGCTTGTAGATAAGTCATTTTGAAGAGATGAAAGTTGGGAAAATTTTATGAATGATTAATGACATCAATACACAGCAGCCACAGAATCCCAAATAGATGAAACTTACCCACAGTGAATGAAACACATTGCATTATACAGTGGAACACAGAATTGACAAGACATTGGTTTTATTCTAATTGGCCAGAAACTAATTACATAGCAAAACTACTTACAGTAAAAATTGAAAATGTAGGCTTCTAAATCTTGTTTAAACTTTATTTTTATTTTATATGTTTTGTGGTTCTGCCTGAATATATGTGTATGCACCACTTGTGTGCCTGGTGCCCACAGGCCAGAAGAATGCATCAGAACCCCTGGGATTGGAGTTACAAACTGTATGAGCTGCTGAGAATGTGGGTACTGAGAATTGAACCCAGGTCATCTAGAGAAGCAACTAGTGCTTATAAATGATGAGCTATTTCTCTAGCCTCCAGTAGCTTTTAATCTTATTCAGAGCTATGTGCCCCAACAAATACTGAGAATTGTATACTATAAGAAAGAAGAGATGCACTTACATTATATAATTCCAAGGTTACAACTAGTAAGTTTCACTTGCATATTTGATTAATCATAGCCTGGCTCCACAGCTTATGCTGTCAACTACTACTGCATGATATAAGCATAAGACTGTGATCCAAGGTTCAAGAATGCAACCATTGACCACAAATCACATAGTGTATGGAAGAGTGTATAAAAAGTATAAAAGTGAGAAGAGACACCAAGCTCATGCTATAACACACCATAGCTTAGCCTAGTCAAACTAGCTTTGCTCAGAAACTTCAATATGTTTGAGATCATGAAGAATATGCTGAGTATTCCACTGAAAGTGCACAATATACCAGCTTCGGGAGGCTTAAATGTCCACAGTAATTTTTGCCTCCTGATTGTGATTGTCTGTGAGTGCAAAGGATAAAATTTCATCTCTTTTCAAGATTAAGTTTTTAGATTTCACATAGTACAGAAGAAGAAATGCAAAGGTGGTTCTTGTTTTTCAGATAGGATCTCAAGTAAAATTCAGGTGTAGTGGCACACACCTTCAAAACCAGACAGAGATAGGTGGATCTCTGTGAGTGTGAGGCCAGCTTGGTCATCACAGTAAGTTCCGTGACAGTCAGAACTACATACTGATACCTTGTCTAAAACAAATAAAACAAAACCAACAAAAAAGTTTCCAGGATATAGTCAATACACAGAAATTTAAATTTCATATGTCATATATATGGTAATTATGTATTATTATTATATATATATATTATATATATATATATATATGCTAAAGTAGCTCTAAGTATATATATAATGTGTATGTTATACATTACATAGCTCTTAAAGCATTGATTAAGTTTCATTGGTACACAACCACATGTTCATTCATGAATTGTCTATATCGAGTTTTGTACTCCAATGACAAAACTGAGTTGTTGTAATAGAAAGAATATGACTTGCAAGCCTAAACCAGAAATAGTTTTTCTATTCTTATTCAAAGGCAAGACAATTTCATGATATTTAGGCAAAGATAGGCCTCATTTTAATAGAAGAGCTAGGCTATCTTGCCACCTCTCTTATTTTATTATTGTCATGTGGGAGATTTTTTAAAAAGAGTTTTCTTTCTTATTTTTTTATTACCTTTACTTTTCATAGTCTAGTCATTATCCCCATCCTGGTCTGCCCTCCCACTGTTCCTCATCCCATTCCTCCCCCCCACCCTGCCACCAGGCCTCCCCAATCCCTGGGGCCCTCAATTCTCTGAAGGGTTAGGCACATCTTCTCTCACTAACTCTAGATCGGGCAGACTTTCTGCTCTATATGTGTCAGAGCCTCAGACTAGCTAGTTAGTGTATACTGCCTGGTTGGGTGGCTCAGTGTCTGAGAGATCTCAGGCGTCCAGATCAGTTGAGACTGATGGTTTTCCTATAGGGTCACCCTCCTCCTCAGCTTCTTTCAGCCTTTCCTAAGTTCAACCACAGAGGTCCTAAAATATTTATTTTTACTATTTTGTTATTATGAGTATAGGTGTCTCTACATGTGGGTTTGTCCACATGAGTCCAAGTACCCTTGAAGTTGTGACCTGGTGCGGGAGTTGTGAGCCACTGTGTGAGTTCTGAAAACCAAACTCAAGTCCTATGAATGAGTAGTGCTCACTTTTAGCATCTGAGAGTTTACTCCTGGTCCAGTAGATGTCTAACTAAGAAAACTACAAAAGTGGAACCTCCCAATTCTAGATATGTTTTAGCATATCTTAAATTCTCAGCTTCTGGTTTGCTAGTTCATGTCCTGAATTATGATTTTTTAAATCAACTTTGGTCAAACAGCTTAATAAAGGTAAGCTAAAAGCAATCCTCTCTCCATGAGAAGAATGGATCCACTACAAGTATGGGTATTTTCTTTTAAAGAAAGAGCATCATTTTCTCCACAAGATGACTAAAACTCAAAGATACATTTTACTAAGTCAACCATAAGGAATCATAAATTGATATTTCTAATAGTTATGGATTTATTCCCATTAGTTTTTTGGCAATGTATCACTTCTTGATTTTTAAAAAGAAATTTACAAAATAGTGAAGAAAGCTTCTGGGACATGAATAAAATATACATACATTTTATAATTTTAATGTAAACAAATTCCAAACATATGGATTACATTTCCTTTTAAAAATAAAGGGTTTTAGCATTTAATGGGAAAAGCGATTTTCAAAATATGCTTTAGATTTTGCCAAAACCAAAATCACTCAAAATGTGCAATTAACTTTAAATGAAACCAAATTCAACTGTCCCTGCTTGCAATGACTAAAAAAGACATCTCCCATTCCTGGTCATGCCTTTCAATTCCTGAGTCATGAAAGGGAAGTCAGAATGTGCTGGGTACTGTATAGATGACTGTCAAGCCTTCTGGCAAAATGGAATCAAGCAGAACTGTTTCCCAGAGGAATATATGTGGTCTTCTTAAGTGTAAATCTATTTTGACTGTTCAGGATGTGTAAGAGAAGTTACAGAGAGGAACTGAAGTGTTGCCTGGTATATGAGCAAGTCATTCATTTCACCAGATATGAAATGTCTTCTACATTTTCATGACCTTTTTGTATTTAAAATGAGAACACGGCATCAGCAATAAATGTACAATTAAAAACATGCTTTCTTTTCAATGAATTATGGTGAATGCAGAGACTTGTGCCTCCAAGGAGTTCAAGTGGCAGATCAGTGTTCCTTCCTAAATAAGACATTTATAGGATCCCTTTGAAAGATAGGGATCATTGCAGAAGAAATGGTAGAAAGCATACAAGAGTAAGAAGATAGTGAGGACTGAAAAATGTTACATATCCTGCAAGACAGTCATTTCAAGCATGAACTTACAGAAGCTTTGGGGCTGCTCAAGAACGGGCCTGTCAAGAGCTAGGCATGGATGGAGGAGAGGCTTAGGGCTCCTATCCACCACTGCTGGACTATTTTGCTTCTGATAGATTGAGAAACAGTGACAGGGAGAGTGCCATTGCCTTCAGTTGTATACACACTGATGACCTTACCAGGTTATCACTGGTACTCCCAATCCAATGGTCATGTAGATTTCTCTGGTTAAACTAAATCAGTCACAAAACCAAACGATGTAAATCTGGGAGAGAATCTGGTAATAGTGAAGGGGTACTGATAAGAATGGGAGAGAGATAAGACAGGGTAGGAGAGAGTGCTTAGAATGCATTGCATAATATATGGAATCGTCAAAGAACAAGTTTAATTAATAGAAATGTTTACTTTTAAAGGGACTGATGTGAGATTACATTTATTTGTACAAACAGACATTACTCTTTTAAAATCAAATATGACGGGTTAATGAATTGTTGACTTACATAAGAGTTCCTTTCTACTTAGCAGTCTTCAGTTACTATCAGTGTTGGGAACTGAGTTGACTGAGGCAGCACAAACCGGGAACACTCCCCCAAATTCCAGAGGAAGCTAGAATCTACTGCTCTCTTTTCTGTTCTTAAACACTATATGGCCTCCTTTGAAGAAACAAAACAATTATGAAGTAGGAGTGTTTGGGATCTGCATGTGATTCTCGTGAAAATTTAAAATTTAAATGTAGCTTATGGCAAGAGAGATCTATAAGCCATTTGTAAAGAATTGAGAATGGTAATAAAATTGAAGAGTACATTATAATGAAGCAAATAAATTTTTACTTTGGGCCTGTATGGGAGAAACAGTAGACAATATTTAAATATTGAAATCTAGGAGCATTATTAGGGAAGATGCAGATATGCTATATGCACAGAAATGTATACAGAGAACAATAATCGTGTGAGTTAATACTTATGTGCGTGATACAGGGAGTTAATGAAAGGAAAATGAAATGAGCAAAATAAATGCACACTGCTTGCTTCTGTCCCAACCTTGCACACTCTGCACATAGTACGGTATGAAGTTTATTGTTTCAAAAAGTCATTTTCACAGGTCTATGCAGGGAAGAGGAACGTCTTCTACCTTCACATACCTTACTCCAACTCTGTGATGCCACAAATAAAACCAAAAAGAGTGAAGCAGATATTTAAGAGGTCAGTGTCTTGCATTTATCTTTATTATATTGGCACATTTAGAACTCAATGTGAACTAGTACTTCCACCCACAATACATTGCCTTTTTAAAAGTGTGTTTCTCACGCATATCACTAAGTTCACAATCATTTAGGTTCCATATTTCTATTCTTATCAAAAGTGATCTAAATGTGCCACTGGTACTACTGAAAGAACAGTAAAGTTGTGAAGGGCAGTAATCACACCTGTTACCTGCCAATCAAAAGTCTTTGCAATTCGAAGGATTTGTCCCAACAGTCTTTCTCATCATTATTTCTTGAGTTGTTCATTATGTGATTAAAATTTACATAAATATTAGGTGTATTCAGTCTCTTCCTCCCTGTGACTTTTCCAGAAAGACCACATTCTTGTATATTCATAAGACACTTTCAAGATTTCTTGTTTTTATAACTTACAAGTCAGAAATACAAAGAACTGAGCCACAGAAAGTAGTGGTAGTTCTCTTTGTAAAGCACCATGATCATCTTTGATCATTGCACAATTTCTACCCTAGCCTCTATTTTTAAGTGTTACTTTCTCTGTTAGTTTAAAAGAACATGCAATGCTTCTCTCCTTTCTATTAGAGCCCCCAAACTTTTCTAATTTTGACTCTGTTTTTAATTTCCCTCTTTATCTTACCCTGCCTGCTTTCACTTTTTCAGCAACAGTAGTTTCCTTGCCTTGTCTGACTGACTTGTGAAGACATTGGTACATGATTGACTGAATTGTTTCCATCTTTTCATGGGCCATTGGGTGGCATATGAAATGAGCAATAGGCTCGTATCTGTGTGATGGGTTTGAAGCCATGTGATGCTGTCTGCCCTTGCAGATCTGGCTTCCTGAAAATCCAGAAGAGTCCACACATGCCTTTTTTATGCTGGCCCATTATATAGAGTTTAAGAAATCTTACAAATAAGTAAAAACACCACACACCAAAATTAATCATACTTAAATTCTATAAAGCTCAATAAACTTCTGTGCAGTTAGAATAGACATTGGAAAGCGAAGTGGTGGAACCTCAAGTTAAATTTTACACTTTCATATTAAATATATTTTTTGCATTTATTCATTGCCAAAGCCAAAAAAAAAAAAAAAAAGACAAAATTGTAATTAGGAAAAAAGTTAGCTTTTTATTCCCTTTCATAACTTAAGGTCATTACCCAATTAATTTCATCCTCATTCCTTATACTTAGTCTTTCTTGGTCTCTTTCTTTAAGTGATACATTAACCACATCAACATCTATTTACACATATGCATATATTATTGGCTAGATTCTAAATATGAGAGAGAACATATGTGTTGTTTTTTTCCAAGATTGTGTGATATTGCTTAACATTCTAAGTTTAAACCATTTTCCTGCAAATTTTTAAACATCATTTTTCTTTAGAACTGAATAGCATTTATATGTGTGCATGCTTAATGCATGTTCATTATCCATTCATCTGTTGTTCGACAACTAGATTGACTATAATTACTGACATTCTGGAAGAGATTTCACATTCCCTTTCCACATTCGCCCTCTTTAGAGAGTCTTCAGCAGTGTAGTTTAAGATTCATGAGACTCTGAATCTATAGACGTTTGTGGAATCACAAATAGTCTAATTGAAAGACAGTGACAGAAGAGTTTGTATGAAGAAGACCTCTGTTTGTCAGCACAGAAACATCTATAGCAGTGGTTCTCAACCTGCTTGTCATGACCCCTTTGGGATGGACCTACTCTTTCACAGGGTTGCCTCAGACCACCAGAAAACACAAATATCTATGATTCACAACAGTAGCAAAATTGCAGTTATGAAGTAGCAATGAAAATAATGTTATGGTTTGTGGTGGTGGTCACCACAGCATGAGAATTGTGCTACAGGCTCAGAGCATTAGGAAGGTTAAGAACCTTTGCTGTACAGTATTAAGTTACTACAATGAGGAGTACTTATTTTGCATCAGTTTGTACCTTGGTTTATTATAAGGGCATGCTTGGTCAATCATTCAGGTGGCTCTTTTTAATTACAGGAACTTTGATTTCAAGAGCGAGCAAGGGGGGTACATTAGTAGTTGGAAGGAAAAAAGGGGAGGGGGAATGGTATGATTATATTTTAATTTTAAAAACATTTTTAAAGACAGAAACATTTTATTTGGATGCTTACTGTAGCACTTGGCACCAAGTAGAAAGATACATCTCCTTCAAAAGAATGTATTATATCTGGACACATTCGGGTACTGTTGCTGTTGGAGTAATAACTGAAGGTATATGTGGAAATTCGGTCATGTTTCTCTCCACACCATCTCTTCTGTTGTTTATTAAAGAAGGAACAGCTTACTGTCATTCACTTTGTGGAGCTGTAAACAAAGGCAAGTTAATTCAACATGGTGACTGTGCTTTCATTCAACAAATATAGCTGCTTTCTTTGGCTAGGCAGTAAAGAGAAAGAAGCAAAGATGGTAGAACATGTCCATGTCTTCAGAAACCTCTATAATATAAAGCCAACATGATTTGAGGCTGGTTGTTACAAGAGTCTGTATGTGTTATCTCAGCCATTTCTTTTGTGAACTATTGGATTCATTGCAACCATCATCTCCTCTATCCAACTGTGAGATTGTTCCACTAGTATGAGTCTTGGACTCCTTGCTATGAATCATTGTCCATTTCTCACTTTCTTACGTATGTTTTTTCGCTCTATTTTGCTCTCTTTCTTTTATCTTCTATTTCTACAGAATGGGGATCCTTAAATGGGGACTATGTTACCCACCAGTTGTATCTAGTGGGGATGAGACTAGAGATGCTGTTATATAACCCGTAATACAGAGAACAGCCCCAATAATAAAAAATTTTCTGGTTTAAAATGTCAGTAGCTCTAGGTTGAGAAAAATCTGTTCTAAGTTGCACATCCTTCTCTAAATATCTCCCAGGAATGGTCACTGCTGTTACTGAGTTTCTACAGTTCATGGTACTCCCTCTGTCTGTATTATCTAGCACCTTCAACCTAGATGAGATATTCCATTCTTCTCTATCTAAAGGAGATTCATCTTTTAAGACTTTCAGGAAATCAAACTTTTATTTACTTTCTATGGGGCTTCTTAGTTCTTTGTTTTAAAACAAACCTCACTCCACCCCACAAGGAGCAAGAGTAATACCAGATCAGTATTAGTTATTTATCTTGTTGCTGTGGCAAAATATCCAATCCAAGCAATTTAAAGGGAAAGGGAAGGGCTCATTTTGGCTCACAGTTGGAGGGTCCTATCCTTTGAGGTATGAAAGTCATAATAGCAGGAGCTTGGGGGTAGTTGATCCTGTTTCATCCACCATTAAGAAGGAGTGACGAGTGCTTTGGCTCAGCTCGTTTTCTTCTTTTTATTCTATCTAAGAGTCCAGCCTATGGAATAAGCAAACTCAAATTTAGGTGAGCTTTCCCAACTCAGTTAACCTAATTTAAAAGATCTCTCATAAAAGTGCTCATCCTAGGTGATTCTTAGTCCATGTAATTGGCAAAGGATATTTAACCATCACAGCATGTAAGTGAAAACTTGACTTCAAAATCCCAGCACAAAAGACTTAGGGATAGTGGATCTATGCACTCATAGTTCTAAATTGAAAGTCACAAATCCATTCAGAGTGGCAAAACATTTCTTCATATTTTAAAATAATAGCTTTTTATTTTGTTTTTCAAAAAAAAAAAAACAGACTCTCATATATATTTCAATTCCAGTTCAAAAATGAGTATGTTTTTTTAGTGTAATGTCACGTCTACTGTAAGATTCAGTATCATAAGGCCATATTTCAGACATACTATGCTAAAATGTTTCTTATTTGAAATTTAAATTTACGTGGATATCATTGATTTTGATACAGTTTTTTATTATTTTTTGGCTCAGTCTGGCATCCCCTATCCCCTTTTTTTACATTTAGAGAAGCATCAGTCTCTGAATTCTTTCTATTAATGGTGTCTCCTTGCCAGTCTTTTATTTCTTGACTGAGATACCCTAGCCTCTCCTTCTTAAGTTACAAACAACATTCTTCTGCATTTCATCTTGGTGGTGCTGAGATTGAATTTAGGGCTTTTCACATGCTGAGCAAGCACCCAAAATACTTGAGCTGTATTCCTAATTTTCTTTTTACTTTGTGAAACAATTTTGCTCAGACAGACTTCAAGCTTACTCTGCAGCCCAGAAAGGATATGAGATTTTGCTCCTTCTACCTCAGCCTTCCAAGAAGTTTGAATAACACAAATGATACATCAGTATTGGCCTAAATCCTTTTCTTGTGGGAATCTAGTCCACTAGCTGTGTGTCTTAGTTACTTTTCTAGTGCTGACCACAAACCTGACCAAGGCAAGTTATAAAAGAAAATCTTTATTTGGAGTTATAGTGTCAGAAGCTTAGAATCCATAATGGTAGGTCAAAGACATGGTGACAGGAACATCTGAAAACTCACATTCAGATCTGCAAGTAGAGATCACAGATTGGGGGGATTGCTGGAGGATTTTGAAGACTCCAAATTCACCTCCAGTGATACACTTCCCCCCATCAAGGCAATATCTTCTAATCCTTCCCAAACAGTTCTATCAATGGGAACTAAGTATTCAAGCATATTACCATATGGGAGCCATTCTCAATCAAACCACCATACCAAATAACTAAGATACATCTTCAAAATCTATCTTCCAAAAATAAAATATGGTGAGGACTGGACAGACATAAGCATCACAAAAGCCTTTCTTAAAAGCCCTACATTGGGAAAAATGAGATCAACCTGCTTTTCAAAACATTCTTGCTTTACATGTATGAATAAGGAAATGATTTAGTTCCTTATACAATGTCTTTATACAGCAAACTTTTCTTGTACACATCTGATTTAATTTACTATCCAATTATGACATTTTCAAAAATGCTGTTTTAAAGGATGTAGAGGAATGTGAATATGGAAGAAAAGATGAGAATAAGAAATCTGGAAAAGCAAAAAAAAATTTTTTTTCAGCAAAAAATAAAGGCATGAGCAGCAAATGCCTCAAAAAATTCTTAGTACTTGAAAAAGGATTATTTGTAAGAAACAAAACAAATTTAGAGTAATCTGTAATTTTCTTTATTCAAAAAATTATATAAATAGAATACTGTATTCAATAAATATTTGCTAAAATAAATTAAAGTCTTAGTCCCCATTATAAGGACCTTCTAAACATTTAAATAAGAAAAAAAGAAGCAAGGAAGGTAAATGATGAACATGTAGTCAGAAAATACAGTAGTACATATGTTGGCAGCTACGTTGCAGGTTGTGTATGTTTCTTAATAACATAAGCACCAAGTTACAGGCAGTCAGGATAGGCATCTTGGATGAGAAAGCCACATGTTTAAAAGGGCAAAGACAATTTTACTATGCCAGTTAGGTCAGGTCAATTGAAGGAAAGATCCAGACAAGAGAACAAGCATCTGAAAATCAGAGGTAAGTAGGGTGATTGTAGAAAGAATGAATTTCAAGTCTAAGACATGGGGCCATGCCAAGGTCCATAGAGATATGGTCCATTTAGAGGCATTGATATGCTCCTTTCACTCAGAAAGAGATTTAGATTGCCAGTTGGAATGTTTGACACTCCCTGAAAAACAATTTCTTACAAGCAAATGACTTTCTCAAATCATCCCAGATAAGACTGGAGTGAAGATGATAGGGGCTTTGGAAATCCGACATGAAGCAGAATTGGCTTGTTAATGGCAGCTGTTCCAATAATTAAGTTCAGCACATGATTCAATTTAAGCTTAACAAAAGTCAGGTTTTAACATTTCAGCTTCTTAATGGCTTCCACTTGTTCACTGCACCAGGAGAATTTGGTTTTGGTATGTAACACTGCCACTCATTTTTAGTCAACACTAAGACAACAAACGAGAAGAAGAATGTCCATTCTCGCATTCTTGCTAAAATAATCAAACCTCTAATGGCTTAATCTCAAGCAACTCGAAGAAGGTGTGTCCAGTGGACACATCCATTGCCATTAATAATTGTTATTATGGGGCTAAGTCTTATTTTTCAAATAGGCCAATAGGCTTTTGAATTGTATTGAAACAAACAAGCACAAACTCCTTCCTTCTTCTGCAAATGCCACTCTAATAAAAAAAAAACAAAACACGAGTTTATTGTACAGATGCATTTTTTTCAACAGATGCTTGTGGCAGGTTGGATGAATCCTCTCCTCTACATTATCTGTCAGAGACAAAAGACAGCTGCCAACATAGTGATCCATGGTGCAGTGATGGCTTAAAGCCTGTATTCTTTTTAGGCACAGGTGTTTTCAGAGACAAGGATTTCATCTAAAAGCATCTTTGTTCTCAGATTTACCTTCTGAATCCCTCTATAGAAAGCTGGCTTTATGATGCAAAGAGAAAACAAAAGTGGCAGCAGATGAAGGTCTGATACCATCTTCAGGATCACAAAAATGCCTGAAGCAGAAAAACTAAACGAATTCTGATTGTTACCAACAGATTTAAGCTTTGGTTAAGAATCTAACACTGGAGGGTTAAAGCTCTGGAAATAAAACTCCCCTGATTCTTTTATTTCCATTGCTGTTTGAAATGTTCACCAGCAAAGCATCATTCTCTCAGAATCTTCTGAAGAATCCTGTGATACATGTGGAAGAACCCTTATGCATCTGGTATTAGAAGTGTTGAATGACTGAATTAGAGCAGAGAGTAAGTGGGGGGGAAACACTGGCTTTTACTAAATCCTTATATTTTAAAACTTAATTCATCTCTATTTTCAGAGTTGAGTTGTATTTTCCCACTAAAAATAACAAACAAAACAAGTTTTTTGGAAGTAACTTCCCCTGCCCCCAAGACTGGTAAAGCATAGTCAAAAGAGGAAATTTCTACTTAAGGTAGTGGAGTGAATGCTGTAGAATGTCTAAGTCCAGGATGTGTGAAGTCTTGCTACCTAATCTTGGAATTCTTGCTCAAGCAAATTTGTTCAACCATTTGACATTATCACTTTTGTCATTTGTTTAGTTTACCCTATAAAAAAATCACAAAATGTCTCATAATATTTAGGTTTACAATTCTGTGTTGAGCCATGTTCCTTGATATCTTAAGGCATATGTGGCCTATGTAGCACAGGTTGGGTACATCAGAGGAGAAGAATATTCACCCTGATATGAGGAAGCATAAGCCAGATACCTGGGAAAGGATTCCTGTCCAGTGTCAACAGTGCCCACCATTCACCACATAAGTACAAAGACTTCAAATGATTTCATTACATACTACCTGATGATGATTGCCTAAGGCCCTAGACAAATGCCAACAGAAGGGCCTAGTTTATCCACAGAGCCAGCAAGGTAGGAATACATAGTTTAAAACTACTTCTGTCAGGGTAATTTATCATGCTGCACTGGTTAATTGGGACAGTTCTTAAAAGTAACTTCAACACACGTGCTTGGCTCAGGGCCACAGCTTAGCTGTGAGACTGCCTGGGTTTGACCATGCTGGGTAATAACTTGTCCTTTCCAAACCTTAGTGTTTTGGATATAAAATGCGTATGGTCATAGTATTCATCTCTTGGAGCTGTGATTTTAGGGTATAAATAAATTCACATCAAGTGGCTAGCATACTGCTTGTCAAATGGTCAAGAAGTTAAATGAGCTTAATGTGTTTTCACTATTAACTGAGTCCACAGAAATGCAAAGGCTCTGGGGGAAAAGAACTTGTTTACTTATTTAGATCTGTGACTTCTGTATTTGGACAGTTTACCCTGTTGATTACAGTCGGCTGACAGACTCTGTGGAGAAGAATCTTCTCTATGAGTTGAAACATGGAAAAAAGAGCAGGCATACTCAAAGATTTGTTAGAGGGAATGAGATACTCTGTCTTACATGAGTGAAAAGCTTAATATTTCTTCTAAAAACCAACCAATAGAAAAGCAAACACAAAATCGAGTCTTAATGCATCTGTGGCAAAGTTAAGTCCACTGGGTGCTGGGTAATGTACACTGTACATTCCAGGAATGGTGCTGCCTTGGAAATTTATTATGTGTAACATTTAATAAAGGGAAGAGCTTAACAAAGCACCCTGGAGACCTACGTTCTAATTGAGTATCTGCTTTGATGTCTGACTTAGGGCAAGTCACTGGAGTTCTGTGTCTTATTTCCAACTACTATGAAACAGGATTACAAGCACATTTGTGGCACTTTCAGACATTAAAAACTGAAGGGGGAGGGTAGAGCATCTGAAAATATGGATTCATAAAAGAGAATGGCCAGGTTTGCTGGTAATGATGTCCAGAGTACCTCTGGTTTTCAGCAGAAACACACAGTATGAAGGATCATGATGGTATCTAAGCCAATGGTATGGACACCTCAGCACTGACTTATCTACACCACAGTGTTTAGAGACTAGAAAGGATGGCCTTGTCTGTAAAATGATGTGCTATATACCATATGCTCCATATACCTCTTATATGGTATATCACATACACTTCACATACTACATCCGGTACACACACACACACACACACACACACACACACACACACACTGGCATATCATTAAAAACAAAACTAACAAAAACAAAGGCAGACATATTCACTCAACTTTGATCAAATCCAAACGTCTATGGCCAATGATTTGACACTGGTGTGGCTTTTAGAAATTGACCCCATAAAAGGTTAAGAGGATGGGGAATGTTCCACCAGGTGGGAAAGGTATGTCTACTGTAAATAATAATGAGATGGTGATGACTTCAGAGACTACTTATTATGTTCACTTCTACTTTGCCATTCTAAAGCAATTGTTTACAAAATATTTGGTTTTCCTGTATATTAATATTTGGGTTCCTAGCTCTCTTCCCCACTCCCTATGTCCATAGTCCAGGGTGATTTGGAACTCAGTATGTATCTCAGACTGGCCTCAGACTTTCAGGAATCCTCCTGCCTCAGCCTCTCAATTGATGATATTATGGGCATGGGTCATCCCATCTTGTTCCTGCTCCCTAATTCTGATTTGACGTCTAAATCACTTTTGATATCATGATGCCTTGTTCCCAGTTGGGTATATTCTTTAGACTCATCTAAAACCTTTCCACATATAGTCACTTAGGTGGCTGGAATAAATAGAAGTTATGCCATTTAAATTTTTTATGGAGAAGGTATTTGGAACCCCCAAAGCATTAGGTGCTTAACAGATTTCCTGTTGTATAATTGAGTTCTTAATACTCTAGTTTGTGTTGACCAAAATGTATGTAATGAGCCTGATAATAAATGTTTTAGTTCTGTGGTTTCAGTCTATTTTTGATGCCCTCCATGGACCAGTTGTAACAACACCAACCTGCTTTATGCAAATGTAGATTTTTTTTTGAGTCTGAATCTGCATTGCACTAAGAGACCACTGATGGGTGAACACATTGGAGTGTATGTAACTCTGAACTGCACATCTTAGGGCTTTACAACAAAAGCATTCTTCTTTGTTCCCCTCTAGTATGGAGAGTATAAGAGACATAGAGGGACAGTGTCAAGTTATTTAAATTTGTTCAAACAGTCTAGCAGCATCTTTAGGTTTCTATTTTAGGCCTAGGCCAGGCAGTGTTCTAAGCAAGGAAGTTTTCCGTAGAGTACCTTTGAAATCATTAATTCTACCCCCTGTATGCACAGAACACTGGTAGCTAGTTAAGTGACTGGCAGAGGATGACTTGCCCAATAATGGGAAAACCAAAGTTTTAAGGCCTTGACTACAAAAAAGCTTTTGACTTCTCAACAATTACCTTTTAGACTATTTCTTCCAATCCTCTCACCTTAGTAAACAAGAGATAAAACGGACATTGCTTGATTTCTGGTGAAGGAAACATCTCATCACACCATCTTGCCACATTTTATAGCATACCCGATCCAACAATGATGCTGTAACAGTCAGATAACTACAAATTAAAAAAAAAAAAAATCCCACCTCATTCACTTAAGACAATTCCACTTTTTGCATATTTTCATTGTCAAAAGTCCAGAAAGGGAGTTGATTGGACTACTGGGGAGTGTCTTCACTCTGTGAAAAGAAAAACAGAACCCATTCAGAAAAAATTAAATGAGTTTAGCTTTGTTTTAAAAATAAACCCACATGACTATAGAAGCACCTGGGATGCTATGTCACATGTTTTCAGTTGTCCGGGGTCTTCTGTATTTCGTTTTTACTTATTTCATGGTTTTCTTTAGTGATAAAGATTAATTCCAACATTTGTGTTGCTTTTAGAATACAAAGTCAAGAATATGCCCATTTTGACACAATAAATGCAGGAGGCCAATTTGTTTTTTTTTGTTGTTGTTGTTTGTTTTTTTCTTTTCTTTTCTTTTCTTTTTCTTTTTTTTTTTTTTTTTTTTTTTTGTCTTTTGTTACTATTTTCTGCTGTCATTACAATGGCAACCTTTAAGAGGAAATTCACAACCAGCTTTCAGAAATTTTTGCAACTATTCATATGTGGAAGTTTAGCATCCACCACATGGGAAAATAGCTGTAATTCTGATGAAATAGGTTTCAGGAAATACAATTTACCAAAAAGAATCACTCAGGTAATTGAGATGAGCGTAGTGCTGTGCCAAGCCTGTCATAAGCAACACTTGAATACTCCAACTGTCTGTGTGTAGAGTGACCTAGTTACATATGTGACCTCCCTTCACTCTTGATGTTCAGAGGTCAATGTTGAGGCTGGGAAGATTTTTTTGAATATTTTATTTTCATTTCAGATGTTATCCCCTTTCTCCTTTCCCCATCCACCCCAGAAACCCTCTATCCCATCCCTCCTTCTCCTGCTTCTATGAGGATATGCGCCCACCCACCCACTCTCACCTCCTGGTCCTGGAATTCCCCTACACTGGGGCATCCAGCCTTTACAGGACCAAGGACCTCCTCTCCCACTTATGCCTGACAAGGCCATCCTCCCCTACATATAGAGCTAGCGCCATGGGTCCCTCCCTATGTAGTCCCAGTCTGGTGGTTTAGATTCTCAGCATTAATTTCTTCTTTTTCATTGTACTTATCCTTTGAAATTATAATGACATCAGTTTTCCTTTATCAACCACCTAACACCTGGTCTCAAATTTATGACCATCTTCTTTGTTATCACACACACACATACACACACACACACACACACACACTTCTAAATACAGAAATACAATGTGCTCAGTCCTTACAGTGTTACCTGTATACCATATATATGTATATATGATCTCAGGGCTGATCACTTAGCATTGTATAACCAAATGGGTGACATTTGCCCAGGAAACACTATTTCTCCTGCTCTCAGCATTCTCCAGTTTCCCATAGATTTTTGTCTAGGTTGAATCAATGGGTGTTACTTTTTTCTCTTCTTCATTGAGGGTGTTAGATGGCCTTGTATATGCTGGACCACTGCACCAAACACCTAGCCGTTTATTTATTTATTTATTTATTTATTTATTTATTTTGGTTTGAAAAATTAGCAACTTGCCTGGTGTGGTGGCACATAGCTCCAACCCCAGCACTCAGGAAGCAGAGGCAGATGAATTTCTTCTAGTGTGAAGCCAGCCTGGTCTACATAGTGAGATCCAAGACAGCCAGGACTGCAGAGACCCTGTCTTGAAAAAAATGGGAAGGAATAGAAGAGAAAAGAAAAGAAAAGAAAAGAAAAGAAAAGAAAAGAAAAAGGAAAAAGGGAAAGGGAAAAAGAGAAAGGGAGGACAGGAAGAGGAGAGGGCAGGAAAAGAAGAGAGGGGAGGGGAGGGGGGGAGGGGAGGGGAGGGGAGGGGAGGGGAGGGGAGGGAGGGGAGGGGAGGGGAGGGGAGAGCAGAATCAACAACTCAACCCCAGGCCCACAAAGTCACCTAAATTGTATCATGTGCTTTTAGATAACCATTTAATTTGTTGATTATAATCTTGAGATGAGGAATTATCCACAATGTTGAGGGGGAAGCACGTTTATTTCATGATAAACTCTGAGTGTTCTTGTGCTTATGTATTTCAACTCCCATCCAAACACCCTTCCCTTAACCTCCATCCCAAGTTGAGAACATCCACCTCATCATTTCTGCTCTTTCAGCCTTCTTCACCAAGGAGAAAGCATCTTTTTATCTTTGGTATTCTTCACATGTGTGACTGTTTATTCCTATGTCTTGCCTCCACTGGTTGTACACTTCTTAAGGTCAGAGACAATCTTTCCTCTTGTCAGTGTCTCATTCTGTAACTGGTCTGATCATGATTCTGGCTTTATGCAGGAGAGATGGTAAAACTTTAGATAGCTGAGTCCACAGAGTTCTGTCTCTGTAGAGATCTGTTCATAAAGTTTTTTATTTATCTGGTAAGCTTGATTTTCTATACATGCATTTGATGTGTTCTCCAACATTATATTTGTTGTATAGCTCTCTTCTTGTTATATTCTAATACATCAGCAATTCTATTTCATCCCCTGAGAAAATCTCTAGATCTTCTGCCTACTTTGTCTTTCCTCCAACTTAATGTCTCCTTTCCTCAATTGACTGAGATTTCTTCTAGCCCTCACTTCAGGTCTCCTGTTTCTTTTGTTGTCTCCTTGCATCTGCTTTACTCATTGCTTATTGGAGTGCATCTCTTAGGGGATTTCTGAGAATGTGTGCACCAGATGTAGATATTTCAAGACATCACATACATGGCCCCTATTAGTAGCTTTATCATCCTATGGAATTCCATGCTAGAGGTCACCTCTCCCAAAAAGGTGAAGGGATGGCTTCTTTTTGTTTTAGCTCTGGTGTTGTTATTTAGAAGTTCAATAGCATTCTTGTTGCTGGTCCTTTGAGTGACATTGTTCTTCTCCCTCCCCATGCTGAATAATTTAAAATGAGATAGCTTAGTTTATATCTGCTGTCAAACACTGGATCCAAGTTTTGGGGGTTTTGTTTGTTAGTTTGTTTGTTTTTACTGTTGTTGTTATTTTGTTTTTTTCTGAGGCAAGGTTTCTCTGTGTAGTCCTGGCTGTCTGGAAACTCATTTTGTAGACCAGGCTGACATTGAACTCACAGAAATCCATTTGCCTCTGTCACCCAAATGTTGGGATTGAAGGCTTGTGTGACCTCTGTCCAGCTGCCCTGCTAGGTAAGTGTTTCTTATTAGAAAAATTACTTCATCACTCCTTTTGTTTCTTAGGAGTTTTGTTGGAACACTTATTTTAGCTTTTTCCAATTCTTTCTCTTCTTCTCCTCTTCCTCCTCTTCTTCCTCCTCCTCCTCCTACTCCTCCTCCTACTCCTCCTCCTACTACTACTCCTCCTCCTCCTCTTCCTCCTTCTCCTTCTTCTCCTCCTCCTCCTTTTTTCCTCCCTCCCTCCCTCCTTCCCTCCCTCCCTCCCTTCTCTCTCTCCTTCCATTGTTCTCTAGGCTTTACTGATTTAAATTTTGTGCTTCTTTAAGCCTCTTCCCATTTTTCTTAATTTTCTTTTCTAAAGCTATTTTGTCATGTTTTCTCATTTCCATCAAATAATTTAAATTATCTCTATTGATTCATTTTTCATTTTAAATTCTGAAAGCATTCCTTTTTCATAACATCTATTCTTGTTTTGTTATTTCTCTAAATGCACTAACATGTGAAGTTTTCTTCCCTGTATGCAGTCTTATTTTGGTCCAATTATTTTTCTTTTACATTATCTTTAATATCACATGCCCCCTCCCTCAAAATCTTTGTCACCATTGGCTGCGGTGTAAGAGAGGTCATGATACTGGCAGGAAACTTTGAGCTCATGGTGAAATTGTTTACTCTGGGTTTCTTTCAAGCGACCCAGAGTTTTATTGGGAAGATTCTGGGCCTTGGCTTTTAGACACTCTTCTCTTAAGCCTTCAAGATTTCTCTGCAAAGACATTTACATTCTCATTTCCCATCAGCACAATGAGATCCAGTACTCTGGAAGCTGTGTGTATGAAGTTGGCTGAAGTTGCCATGTTGATGTCTCAGTATTTAGAGGAGACAAGTTTACCAAATATATTCTTTGTAATTGGGGCTTTTTTTTCTCACCTGGAGTTTCTCACTTTGGGCAGTGGTGACATTTTTGGAACTATGACCATTTGCTATGGGTGGCTATGCAGAGTACTATAGTGTGTTTAACAGCATCCTTGGCCTCTACTTACTAGATATAAGTAGCATTAATTCCTTTAGTTCTAATAACAAAAAAACCTCTCCAGATATTGCTAAATGACTCCTGTAGGGAAAAAATGCTCTTTGTTGAGAAGCATTGTTCTATATCTTCCAGTTTGGAGGTTATCTGCCTCTTTGTTAACAATAAGCATTCTTTTTTGTTCTGGTTTTGGTGAACATTATATCCATGCTTACTCAGAGGATCTGGGGTTTTAACTGTTTCTTAAATAAACATTCCACTAACCCTTCTGTCATTAGCCTCACATTTGCACGTTTTTGCTGCGGTACCTGGGCCAATCAATTCCTGTGCCTTTGGGATTTCTGTTACGGGTTTTCCCTTAGCTTTTTCCATTGCTGATTTAGGTTCCCACTTTCTTGAGCCTGCTAAATCAATTAGCATATCCATCTGTTCACCAGCTGCTGAAATTCTGGTCCTATTATCTCCTGTCTTTTTCTTTGTTGTACTGAGTTTCTGCCTTCATTTAGCAAATGTCTTTACAGTCATCAGAGTTAAAGAGGGATTTTAGGAAAGGGAAGAGTATACCTATGTATTCTTGCTCATTGTCTTTAATGAAAAGCTGAGTTCATTATTTTCAAGTTGTGGAAATGCAGTCTGTGACATAATTTGGCAGGGGGTAGAATAGAAGAGATAATAGTAGTTTCTCAACAGGAAGAGGATTGCAAAGATCAAAGGGTAGGTAATACACACATTGCACCTACCGTGTTCAAGACTTGGTGTTTATTTACTGGATATGTGTTGAATGAATGCTGGCTACTTTGTATGATAGTTTTATGATTTCAAATCAGTGGATAAAATTCTCCTAAGACCACCCAACACATTATATTCCTACCAAATTGAACTGTTGGCACAAAAATAACACTTCAGGGGGACGAAAGTAAGAGCCTATTCCTTAACCTTCACTTTTGCCCTGTGGTACGATTATTTTGTGGCAGAGTTTCTCTATTCTCCAGAATGGGACTTACCAAAGCAAGGTATTAATCTCTCTTTCATGTTCCAGGAGTGAGCTTTGTAGTCTGTCTAAATCTTTCCTGTATCAAAAAAGCAGGGGAGAATTGAGTCTCAAGGAAGCATCTCAGTCTGGTAGTTTATGTTACCTATCAATACCAGTGGATATGGCTTCAAATTGTTGCAGCTTTTATGACCCAACTTCCTTCCTGTCTATTATGAAGGAAACTGGCTCTTTCTGTCTCACCCCTTTAACAATTCCAGGATCTGTCCTCTCATAAGTTTATATTACTCTCCAGTCAGTGAGAGGAATGGAAAGAGGAAAGATAAGTCTATTGACTGTGGGACAACCTATGGAAGCAAATTCAGGATAGCAAATACAAAATTATCACTGGCAAGGTTTTCACTTTATGCCAAAGTATACTCATTTTTCTGATTTATAAATGTGATTTTTTTCACTTCTTAATCTTCTTCCAAAAAAGAGAAGGAGTGAGGGAGGGAGAGGGAGATAAAGGGAAAGGGGGAGGGTGAATATATCAAAATACTGTTTGTAGGAAACTTCTGACATGAACTATTCTCATTTTCGGTAACTATATAATACAAAATAGAACTTTAAGTGTCCTCCTATTTTCTTTTTATATAATATTTTTAACAGGTTTATAGCTTAAGTATTGCAAACATAGAAGTTACTGATGTCCTTGAAAACATTTCAAGTCTATATTTTCTGACATGCCATAGACTCTTTGCTGCCTGCCCTAGTGGTATATGTGGGCAGATAACCAAATTGGTTAAAAATAAATGCATGGAGACCCTTTAAGGGTGAGTATCTTAGCATTTGTGCTTACCTACATATTCCAAGTACGTTTTCTATCAGCTTGATTTCCTAAGTGATTTCAATGAGAAAAGAGCACTGCAAGCTTATTTTGAATATATAATGAGTAAGAATGAAATTTTTGTTGGATTAAGGACTTAGATGTTGCAGCTGTTTGTTATTGCAACATAATCTATCATCTACTGACTTATATAAACCTGATGCTTAATGAAGCTGACTTCTTTGTTACTTATTTATGTATTTATTTACCAGTACTAGGGATTGAACTCAGGGCCTCATACAAGCTAGGCAAGCACTCCACACTTGCACACCACAATTCTTGCTGTTACTAGAAACTTGGTGATTGAAGATGCAAAGTGTGTTTAGATAAAGCACACAATACTTTCCCGTTTATAACTGACTTATTTTGCTTAAAAATTTCAAGGTTCACTGTTGTATTCTGTATCAGTTCCTACCTTTTAAAGTTTGAATAGTACTGATCATATTGCATTGATATATATACTACATTCTGTTTATCTATTTATCTTTCGATGGATTATTGTGAGCTTTCCATATTTTAGCTATAGTGAATAATGTTGATATGACATGTGTACAATTATCTGTTTGAGTTCATTCTTCAATTGTTTTGTGAACAATATACACCTAGAAGTGAATTTGGTGGATCATATGGTAATTCTATTTTAACTTTTAAAAACACTTCTTATGATAGCTGCACTGCTCAACATTTTTACCAGCAGTGCATAGGGGCTGCAATTTCTTTACATCTTTAGCAACACTTATTTTCTGGTTTTCTTTTTTCTTTTTTCAAACAAAGTCATTGCTAATGGGTATGAAGTGTTATCTTATTATGATTTTGATTTACATTTCCAGAATTATTAATGCTATTTAACCCTACTGGTGTGCTTTGTTTTTCTTTTGCTTTATTTTCTTTTGCTTCGTTTTTTCATTTTATTTTGAGGTCGTAATTTAATTAAAACATTCCTCCCTGCCTGTTCCTTCTTCCAAACCCCTACAAATACCACTCCCTGCACTCTTTCAAATTCATACCTCTTTTTTGTGTATGTGGTTATTACTTATTTGTCTTTTTAGAAAGATGTTCGTCCAAATCCTTGGCCTATTTTTAAATTAGTTTTTAGTTGTTCAGATTTCTTCTTCTTCTTCCTTCTCCTCCTCCTCCTCCTCCTCCCCCTCCTCTTCCTCTTTCTCCTCCCTCTACTCTTCGTCCTCTTCCTTCTTCTTTGCTTCTTCTACTACTGTTTGTGCCTGTGTGTACATGCACACATGTGGTGTGGATGTCCCCAGAGGACAGAAGAGGGTGTTTTATTCTCTGGAGCTGGAGTTACAGGCGATTGTGATCTGCCTGATATGAGTGCTGGGACCCAACCTTATGTCCTCTGGAAGAACAGCAAGATTTCTTCATTACTAACTCATTTCTCTAGTTCCATACATATTTTACATTCTAGATATTGACTCTTTACTTAATTCATATAGTATACTCCATATCATCTAATTTGATGACACTGTTTTGAATTTGGACATGAAAAGCATAGCCAACAAGATAAAAATAATTTGGATCACATCAGAAGTTTTGCAAGCTTTTAGTGCATCAAAAGACAGTATTAACAGAATGAAAGAACAACAACAGAATGGAGTAAATTTTTTGCATCTCATTGTTCTCTATGAACTTAAATAAAATCTTTCTTGTTTTTAAGAAGCCTCCTAAATTTCCTGAGCTTTTTTCCTTTTCACGTTACTTTCCTTGTACTATCTTCTTTAAAAAATACATATTGGTGTAGAGAAATATTCATCTCTTGAACCACATGAAAATATATAGCACATGGTTAAGTTTGAGCATATCTTTGGAATTAATTGTGTTTATTGTTGCAACAACAGAGAGATAACTTTTTTTTTCTTTTTTTAAAAAATTGCTACTAGAGTATGTCTTAACAGTCTAGGTTTTATTTCTCAAGAAATATTTACACCGTGATGCAGACATAGAAATATGAAAACTGTAATCACTTAGAGGTCTAGCAGTGAGTAGAATTTAAACACTGCCTCAGTGCCCAGCAGAATGTCTTCTGTCTGTTTTCACTCTTTAAAAGTCAAATGCAAAGTATTTTGTGTTCTTGTGCTAAACAAAGAAGAAAGAAAATTTTAAAGTAGGTTTCATTTTTGTGATTTTATTGAGCTCTTTATCCAGTGAGACAGACATTATAATTCTCAATAAATATACACATGCCAAAAGAATTACAAAATGGTGGTTTCATAGATAATGAGAATTCTAGTGATTGAGTATATGATTAGACTTTGGAAGAAATAGTTAAAGAACTTAGAAGACGTTTAAGTTTTGTTTTCTATAAAATAAATATTAAAATTCAGCTGTAAATAAAGTTTGAGAGATTTATTAAGTTTAGCACAAAATGGAAATAACTCTATGAAGTCATATCCTTAAATGGAATTTTTCCAGCTCTGTCACTAAACTTGAGTGACTTAAGTGACTGACAGCTTACTGTTTGTACACATATATAAGTCTTAAATATGGTTACCAAATACCTGGATACTAACTCTATTGTCCATTAAAAGGACATTTTATATCTGACTTTATTTCTTGATGGAGGAAAAGCAAAGTGAGTTTGAAACATTTGATTTTTACTAGAAAGTTTGATATGTGGAGGACTTTATTATAAGTCCACGGTGAATACTTAAAAGAAAACCAATTAGTATAAATGTACAAAAATAAGTCATAACAAAATATAAGAATGACAAGAATAGGAAATGTCCTATTCTATTTTATCATACAAGGGAGTCTTTTATTTATAAGGGTGTTCTGTACTTTTATGAAGCATATCATTACTTTAAGAATATCATTTTCTCTAATAGAAAAGGTTGCACAAGCATTAGGGCCTAAGTTTGGATGTCTAGTATTTATGATACCAAATAATGATGGTGATGATAAAGCTGGACATCAATATTTCATCATGTCTTCAATTATGTCGACAATAGTGGTCCTATCAGGCTCCAATTGATAGTTTTAAGCTCATGGTCACACAAACAGCTCTAGTTAATTTGGTAATTTAGAAAACAAAAAAAAGACATGAATTTGGTTTTTAAAAAGCCCATCAGTTGGAGTAGACAGAGGCAGGAGGGTGATGAAAGAGAATGGGGTAATAATAAATAATAAATATATATTAATAAATAATAATAAATAAATATATATAAATTTAATCAATAAAAAAGCATGATCTAAAAGAAGAGAGATAAAGATTTACTCAGATATAACCATACTCAACCACAGAAAAAAGAAATGAAAAAAGAAACCCATTGGTAACCATTCAGTATTTTATAATGATGCACACAAATTCTTATACCTTTGTCAAAACCTACAGAATATGTAATACCAAAATTTTATATGAACTGTGGTCTCTAAGTGATAATGATGTGTCAATACATGTTTATCAACTGGAAGATAGGCACCAATCTGGTGGATGGTGTTGAAATGAGAACAGCTTTATAAGGACAGTTGACATGTTGGAAATCTTTGTGCCTCTCAGTCTATTTACTATGAACTGAAAATTGCTCTATAGCTAATATCTATTTTAAAATACCCATAAACATTTAGAATCTAACACTGATGTCATGCAAATGGGATTATTATTCATAGTGGTTTTTAAAAGGATTTGAAATAGGAGGAGATAATATCTTTTGTATCATTACCTATTAATTGTTCTGAGACATGGACAGTTTCATTTGCCCTACAAGAATGAGCTATTGGAATCCACTGTTACAAAGATGGAGAAATGCTGTGGAACAGGGTTTGATTCATACAATGTTCAGGAAAAGATGACAAAAGAAAATTTCTAAAAACAAAGACAATTAAAATGAGAAATGGAAAAGACAGCAAAGCCAAAGTATCTCATGTGTTAGAAATGTGTTCTTCAATCTTCATTTGAAAATAACCTGAGATTTTATCTATAGTAGCAGAGCCAGGAGGATTTTGCCAAAATGGAGAAGACATAGGCTATTAAAAATGACTAATTATTTATTCAAATTGCAAAGACTTTAAATCCATTTCATCAGCACTCTTTGAGTGAGATAATAGTCTTACTATCTGACATCTTGTTTCAGAAAATGGCAAGATCTGGGCATCAGGTCAGGTATGCTAAATAAAAATATTTGGAGACTTAGTCTGAACTTCAAGATGGCCTATGGAAATCTTAAGAGATTCTCATCTTCTTTGGGAATGTATCCAAACTTCCCCAATTTCCAACGAAAAGGTGGTAGGGTAAGGGATCCTACTGAAACTGGAGTAATCAGAATTTTCCAGGGATATGTATGTTATCAAAAGCTTCCAAGAGATTTTGGCACTCTGTCTCCTTAGAAGGGAGAAACATCCCCTCTGTGAACTACACTCCTTACCTACATAATGACAAGGGTTTTAATATTTGCAAAATACCAGAAATGATACTCTGTGAAACATCTCTAATTATCTGGTTAACAAAGTATACTTTTTATAGAAATCAAAGCTAATTTTGTAAAATGAAGACATTATGATTGAAGTGATTATGGCTCCCTATGTATGTTGTCTTATTTTCTTGATATACATCACATAATTCACCCAAATTCAGTGAATCTACTGGAGAACATTACTATTGTCAGTAAAATACTGACAGTTTACTTGAAGAGAGATATTTCATCTTTTAATAATCTGAGTACTAGCATAAGTAAAATATATGAAATACAAGTGACTCAAAAGAGCAACCTCTTATTTTTCCATAATGTATCTTATCTATCAAGCAACAATATGTTTTATATCCTGTGTCAAATATACTTAATTTCCACAACTGTACAGAGTTGAGTGCTGACATACTCACTCAGCCAACTTAAGAAGACTTTCATCCAACTTGACAAAGAAAAGTCAATGTGTGTTTTTCCACACTATACTAGAGCATCTATGTTTGAATAGCTTCCAATCTGATTTGGGAATTGAGACACAAAAAAGGTGGGGAAAAAGAACATTTCTTAGGCAATATAGACGCTTCCATAAAACTCTCCCATGGCCTTCTTGTGGGACTAATTGCTTCTTTCTAGTTACTTCCATTAACATTTTATGAGCACTGTTACATGAGGACTGATTTTTATTATTGTTCTTAGAGGATTAGGGGGCCTCTGTTAGTTTGAAATGCCCTCAAGGTCATTGGCTGTGCCCCCATAGCGCTCTGACCCTATGAGCCCTCACAGTTTTGCACTGTGCCTATGAGGAGGTTTGCCAGAAATCAACTAAGTAGCATGGCAATAACTAGCTTGTCTTAGTGACCAGGCTATTCTTGCCTTCTAACAGCTCTAGGCCTACATCTACAACTTTTCCATAGTTTGTCCAACTTTTTCAACTTCCAAATGAATTTGATTTACCATCTATTCCCGAAAGTTGTCTTTTATTTGCTTGAAACAAAGCACATTGCGTGAGACATTCCTCCACCAATACTCTCAGGCTCTTCCTTGCATCACTTGCTTCCTCTCAGAAGTGGCATAATGGGAGTCACTTAACATAAAAGCACATTTAAAAACTGTGAAAGCATGCGATTTATTGTTAGTTGACTCTAGGACCACATTCCAGTTCTAACACCCACTAAGTACATAACCTTGGACAAGTCAGTCTTCTTCTGGTCACCTACCTAGCCATGATGAAATGGATGCTATGTGTAACTAACAAAGTGAACATGAATTTGACTTTGTTCTGAGTCACATAACCTCAGGAAGTAAGAGCAAATACGACAGTTGGCTATCCCAATAAATCTTACCTAAAAGTGGGGAGACAAGACTAAGGCTAAGCTGTAATCTATAAAGAAAAAAAACTTTGTTATATATGCCAGGAAAAAAAAATGATTGATTTTATATTCTGGGGCTTGGATGATTTTGGTGGGGTGATGCCTGTGTCTGAGCACAAACATGACATTGATCTTATCTTTTTCTATCATAGACATGTAATGGTTTTGTTTAATATTGATGTTTGATGAAAGTGTTCATGTTCATCAGTAAAACACCCATTGCTTTCTGGAACATTGCTCTGAATACCCACAAGCTCCAGGATGTCAGTAGTTACTTTTGCTTTATTTTTTCTATTACTGTATATTAATGTGCAAAGTGATAAGCTTCATAATAAAATTTTTGTCCAGAATTTTATACTTTGACAATAGGCACTCCTTATTACCATTTTCAGTGTCCTCCCCATGCTGCTAATCTTTCTTCCTATGAATGAACATATGCAGCACATGTTCCATGTGTATCCTGGGCTTACAGGCAAAATGCCTGCCTAACCTATTTATTTGAAATGTTTGTGATGACTACAGGAAGTGTAACATTAGCAATATGGCTCACATCATATTTTTCTTGGATAGGTCTACTTTAAACTAGAAGTCTACTCAGGCCAATTCTACTTGTAGGACATTTATGTAAATAAAGTTTTATTGAAACATAGCCACACAATTTGATTATGCATTGCTTGTGATACTTTTTGTTTTTCATCTCCATGGTGATTAGGAAACCTTCATTTCTCTACTGACCTTTCAGTAATGGCTGAATTAATTAGTTGACACAGAAATTCCATGGCCTGAGAAGTCTCAAGTATTTACAATCTGGTCTTTTGTTCTAGACTATCAAATAAAATTTTTGCTTTAAAGTTATTAAATACATTGAGAATTTTTATGCTATATATATATATATATATATATATATATATATATATATATGCTATATATATAACAATAAATGGATATATTTAGGTTATTCCTCTATTAAACTCCCCCAGTGGGGGTAGTAAGAAATCTACTTATAAGGATACTGTGTCACACCAGTATCTTTATAAGAGTGAGTACTGATGCCCAGTGTGGTGCCTTATGCCCTTTAATCTGAGCACTTGGGAGGCAGAGGTAGCAGGATCTCTATGAGTTCAAGCCCTGCCTGATCTACAAATGAAGTTCCAGAACGGCCAGGGCTGTTACACAGGGACACTCTGTCTTGAAAAGCAAACAAACAAACAAACAAAAAGTGAGTGGGTACTTCTTCCTCACAGATGATCTTCATCATCCAATGACATGACCTGTGGAGGGGGTAAATCATATCAGCATTTTTATGCATATTCCTATCAGCTTAACATATAAAGATATGTACGTGTTGTGAGTGAGCAATGGCCATGCTACTTAAACAGAAATGTACATCTCAGTTACGCTTGAAAGCCACTGTTGTTGCAGGAATCAATGCCTTTCTGTGTGCAAAGTTCCTTTCTACATTATCAGAGGAGCATATCTAACATGTGGTCTCCTTTCTTGAACTCGGGTGGTAAGCCAATTGGCACCAATGATTATTATATTCTTTATGTCTCTACTGACTTTTCATCTTTTCTGTTATTGTCAATTATCCTTGTGAAGCATTACTCTTTTTGTGGGGGGTGGGGGTTGTGTGTCATGAAAGCACGTTTGGCATCACATTGAAAATTATGGCCTCTAAGCCTTCTTAAGTTACACTTGAATAGTATTTTCTTGGAAGTCATTATGATTTTTGGTTCCTCCTAACCTTTGCCACTGGGGATCAAATAGCACACAGCTCAACGTTTCCGTTGCTGCATTTTATAATGGTGGTAATGTAAGAATTTACTGGCGACTTTATACATAGAGACAAAAGCATGCCACTTTATGAAGCTATTAAACACCATGGATTTTCCCACATGAGAGATCAAGCTTATTGTATTTCTCCAGCCTCACAGCCATTACCCCAGCCTAGCTCCATTGTGTGAGATGGTGTGGTTGGTCCAGCCAGCCTCTAACCAGAAGTTGTTAGCATCTTGCCTGAAGCGAAGCCATCTAACCAAGGCATAGCTGGAGAGACAACATGCCCCTTCCCTTCCCCCCACTGCTTGTTACTGTGGGACACCTGGCCTATAAGTAGAAAACGTTATTAGATTCCCTTTTGACAATAGAAGCTTTTCAATGGCTAACAATGCATTTTTTAAACAGCAGAGATTAAAGTTAAAAACATGACAAGCAGAGAGCAGTCTGCTTTTGTGTGCAGACATCAGACATTTTCAGCCAAAGAAGGCAATAAGCCACATGATAAAAACTTGAACTTGAAACTCTCAGGGCTCCCCAATTAGATGCTTATCTCCTCTTTTATGGGTGAGGCTTTGTTTAAAACAAAATTTCTAAAGGGGAAAATATGGTTTCATTACCAAAATGCATTTGTTATGGAAATAGCAGGCTGGTAAAATACATGAGGAAAATGGTTAACATGGAAAATGATTAAATAGTATACCTTTATGTTTGCAAGATCTTAAGCATTCAGAATGGTACTTTTTCATCGAGGGGGAGCTGTGGTACTCATTAAGGCTCTCTTTGGGGGCAATTTAGTTATTAAAATCAATCACGTTTTATGGAAATCATGAAAACATTTCTTAGATTTGAAGGTTTGTGTTCTCAAAAAAGTTAATAGTACTCTGAATCTGGAGGTATTTACGGTGTGGTTTTAGTCACTGATATAACTCTAAAAATATGTGAAGCTGCCTGTGAGATACAAATCATCCAGCTGCCAAATGTCTTTGTTTCTTCTTCAATGGAAGAAAAGGAAAGATTCTTTCTAATGGTGAGCAGGTAGACACAGGAGTCACCAGGACTGCTTTGGGACACCTGAGTGGACAGCACAGCATGCAGTAACATCTAGCTACATATTGAAAAGTGATTATAAGGCTGTGGATACTGCTCAGTGGCTATGAGTGTTTATTCTATAAGCATGAGGACATACATCTGAATCCCTAGCACGCACATAAAAAGCTGATCATGCCTATTATGGGGGCAGGGCAGAGACATGAAGGTACAGAGAGCTTGTTGGCTAATAGTGAGCTTCTTGTTCAGTGAAAGAATCTTCCCCAAAGCAGTAAGGGGAGAAGATATAAAGATATATGTGGGGGTTTAAATAGGCTCATATGTTTGGATGCTTAATTCACAGTCGATGAACTGTTTGGGGAGGATTAGGAGGTGTTGCCTTGTTGGAGTAGGTACAGCCTTTTGGAGGAAGTGTGTCAGTGGGGGTGGGATTTGGGGTTTCAAAAACCTATGCCTCAGGATCTCTCTCTGTCTCTCTCTGTCTCTCTGTCTCTCTCTCTGTCTCTCTCTCTCTGTCTCTCTCTCTGTCTCTCTCTCTGTCTCTCTCTCTCTCTCTCTGTCTCTCTCTCTCTGTCTCTCTCTCTGTCTCTCTCTCTGTCTCTCTCTCTGTCTCTCTCTCTCTCTGTCTCTCTCTCTCTCTCTGTCTCTCTCTCTCTCTCTCTCTCTCTCTCTCTCTCTCTCTCTCTCTCTTTCTTTCTTTCTGCTGTCCAAAAACAAGATGTAGCTTCCAGGTACTTTTCCAGCACTGTGCCTTGCCTGAGTGCCACTGTGCTCCCTGCTTTGATCATAATGAACTAACTCTAAAATTGTAAGGAAGACCCCAATTGAATGCTTTAATTTTTAAGAGTTGGCTTGGTCATGGTGTCTCTTCACGCTTCGCAGCAATAAAACAGTGACTATGGCCTCCACATGTACACCTATGATTGTAAGTGCACTCACAAGCATGCACCACACATACATGCATATATACATGTATATAACACACACATATACACAAATTAAATGAGTGGAGAGAGAAAGAATTTATTGGCATAACGTTTGTGCAGAGCTAAATCTAATTTAGGCAGGGACTTCAGAGATATTGATTATCCAGGTAGTTCACCCAGGGTGTGAAGATTCCAGAACATGAGGATCCACCTAGTGACCTCTGACACAATCATGTGCTTTTCATTTCCTTTCACAGTTCCCCAGAAAGCTGGGCCTATCCCACAGTGAAATGTAATCATGCACTAGGCATGGTCAATACTTTTGATTTTTATAATGCTCACTACACATAAATTTTCTTTGGAATCCTGCATTGACAGTGAAGCTCAATGGGAATTCCTTTAAGTATTAGAAAAATAGAAGCAACCCTTCTGGTGTTCAGATCTAAGTGAAGTCATTAGACTTGTTGAGAAGAACTGGCTTTTTTAAAATTCACTTTATATCTGGTTAAAACCCTTCCCTCTCCTCTGAGAAAGGGGAGTCTCGCACTGAGACCAGACAAGGCAACCCAGCAAGGGGGAATGGGATCCACAGGCAGGCAATAGAGTCAGAAACATTCCCACTCTAGTTGTTGGAGGGTCTTCCACATGAAGACCAAGCTGCATATTTGCTACATTCCAGCCCATGAAATCTCATTGGATGGTGCTTTACCAACTTGAGTTGGGGGAAGGATTGAGGGACATGAAGGGGACAGGGAACCCACAAGAAGATCAACAGAGAATTGGCTTTTGGTGACTTGTATATGCTAACAAATGCTATCAAGAGAATCAAAGTGTTGCTGGAAGGACAGACCAGTAATGAATAGAAAATATAGGCAATTTAAGGTCTACCTCCTGAAACAAAACAAAACTAAACAAAAATCACTTGACCCAATCTTCCAGCATAGTTCAGGCTACATATAGTTTTAGCATCTGCCATAAAATTCACAGTAGTGCAAAGGACTCAAAGTAAAATACTGTGTGATTCTATTTTTATTAACTCTCTTGTTTCTCCTGGCTACTGTATGAAAATGGGGTGAAACATACTTTTTGTTTGCTTCCTTTTTTTGTTTTTGTTTTTGTTTGCATTCAGATTTAGGAGCACAAAGAGGAAATTACAAAGCACCAAATGCCTTGATTTAAAAAAAACACTGGAAATTATCTGTTCAGCAAAGCATTCAAATGCCAATTCTACTTGACTTGTGGAAATATCCAAACCCCAGTTGCCCAGGGCAATTTTCTTTTGCTTTCCTAGACATCCATTACAAGCACCGTCTAGAGTCATGTGGAACCCAGAATTACTAACTTGCTCATCCTTCAAACACTTCGGGTATCTATACCATCAGTGTTTGGTCAATCCTGAATTCAGTCATCTCTTGCTGACTCAATCATTCAGCTATGCTTGGGATTGTGAGGGGTGAGATTTAAGAAGAACGAAGTAAAAAATAAATTTTAATTTCAAAGAGAATCCTCTGCATCTCTACACTGTAAATATATGAATAGTGTAGGATTTATGAGGTGCCAGGAAATATACTACATCACACAGTACAAGTTAATATGATCCACGAAGTTTCAAATGCCCTTTGGAGTGTCTGAAGCTGACATTTACAAATACAATTTTAAATAAAGAATAACTAAATGGGTGTCATTATTCTGCTCAGAACCTGCTAAGGAATTCTCAAGAATGTAGCATGAATTGGTTGTCAAGGTAATGTCTGGGAAGGTGGCAGAAACTGTCACTAAGCCAAGTTAAAAAAAGTTAAAGCTCTCCGTCATATTCCAGGAATCCTCAAGCAAAAAGAAATTCCTGGACACCTTTCCCATTTCCCTATAGATTACAAAATAAAACAATATTCTTTAAAATAAATGTATAAATAAAAATCCCTCCTTTAGACAAGTTGAGCTCAGGGTCAGTGTTTTTCTTTTTCTCTTTTCTATCGACAAGTCTTTCTTTTAGTTTATGTCCTCTGGGCTGATTCAAATTAGAAAAGTGTTTTGGACTCGGCAGAGGACACATGGCGGAATAGCCTAAATTGGAAATGCATGTTTCATGATAACCAACATTTCAACTCTTGCTGGGCATTTCCAAGTGCTGTAAAGCACCTCTATGACATGAGCTAATCCACAGAGCCTCTGGAGACTCAGCAGAGAAACTGAGGCTATGAAAGTGATTACAGGGTCATTAAGCATAAATGGTGGAAAAGAAATTACATTTGAATTTTTTTATGTTTTGATTTCATATAAATTACATAAGACAATGGAAAGAAAAGACCATCTGGGTTTGGATTTCATAAAACAAGGCTCACATCTGCGTTGGTATGTCATATAAATATTCCCTCATTATAGAGTTCAGGCTATGAAACACTTTTGGTCAAAAAAAGCATTAAGAGCAAAGAAAGGGAGATTGCATTTCATGGACGCTGATTATGTTTAAATCCTCAGTTCTACATATCAACCAGCAAACACCTCAGAGGATTGTATGTAACTTTATTTTTAGAAATCTGTGAATCTTAGGCCATGTCTACTTGGACTATGTTTTGTGCATTTTTTTTAATTGGGAAAGCAGCATATTTAATGATTCTTTTCCCACCAAATTAAGGGGCCTCAATATCAGCTCAGCTTTTCTAAAGGGCTGAAATGGAAAAGTGGACATTCATTAATAAGTCACCTGACTCCATCAGCAGGAGCTTAATGATGAACCACTTGGCTCTCCAACAATCCTTTCACCTCCTTGTTGTCTCATCTATGATCTTTGAGCTTCATCTACCTTTAGTTATTGCCATCTCACACTTCATGTGATCTAAAGACTGGCATTTGGTCCAGATTTTGCTCTCTTAGATTGAAGCCCAGAGGGAAGAGTCACAGGTACCACTACACATCGTATTGTTGCTGGATGGGTTACATGCCAATATGGGGCTAATTACAAATTACAAGCCTTCAGAAGATGATGATCTGATTGTTTGGTACCTAATCACATGTCCTACTCCTGAGTCAAGAAAGTCAGCATTATCTAAATCTGACTGTGATGACCACATATTTCCTTAACTCTTGGCCCTTGTAGTTGGCAGTTTCTAAGATGGTCCCCAATGATCCTTGCCTTCTGCTATTAATTATGTTGTATAACTCGTGCCTCTTGAATGCATACTGAATCAAGATACTCACTGCTAACCAACAGAATAGATAATAGTGTCTATCTTGTTAGAGTTGCTCCAGTTTTGTTAGTTGGTATACATTCTTGACACAAAGTGCTATGTTATATTAGATGGGATGACTTGACCAAGAACTAAGGGTGACAACTGGTTAATAGCTTTTATGGTATGATGATTTTTAGTCTAATCATTCATAATGAACTAAATACCAGTAACCATCATGTATGTGGAGTTAGAAGCAGATTCATCTCCAGCTGAGCTGAGATTTCGCATGAGACACCAACTTCAAGACACCCACTTAATTGTTTTCTATCATTTTTTAAAGTACAGAAAACTAAAGTACAGATATATTAAACATCTCCAAACACACAGGGAGTCAAAACATCTCTATGACAATAAGACTGGAGGAGGCAAAATGTGTCACTGGCAGACAATTTTTTTTAAACCTTAAGTGGTACAAATTATGACCATCTTCTTGTTTTTGCCTAGGTAATGCTACAATGCTACAGCTTGAGTGTAATGTGTTTCTCCTATAGCACTGCTTGAGCACTTGTTGCCCTTCTCCTGGTGCTTTTACAGTAGTCTGTAGAACCTTCAGGAAGTGGAGCCTAGATGATTGAAGTAGGTACCTCCTTCTCCCTCACTTTTTTGTTTTGTTTTATTTTTGTTTTTTGAACGTTATATCCTATTCTGGTTCTGGCCTGTTATTTCTGCTTCCTAGTCTCTCACAATGTGAGCAGCTTGCACAGCACCCCCAGGCCATTATGGGAGACTACTTTACTGTGCCCTTCTCACTCTAATGGACTGCATCCCTTTGAAAGCATGAGTCCAAATAAACTTTTTCTCCCTTTATTTATTTTATTATTTTTTTGTTATTGTTGGTTTTTTGAGACACGGTTTCTCTGTGTAGCCCTGGCTATACTGGAACTCACTCTGTAGACAAGGCTGGCCTTGAAATCAGAAATCCACCTGCCTCTGCCTCCCAAGTGCTAGGATTAAAGGTATGCGCCACCACTGCCCAGCTTTTTCCGCCCTTTAAAGTTGACTCAGTGTGTGTTTTGGTTACAGTGAAGTGCAAGCTAACTAATACAGCTTACATATTACTTGATATTTATTTACTATTTTAAAGATTTTATGAGCAACACTAAATAGGAAACTTTTGCTAGATGAATTGCTTATTTTTCCAAATATTTATCTAATTGGACTTGAGAGCCAGCTCGACTTACTGACCCGCTAAAGGAGGAAGGACAAATCATTTCATTGCCACCATTTATCAGCCCTACCTTCCTTTCCTAGCCTGCCCGTTCAGATACCACTTAAAATATTTTTCCTAAAAGGTTTCTGGAACATCCCTGAGAAGGCCAGAATCTGTGTCAGCAATCTCCCATCCATCTGTGATAAAAAGTGTATTTCATCTTACTTTGAAACAGGTTCTGCATGCCAGGGACAGGTCATTAACACAATACACTATCTTCCATCTCAGCCTCTCTGGCCTTTCTTCTCCTACTATATTAGTACCAGCAGCCAAGAATTTCCTTTCCCTATATAAACAAAATCCCTGAAAGTTAGAAAATTGGCAAAGACTTAGGAGTTCTTCCTATATAGATGGTGACATAATAAAGTAATTCAAGAATAGAGTAGGGTTTGGATATTTGCTTCCCTTACTCTATTTTTGATTACAATGGCTTTCATTCATATTTTATTTCACCTATTTAATTCTGAACTTTTTGAGTTTGTGACTTTATGTATATTAGTACTTATTATTTTACTTCTCAGGAGTATGTAGTATGAATGCATATGTGTATGTACATGTGTATGTAGGTACATGGGTGTGTGTAGGCCCAATGTTGATATCAGGAATCTACCTTAATTACTTTCCACCTTGATTCTTTTAAATCAGGGTCTCTATTAAACCCAGAGCTCACTGGCATGGCTAGTTTCACTAATTAGTTTGTGCTGGGCACCCCTGGACCATTGCAGGCTATAATGCCCACCTGGCATTGATAAGAGTTGCAAACTCCTGTTCTCTTGGTTTTTTTTTTTTTTTTTTTGTTTTGTTTTTTTTTTCTGGAAACTATCTCTTTAACGCATATGAAAAATTAAGATTGCTCTTTGATAAGTCCATAAAGTATATAATGCATTCCAATTATTTCCCATACTCTCTCTTGTCTTTATCTCTTCCATTTTAACAATTTTTCAGCATCCCTTCTCAGACTCATGACTTTTGGTTTTTGTTTGCAAACCACTTAGTTTGTAGAATTCTCATCTGTGTGACCAGTAGATTGCAACTCTTTAGTCTGTGTATAATTGCTTCAAAATTAATTTAAATGCCTTTGCTTATAGATTTATATAAATATAAAGTTCATAAGCTCTTTCTTCACACTCAGAGAGATCTAAAATCTACAGAGAATAGAAGGTACCCAAAGGAGACCTCAGGTTCACAACTCTAGTTACATGCCCCTTATGATGATTTTTATTTGATCCTACATTGTTACCAAAATAAAGATAAAATGGTTAGTTAATGACCCAGTTGTTTCTCTACCAATTAACCTGAAAATACTACTGCCAAAATATCCACTAACACTCAAATCAATACGAAGACAAATAAATACAAGACAATCAAATACAAGACAAATAAATCCTTCAAGATGCTGGACAGGACTGCCAAGATGTCTTGACAGGTAATGTCACTAGCCATGAAGCCTAAAGATACACGTTTGATCCTCATAACCCACACTGTGGAGGGGGGATGTCACTCTTGCAAATTGTCCTCTCACCTTCACAGGTGTTACCGTGGCACATTTTCACATTACCCCCTACACACAGACACAAGCATGTCACTGTGGGGGCAGGTTTTAAAGGCTCCTATGTTCAAGCTATGCCCAGTGTGGCACACAGTGTTCTCCTGCCTTTGTACCAAGATGTAGAACACTCTGCTCCTCTCTAACACCATATCTACCTACGTGCTGCCATGCTTCCCGCCATGATGATAATAGACTAAACCTCTGAAACTGTAAGCTAGCCACAATTAAATATTTTCCTTTATAAGAGCTGCCATAGTCATGGTGTCACAGCAATAGAAACCCAAATTATGATGGTGTGTTATATAAAAAGAGACTTGAACTTGACAAAGAGATGGGAGATATACTGGGGTAATGCAGTGGTGATGGAAGGGTTGCTGGAGAGAGGGAGGAAGGAATGGGTATGACCAAGAAACATTGTATACAATGTTAAAAAAAGACGCTGAACAGGTATCATCAAGTTCTTGGTGTGTTTTTCTTTTCCTACTCCTCCTCTTCCTCCTCTCCCTCCTGTTCCTCCTCTTCTGAGTTAATGTGACTTAAAAATCAATTCTTGATGTAATGGGTTCATAAGCAGGCATTGTGGCCTAAATTGTAATTGCTTGCTGTGCATATACCACCTCTATCTCCATGAGTGTTTGTGTTTGTGTTTATGTAATTGTGTTCATGTGTGTAGATAGAGGCCCGAAGTCAATAATACTTGTCTTTCTCTACTGTTCTACATGTCTTGCTTTACTGCCCTCCACATTCTTATTTGAAACAGCATCTCTCACTGCTGTTGTTTGAATGAGGATGTCCCCTATAGGCTGATATATCTGTTTGTTTCCCAGTTGGTGGATTGTTTGGGAAGGACTAGAAGTGCTTCCTTGTTGGAGAAGGTGAGTTATTAGAGGGGGGCTTTGAGGTTTCAAAAGCCCATGCCAGGCTTAGTCTCCTTCTTTGCCTCAGGCTTGTGGAGAAGATGTATGCTCTCAGCTACTGCTCCAGTGTGCCATGCCTATGTGCCTGCAGTCATGCTTCCTGCTATGATGGAAATGAATTAACCTTCTGAAACTGTAAACCAGCCTTCAGTTAAAATGTTTTCAAGTTGCCTTTATCATGGCCTCTTTACAGCAATAGAAAAATAATTAAAGAACTCACTGAATCGGGAGCTCATTGATTCAGCCAGACTGGTTGGCCAGCAAGCCCCAAGAATGCTCCTGTCTCTAATCTCCCAGTATTTGGATTATAGGTGTATATACCACAGCTGGATTTTTATATGAGTGTTGGAAAGCCAAACTCAGGTTCTCATGATTGCATGACAAGCACTTTACCCAGTGATTTATTTCTCCAGTCCCAGTTTCCCCATCTGCAGTATCCTTGCTGGATGAATCATTGTATGTCCTCTGCAGATATATAAAGACTGAGAGAACAAACACATCTGTATACACTGAATTGACAATTCATTGGGAAGGCTGTTTCTGTTTCTGCCTAGCAGAATGCCTGAAACTTCTTGCTGTAAAACTACCATTTCATTGTGCTCACTGCTTGCTCAGTGGGGGGCCACAGAAGTATGGCTCATTTATGCTCCATGATACCCAGAAGTCTCAAAAGCAGTGAATGATTCAATGTCTGGGACTAAAATGATCTAAGAGCCACTTGTCTGATGTCTCTGAGCATTGATTCTTTCAGAGAATCAGAATTCTACCTCTGGCCTCTCTGTGGCTTTTTGGGCTTCCCTCCAGAATGACCATCCCAAATAAGTAGGCTTTGGAAACCATTCCAATCATAGGCCAGCAGAAGACAAGATGCAGAAACCTTGACAGAAGATGTGCCTGAGACATATTTGCAAAAGAACATATGAGACAGAACATAGTCATGGTTTAGTCTTGAGAAAAACAGTGTCCATTAGGTACATATTGTTTTAGAAAAATCAACACATTTGTTCACTAGACCTATGGAAAGGAAGAACAAACATTTTGCAATTAAATATAACAGGAAAAACTAGCTTGATCTTTAAAGATACTGTAATAAAAAGTATGGATTCTATGTGGCAAGAGGTCTAAGTGTACTCCACTTTAGGTAACGATTCAGGGCTTGTAATGGTTTTTGTTTCCACGTAAGTGGTTGATTCTTTCACTGCATTCGCTCTATCCCTGTGGTATCGAGTTACTTTTATATGAAGGACTAAAATAGTCTTTTCAAAAACAAGACAGAAAGTTTCATGCTCTAATGAACTAGTATAGTAAAATGTCAATATCATTAACTGAAAAAAAAAATCAGACAAATGCTTGAATCCAACTCAGATTGGAATCCCTCCCCCCTTTGGGAAAGTACCTGAACTGAATTTGACATTATCAAGAAATATACTCATCACTGGCAAACAGGGAAAGATTGTAAACAAAAATATCATGAATTTGTTGTCTAAATAATTTAAGTTGTGAACACATATAAAACTATAATGATTATATGTAAAGTTCAGAAATTGAGTTGCAAGAGTGGTACCATCACAGAGGCTAATCTGGCATTCTATGGCAAAAAGCCACAGTGTAGTTTCCCATGGTCTCTTAAAATGTTTTAATGCTATTTGCTCTTTTAGGTTCTAAAAGTGTCTCTCTTAAAATAGGCTAAAGTAGGTTTTGTGCTTCTCTTGGGAAGTAATGGTAAGAGAGTCACAAACTTGAATCCAGCTTGTTGTATACAACAAGCCATTGGAGAGAAGGGAGAAAAGAGATGGGAATGAAAATGTGTGCTTCTAAGGTGGCATCAGGGATGATAGAAAATAACATCTCCTATAGTCTCCACTGAAGCATTTCAATCTACACCCCACCCTCTTAGCTCAGCATCATCAAATGTTGAAATTGTAGACACGAAGCACCAAAACTAGCTCTGATGTCCAATGATCTATTGTTAATCTTTATGTCTCTTCTGAGCTCAAAGTTATTCACAAGGCATTTTTAGGTCTATGTTGATGGGCAGCTCCTGGCAAATACCTTTTTCATTTTGCTTGTTATATATTATAATCTGATGTTGCTTTTTATTTAGTTAGTTGCCTTTTATACTATATATTTATACTGTGAAGGAACCAAGACTTTCTCCAGCTTATGAAGAACCTAAAACAGTATGTTCCCTACAAGTATTTGTTGAGTGAATACATGAAGATCTCATTGTAGGAAGCTCCTCTTGAAGTCATGGGTAAAGATCAAGAGACATTAGGGTGGAAATAGCAGAAATTAGCTAGACATGTCTTGATCTCTTTCCCACTAAAAGTACTAATTCCAAGGGAACAATAATTAGCAACCAGATAATGGAATGTCATATGACTGGAACACAATTGATGAAGCAAATAATTACTGCATAGAAGAAATATAGTATGGCAGCTCTTGGTTTCCAGGTCGTGGTGGACATTTTTTTCTACAAAAGGCCATATTGTGTCTGTTTTGGGTCTTGTGGGCCATATAGTTTCTGTTGCAGCAACTGAACCCTTGAAATAGGAATGCATCTACCAGCAATGTAAAGCAAACAGGTGTGACTATATAACAATACAACTTTGTTCATGGAAATTGCAATTTCAATGTTAAAGAACTTTCATGTGTTTCAAAATACCATTCCTGTAATCACAGGAATTTTTCCTCTAGTCATTAAATACTATAAAAATCATTCTGAGCTTATAGCCAATAGAAAGTCAGGCAATTGGCTAGATTTAGTTTGCAGGCTATTTGTGGGCTGTAGTTTTTTGACTCCTGACATAGACTGTTAGAGAACTCAGCTCTGTACATACTTTTTTCCTGCTTTCATAGTCAATTTATGGATGTTTTATAAAATATTTTCAGATAATTCTTGGACTTGTATCTATAGGGGTGTTCTGGGTTACAGGAAGGCAGTGGAAAGAGAGTCTCTCAACCCTAAGTGGTTAATGTTTCTATTGCAGCATAAATTATTTTTTGCTCCAGATTGCCTGTGGTATCCATGTAGAATGAATAATGTTAAGAAGATAAAATGATGCAGTCTCTTGAATTTGATTCCAGTGTTCCCATCTTTGATATGATTTGTAAATGACATTTGTATATTTTGCTGGTGATTAGTTAATGGTGGAAAGGACAGCCAGATGATAGCTGTCTAGAATTTTAAAAGCAATGATTCACTCGGCTTTAAAGCTGCTATAGAATACCATTTCAAAATTCACCTTAAATTCATTTAGTGTTTGTCACCAGAAGGTGTTTAACATCTGCAAAACAACCTCTAACTTAAAGGATTTCTTACATCATTTGATTATGTGGTGATTACAGAATTCTTGTCACCAAAAGAAGCTCCATTCACATGATGTATTGCTGTTGTTTGGAGCTCCAGTGAACTCTGAAGAAATGAATTCATTTTTCTTTTCCTGAGAGACTTTTGTTAACAGAAATCTCAACTGTACCTCACAGTTTGGAATCAAGTATCTAAACTTATTGGTTTGGGGTAATGATAACAGTGGCTATTTACTAAGCTACTTACAATGTACCATTTGCTAAACTACATTGATTGTCATTTTGTTTTCCTGTCAGTGCTTTTAAACACTGTATGACATTATTAGATTATCCAGCCTCTCACCAAATCATCAACAGGGAAGGGAGTTCGTGCTCCTTTGTCTTTGAATCCCTCTGGCCTCTAATATTGTTATTCTCTGATCCTAAACCTCAGCAATATTAGCATGTGGGCTTGGATGATTCTTTGCTGTGGGGGCTTCCTTTGGCATCACAGGATGCTTAGTTCATCTCAAGTTGCTGCCCATATCCCTTCCTAATTTATTATGGCACCCAGAAATATCTCCAGACATTACCAATGATTCCTAAGGAATACAGTCACCTCAAGTAGGGGTAGAATTACTGGCTTGAGTTAGTCTGCCCAGGGTAGCATGCGCGCGCACGCACACACACACACACACACACACACACACACACACACACACAAATGTCCTTAGGACTCAGCCTATATTCTCACTTCCTAGAATTTTGACATCTTATAATGACTTACTCTAGGAAGTGGATTGTGAGCAGCATCAAATTTATCAGTAATTCTGCTATTAAAAACAAACAAATAAACCAGAGATCATTGTGATGTCTGCAGCAACAACTGAATACTCTGGGTCCAAATTAACACAAAAGACACATCAACTTCTTTTTTGAGAAATACAAAGGAGAGATTCTCTCTCCCTCTCTCCATCCCTATTTCTTCCTACCTCTAGTAGATCGATGTCTTCCAGTCTCCTAGTAACAGAACTGGTGCTTTCTCTACATTTGTAATCATAGGCACGTTACTTGCTTTCCTTTATGCTATTCATTTTGAAAGCATTCTGAAACCAAAATATATCATTTAATCAAATAAAAATGACTTTTGAAAACAGTCACAAATCTACAGTTTCCTCTCTGATTTTAATAATTTCTTTGGTCAGTTTGAGATTCAACTTCCTGTTCAAAACCTGTATGTTCTGTAGCTCCAACGATAAAATTTCTTAGACAGAATTTGGTCAGAAGGTTTTTTTTTTTTTTTAATGCTTAATAAGAAAATATTAGTAGAACAGCATCCTGGAAATGAGATTAACAGGGACCTGAAAAAAAACAAACCTCTCATTCCCAGTTTTGTCATTTAATAACTTGCATTAACAAACTATGGGACTCAGAAGCCACAATTGCTTTTTTGATCTTGGTATCAGCAATAGTGGACCAACAAGGTTTTCTATGTTTCCAATATCTGTCACTCATTGACTGTCTGTGTTCTTATGTGTATATGCTTCCCAAGTTGGGGAGGGAACACAAAGCCCTGGAAACAAAGGCCAAGCCTTTTAATGATTGTGCATAAGAGCCCAGAACTCAGTTGCTGTTGCCAGAACATTTTGATCACTGATAACAGCAGAGTTTACCTCAGTAATCCACAGGCCAAGGTGGAAACATCCTGGGAACAATGCCTGGGAAAGCCTTTTATGACTAAAAAGCCCAAGCAAAAAGTACAACGGTTCTCAGTCAACACAGGCATGTTGGCCCTAGCTTGTCATTAAGTTTTGGGCATTGACCCAGCCCTATGGCCAGGAAAGTGGCACCCTCCTGGACTTTGAGCAGGCTTCTATGAGAAAGAAGCAAGCCCTAATATTAAGTGGGTTCCCTGAGAACTGAGATTGTCACATCCTGAGTAGCTCCAATGTTCTCCTGCACGAAAAAGGAGAGGAAGAGATAGCTTTCTGGCTGCAGCCTGTTGGAGCAAAACCCCCATAATTCCCAGCCAAAGAAGACAGGTGTAAAGCAGAAAAACAAAGGCTAATGTACCAACTGTACTCAATAATTTGCTTTCTACGTTGGAAAGAAAATGACTGAGTGACAGTTTAGAGCACCACACAGAGCCACAGCTCCTTTGTCCGTGTAGCATAAGCCACAGAGAAATCTACCTGAGGTAACAGGATCAGAGGATTGAAGTCCTTAATCACTCCGATAGGCAGCACTTCAGTTTAGCTCCTTGCACCATTGTGGCAGGTTCTATTTGGTTCTTATGTTTTGATTAGCTCCTGGTTCTCTGACTGATAGAAGCAATTAGATTTCTTAACCAGAATGAAGTCGGTAACTTCCTGTTTGCACAAGGGATGAAATGATCCTGAGTAATTTTTATTCAGATGAAATGAGGAGAAACTGGTCTTGAAATAGTTATAAAGAAAGAAGAATTGAAATAGTAACTCTATTCCCAGGTATGTTTTCCTCCCATAGGAAACAGTGGTTTAAAGTTTATGGAGCAGGTTAATGAGTTGGAGAGTCTTGCCTTTTGGCCCATATCCTAAAATAAGGCTCTTAAACACACTTCAAAAATATATAGCACTTCTCATTAATGGCAAATAAAGAGTTAGGTCTTGAAACAGGATGTTAAGGCAGAATGATTCATAAAGCAATATGAAGCAGAAATGCTATCTTTTTTTTTTTTTTCAGAAATGAAAACGTTTGTTGATTAAATGATTCCTGGAACAATGCAGACATTTATTTTACTTCATCCTTTCCTATATGTTTTCAGAGTTTTTCCTCAATAAAATATACCCCTTGACTGAAGAAAATGGAGTGCATTTGAGAATTGAAAAACCAATTCCATATAAAAAGGACATTTCCAGGAGGTAGAAAGAGACCTCAGTGATGGAGTGCTTGGGAGCACATGTGAGGCCATGAGTTCAATCCCCAGCACAATATGCACGGGAGCACAAGTGCACACACACACACAAACACACTCAAAGGTTGAGAGTTGCCTTCAACTCTGTAGTTGAGGGAAAAAGAAATTTTGAGCTTTACCTAAAGGCAGTAGGATAGATTGGAGGACTCTCAAGTTCTGTTCTTTTAGAATAAAGAACATCTAGAGCCGGGCAGTGGTGGCAAAACGCCTTTAATCCCAGCACTTGGAGGCAGAGGCAGGCAGATTTCCGAGTTCGAGGCAGCCTGGTCTACAGAGTGAGTTCCAGGACGGCCATGGCTACACAGAGAAACACCTGTCTCAAAAAAAAAAAAAAAAAACAAACAAAAAAAAAAAAAAAAAAAAGAACATCTTCTAGGATGCCTTGCTGGAAACCTTGTTATCTTTTCTAGTGCTAACTGAATAAGAGTGAGTAGAACTTGAAAAGCTGAGCATCTGCTGACATGTTATTATGATCACTCTCACTCTGTGTCACTTTTCTCTCGGATCACCTTAGACAACACACCCATGTCATTTTGTTCTGCATGAAACGCTGTTTGTCAGAAAGGCTGTTAATCCCTGGGCTATATGGTGACAAATGAGAATGTGTTCGGCTAATATTTAACTTTCATAAATTCTACAGAAGTTGGAACAAAATCTGCCTAGTGAAAAATATAAATGAATCATCGATGACTTTCTTCTTCCATGCCTTTTCTATTTTTTTCTTTACAGTCTTTCCTTTCATCTATTTCTGTGTCCTTCCAACCTTCTCCCCTTTCTTCTTCATTTCTATTTAAGGAAACTCTCACTACAGACATACAGCAAACAAAGGACTTGTAATATCAACAATATTGCAAAGTAATAGTCATAGATAATTCTGATTCTCAGGGAAAGAAATCTCAGAGGAAGGCAGACATTTACAGATTCTTCTAAACTGTGCAAGACGGAAACAAAAAAACAACCAAAATGATAATAGTTGG
Source organism: Mastomys natalensis (assembly GCA_021653895.1). Classification (NCBI taxonomy): domain Eukaryota; kingdom Metazoa; phylum Chordata; class Mammalia; order Rodentia; family Muridae; genus Mastomys; species Mastomys natalensis. The sequence continues at coordinate 109,518 of JAJTUV010001890.1, read as the reverse complement.
AGTACTGTTGTCTTTCAAATAATCTCTTTCTCCCAATATTCTATTAAGTGTAGAGACACATCTGTAATCTCAGCACTCTAGAGGAAAATACAGGAAAATCATAAGTTTGAGGCCAGGCCAGGCTACACAGTGAGACTGAACTTAATCTGGAGCTTCTTATTTAGAACAATGCAAACCTCTTAATGGTTCAGCAATAATGATGCACGGGTGACTGTGTGCAGATACCACGGACTGTCTTACCTCAAGGTTTAATTTGAAACTTAGACACATGACCAGTAACTGTTCTATAAGAAGGTAAAGAAATAATTTGCTTCTTGGTGAAAAGGAATATTTTTGGAACTTAGGTAAGGGTCATTTAAATGTTCTTAGTATATATAATCCCTTCTTTGCATTAATAATAATTTTAAGATCACAAGTCAAAGATTCCCTCATCAAATTGCAGATATGGGAGAAACAGCTGTTCTGAGTGTTAGCTTGGTGGTGTTTAGTGTTCATACAGCTTAGTCTCCTTCAGACCTTCCTGTCACAGAGTAGATGGAGCCCAGAGGTAACGTTGTACCTTCTACCATGCCCTGGGACACCGCAGCCAGCCAGAATCCTTCTGTTCCTCATTTCACCAGAAGGAAGTCCTAAAAGGACAGCTGCAACAATTTGTCCCCACAAACAATGATGCAAGGGAAAAGGGGGGTATTTACACCAAGTATCCTCAATAAATTCTAGCTTTTCTGTCCTACAAGGCCATGCAGGTAGATAAATCGACTTGACAACATCATCAGACTCAAAACACAGAAGTAGAATCCTTAACATCCTTCCTAAATAAGAAATTAAGAATGTGATACTCAGGCTGTAATTAGCAAGAATGAACACCTTCCTGGTTTTCTCCTATAATTAGCCAGCACATTTTAATAGCCAGTCATCTTATTTTCTCTAATTGCTGTAAAGGTGACATGATTTCAGTCTCCTCATGATAGACTTTGTCTCCAGCACTGATCCTGGCCTTTCTACCATGGGGGTGATTTTGATGGCTGTGTGCAGTAGCAATACAGCAAATTGATCACATTTGTGTCTCAGAGGTTGTCATGAGTTGTGTTGATTTTGAAGCAGTCAGAGCTGTCTTTGAGGGCCTCCTGGGTTTGAGGGCATAACCCTTGGGAAGAAAGGCTGCCTTTGAAAGCCTGCCACCTGATAGCTCTCTGAAGTCCTTCAGCGAGAGCTTAAGCCCCCGGTGGTGGCCTCTATTGCCTACTTCCCAGTGGGGGAGCAGGCAAGCAACCTGTGGCAGTGCTCTGTGTGTTTTGCTCCTAGCCTGGGGCATTTCCCATGCTACTGTTTGCCAGGACATTTGTATTCTTATCTCTCTGTCAGCGAGCAACACCCTTGCTTAAACAAGCCCATCAAAATATTGATTGACTTGCAAAATTGAGGACTATATACATTTCAGGGTCTAGAAGCAGCCCAGGAAGGTGCAGAAGTGTGGTGGTCCCTGAATTCAGTGGCACTGCTTGATGAGGTAGGTGAGTCTTCTGATGTGATCAAGGCTTCAGCCTCTGCAGTCTGATTGACCCCATGAACTCTGGGGTCGTGGGGTCATGCCCTGGCACTTCTGCTTCCAGTCAGTCATTTGAAGGTTTCCAACACAAGCCCAGCAGCAGCCGGCTCCATTTCACAATATCTTGTGTGCCATGTGTGGAATGCAGAATGAGAGAAAACAGCAACTGATAACAGATGCTGAGACATGGTCAGCCATCCTCCCTCTGCCTGCACCAATTTCTCAGGGGACGCTGGTCAAGAACTTTGTGCTGAAGCTTTCTGCTGCTTCTCAACATGGCCGGTCCAAAATGGACTCACCCCAGAATCTGACATGGAGATGTAAACCCAATCAACTCATCTCTGTCATCATTCGCACCTGCTTATTTATTGGGTGCTGAGATTAGAATCCAGGAGCAGCTGACACTCTGAAAGACTCCATAAATGACTAACATCACCTTGCTTGTCTCACCTGACACAGTCTGCTCTCATGTCTTTATCTTGGGGTGGTGTTAATAGAAACATGGGAATAGGAGTGAATTATGATTGATTCAGGAGATGAAAACTAATATTTATGTTGAGGGGCAAAAAATGTTAAAGCAAAACATGACAAATGGTTATTGTCTCATTGAAATACATTTATTTTCTGCATTAAAAATGATTGTGAAATTTCCATTCTAATACTCCAGGTGAAGGGCTTAGGACCTACAACCAGTTGTGGTGGCTTTCATCTACTATCTAAGCAATTAGAAGGCGGCTGAGGCAGGAGGATTGCCCTTAAACTGAGGGCAGCCTGTTTTAAGCAGTGAGTTCCAAGACTGCTTAGGCTACAGAATGTTTCTTTTGTCTGAAAATAACAACAAAATTACATCTGATTTTTAAATCTTTATTTTATATTTTAAAATGTACTTATATATTTATTCTGAAGTTTTGCAAATCATCAAAAATTCACCTTTTTCTGGTTCTATATATTGAACGATGGTCCGTGTGTATGGTGAGCAAGTGTTTTACCTGTTTCCATATAAATACTTCAATTGTCATTTGGTAATTGTACATATTTATGAGATACACTATCAAATTCCAAAACAAACGTATAATGACTAGATTAGGTAATCAGCATATCTGTAGCCTCATATATTTATTACTCTTCTGTGTTGGAAAAAAATTCAAAATCCCTTCTACTACCTATTTCCAAATATGCAATGTGAATTTCATCAATCATAGCTATTTCCCAGTGCTAGAGAATATGAAAAGCTATTCCTCCTATCCATCTGCACCCTCATACCTGCTGAACAGGCTCTGTCCATCCCTCTACTCACATCATTCACTGGCTCTGATATGTAGTACTCTATTCTGTGATATGTAGTATTCTCTATTTCTGTGAGTTCAATTTGTGTCCAGAAATATAGCACTTTTGCCTAAGTTTTCCAACTTGCTGGCATATGACTTTTCCTAATAAGTTTTAAAGGGAACCTTACTATTTATATATGGTATTCCTTTTAGTGTCCTTTTACAGACCTGATTTGATTTACTTAGGTCTGTTTCTGCTCCTCTTTCACTCTTTTACTCTAATTTATAATATCTGTTGATTGTATTTATCTATTAAAAAACAAGTCTTCTCAATGACCTTTTCATTCTTTTGAAAATTATGCATTTAATGTATTTGTTTGCTGATTGTTATTTTTGCTACAACTTAGATTTGCTTTAATTTTGCTTTACTGGTAACTTGAGTTGTATTATTAAATTGTTTATTTGAAATTTCTATATAAAGAACAAGGTCATGATAGCTCTGTATTTTTCTATTATAAGCAATTTTTTTAAAAAATGTATGTATGAGTACTGTGTTTTCATCATGTCAACTCTCCTTCTTCCCCATCTAATTCCTCTCATAGCAACTCAAATTCATGACACCCATTTTTAAAATTATTGTCATCACATACACATGATTTTATTTAGTGTTGTTCATATGCATATGTATTTGGTATATGTATTTGCTGCCATAAAATTTCCCCTAGCACTGCTTTTGCTGTATCTCATAGGTTTTGTCATATTGCATTTTCATTTTTATTTGTTTCAGACAAAATAAATCAATGTCCCATCTTCATTTCTTCATTGATGCATTTGTCATTTGATAGAATGTTGTTTAATTTCAATGCATTTGTACACTGTCTGAAGTTCTAACTGTTGATTTGTAGTTTCACTGCATTGTGGCCAAAGAAAACACTTGATAAGATTTTAGATTTTCTGATTTTTTTTAAAAAGGCATGTTTGGTGGCCTAGCATATGATCTATTCTGTAGAATATTCCACATATCTATTACTCATCTAAATGTTGAAATATACTCTAAATATTTGTTAGGTCACATCTAATTTATGATTCCTATTGCTGTGATAAACACCACAACCAAAAGCTACTTGGGGAGGAAATGACTTGTTTTGCTTATACTTTCACGTCACAGTCCATCACTAAGGAAAGTCAGTACAAGAACTCAGGGTAGGAATGTGGAGGCAGGAGCTGAGTGTTGCTTACTGACTTTCTCCTCAGAGAAAATACCCAGGACCACCAGCCCAGTGAAGGTACCACCCACAGTGATTTGGGTCCTCCCACATCAACCACCAATCAAGAAAGTGACCCATGGGGCTGCACACAGTCTAGTCTAGTAGGGGCATTTTCTCAGATGACTATCCTCTTCCAAAATGACTAGTTAATGTCGCATTGACATAAAACTAGCTAGCAAAAGTGGCCCATTTTTATCTTGACACAAAAATAAATCACCACTAAAGTATAACCTTTCCTTTTTTATTCATCCCTAAGATCTCATATTACTATTCATATCACAATATATTTCAGTTTTTAAAAGTCCCAGTCTTTAAAAATTCAAACATTTAAAAAGTTCAGTTTCTCTCTCTAAACTATCCAGTATCTAAAATATCTATAAACTCCCGAAAACTCTAAAGTTTCTCTTAAATCAACAAAATCTCTTTAAAAGTTCAAAAAATCTCTCAACTGTGGGATTCTGTAAAATAAAAAAAGAAAAGGTACTAAATACTTTTTCTTTTTTATTCTAAGATGGAAGAACCAGGTCACTGTTACATTCAATCAAAGCAATCCCAAAATTCAACAGTGTAAAAAGTTTAGTGTCTGAATCCCCTCATGATCCCCCAGGCTCCAAAGGGCCTTGAGAGTGGCATCTCTTTGGTTCTACCATCTTAAACTCACAGCTTGTCCTGGAGATTCAGGATGACTCTATGCACACCTACTGCTGTCCTTCGTGGTGGTCTCATGGTACAATCACCTCCAAAATGTGGGAATCTGTGCAGCAACTAGACTACATCTTCACCAATGGCCTCTCCTGGCCTCTCACAGTGCCAAACTTCAGCTGCTCTCCATGACCCCTTCATGCTTTTATAGTACCATCTGGGTGACTCTTACACATTACCAAGTTCAGCTCATCACAAGGAATGGAACACCCTCGGCAGCCTCTGAAACACAGCTTCTGTGAGCTGACTCTCAGGAGACACTTCCTAGATTTCATCTCAATGATTCTGGTTTCTTTTATCATTATTATTGTATATTTTATTTATTTATATTTCAAATGTTTTCTCCTTTCCTGGTTTCTCTTCCACTAACCTCCTATCCCATTCTCCCTTCCCCTGCTTCTATGAGGGTGCTCCCCTACTCACCCACCCACTCTTGCCTCACTACCCTGGTACACCTCTACACTGGGGCATCAAGCCTTCAGGGGACCAAGTGCCTCTTCTCCCATTGATGCAAGATAAGGCCATCCTCTGCTACATATGCAGCTGGAGCCACAGATCCCTCCATGGGTCCTCTTTGGTGGTTTAGTCCCTGGGAGCTCTGAGGAGTCTGGTTAGTTGATATTGTTGTTCTTTGTATGGGGTTGCAAACCCCTTCAGCTCCTTCAGTCTTTTCTCTTAACTCCTCCATTGGGGTTCCCATGCTCAGTCCAATGGTTGGCTGTGAGCATCTGCATCTGTATTGGTCGGGCTCTAGCAGAGCTCTCAGGAGATAGCCACATCAGGCTCCTGTCATCAAGCACTTCTTGTCTTCAACAATAGTGTCTGAGTTTGGTTTCTGTATATGGGATGGATCCCTAGGTGGGGCAGTCTCTGGATGGCCTTTCCTTCAGTCTCCAATCCACATTTTGTCCCCATATTTCCTTTAAACAGAAGCAATTCTGGGTTAAAAAATTTGGAAATGAGTGGGTGACCCCATTCCTCAACCAGAGGCCTTGCTAACCTCTGGATATGGTCTCTATAGGTTCTCCCTCCCCTTTGTTGGGTAGTTCAGCTAATGTCATCCCCATTCTGGTTTCTTAATCACCAGCCCCAACTGACAAGGTTCAACTATCCCTGAGAAACAAAATTTTCACTTTAGTGGTTTTGGTCTTATGTTAATCACATCCAATTCTCCATCCCCAGCTGAACAGAATCACATATTCTTAATATATCATATCATATCATATCATATCATATCATATAAACCATTCCATATTATAGTCTTTGCTTCCCTCTGAAACATTACAAGTTATGCTTCCATTATCTGCATTGCTATTACCGTTCTTATCTTCTAGGCTTCTATAGAAAAGTCAGCCCATTAAGCTCTGAGCAGTAAATAGTCCTTCCAGCCCAAAATTCAAATACTACCACAACTGTTCCAAAAACATATGGTCAGGTCTCCAGCAATACACCACTTCTGTTACCATATTTGTCTCAGTTCAAGTTTCTATTGCTATGACTAAAAAAAAAAAAATCATTACAATAAATGACATGGAGAAGTAAATGTTTATTTTGCTTCCACTTCCGCATTCACAATCCATGAGTTTAATTTCATCAATGTGATTTCATTGCTTCTGTGAATCAGGAATTTGGAAATGGTTTGATAGGGTCTTTTTCTCAACTTCTCAGAAAGCTGCTGTTGCATGACATTCTCATCTGAGGCTTGAATTAGGGACACTTAAAAAGCTCTCTCAACATCCTGGCAAAAAGTCACTTCCTAATGGCTGGGGAAATGCTAGGTTCTTGCCACCCAGTGTTTGCTGCCATGAGATTCCCATACTATATGTCCAGTTGTCACTTCATAGCCAGCTATGATAGTTGTTCTAATGTGTACTAACAAGGCATAGCTTCATATAAATGCACCAGAGCATAGTCAGAACATCTTTGCCATATTCCATTTATTAGAAACAAGTCACAGGGCCTTCTTATATTCAAGAGCAGGAGATCATACTGGATTCTATGTTCTGAGCATAACAGCCTTTCAGATGATTCTGTGAATTGCAATGTATGCTGGCTAATTTTATGTCAACTTGACACAAACTCAAATCATCTGAGAGGAGGGAACCTCAACTGAGAAAATGCCTTCATAAAATCAGGCTACACCTGATTTGATTTGATGCTCTATATAGTAAACACTGGGCTCTAGCTTTAGAGATGCCTATACTGGCTAGTCTTATATCAACTTTACACAAGTCATCTGAAATGGAGGAATTCTCAACTGAGACTATATCCCCAAAATATCGGGCTGTAAGCAGCCTATAGGGCATTTTCTTAGTGATTTATGGGGAAAGACCCAGTCCATTTTGGGTGATGCCGTCCCAGAGGTGGTGAACCTGGTTCTATGAGAAAGCAGGCTGAACATGCCATGAGGAGTAAGCCAATGAGCACAACCCATCTGTGGTCTCTATATCAGCTCCTGTCCGCAGGTACCTGCCCTGTTTGAGTTATTGTCCTGACTTGCTTCTATGATGAACAGTGATGTGGAAGTGTAAGCCAAATAAACCCATTCCTCCAGAACTTGCTTTGGTCACGGTGTTTCATCGCAGCAGTAACAACACTAACTAGGACACAAGGGCTGACTGCAATACCTTCTAAAGAAGTTTTGCTTGTTGGTATTTGGATATTCACTTATGGCTCCACACTACTGATAATGCTTGCAATTTACTTATATGACTTTTTAACAGTTGTATGAATGCTTTGTGATATAAACAAATGACAATATACATAACCTTTCCCCAGGTGACTAACATCCTTGTTGTTTCCTTTTTTGTTTTGGTGCCTCTTTAAATTGATTTTTTCGTATGTTCTTAAGAACTGAAGCTTTATGAGTTTTCCTTTTTAGCATATTATGTATTAGAATAAATGGACATGCTAGAAAAAAGTTTTTTTATTGTTTGTATTTGTATAGCCTTGGAGTTAGCTATTTTAATGAATTTATTATTATTATTATGATTATTATTATTATTTTGAAGGCACATGATGTGCATGTCTGTGTTTCTTTCTCCTCCCTCTCTCTCTTTCTCTGTGTGTGTGAGAGAGAGAGAGACAGAAACAGAGAGTGAGCAGTTATATACTTGTGTAAGAGCTTTTGTGAAAGTCAAAAGACAACTTATGGTTTCATTGTGGCCATGAAGGTTGTTTGATGAAGCGTCAAGGTACCATGTTATTTTATATTTATCATGTAATGCTTTCTTTTATTCACACAACTGTCCCTTGTTCTGAAATCTACTTTGTCTTTTTTAAATAGAGCTACTACAGATTTGTTTTGATGAATGTTTGCTGTTCTATCTTTTGTTATCTTGTTTTTGCCTCTGTCTTCATTATTTCAAGTGAGTTTGTTATAGCTTATGCATAATGTAGGCCAGTAGCAGGTCCTGGGACCTTGACTTGGGCCTAGGGAATGAAGAAAAGACAGGCACACAAACACATGTAAGGAAAACCTGGGGTCAGGTGCGGTGTGTTCCCTGGAATCTTACCTATTACTGCAATAACCTAGAACTTCAGCATGTTTATTATATACAGTATGGGGTGGGGGAGTTTGTGAGTGTGAGTAGAGGGTGTCTGCAGGCAGGCAGTCTCAGGCTACAAACACTCAGGAGGAGGAAGTTGCAGTTGCTAGTTTGTGTACACATTGAACAATTATCCATAAACATTTGTATTTGAACAGAGGAAGAATTTGTCTTTCTGAGCCTGATATGACAAATGGCTTTGTCAGTTTCCCATGGGTTCAAAGCTTTGGACATATCAACAATACACAGCCACTCTGGGCTTCATTCATGCAGGGCTTCTTCCACTCCCTACAGGTTGGCTTGCATTTGAGAAGAAATGCAGATATGATCAGTTTAAAAGATAGAAGGAAACTCAGACCCGGGAACAAAAGAACAGGTTCTGAAATGGCAATGGAAACATAATGTCAGCCAACAGATAAATCAGCTAATGCAAATAAGCAGGGCAGGAACACAGTGTTGGTAACCTGAGCTGCTGAACAAGTGACTAACAGAGGTTCTGGATGAGCTCCTGCTACCCTAGAAGTCCGAAGTTCATATGGAAAGCAAGTCAGGGGAAATTCAATACCATAGAAGTCAGCTACTGAGAACCAAAGAATAAACATGGAACTCTATGGTGTTGTGGTCCAGAAGAGAGACATTTTAAACTAAAGAAGCACATCTTAGCATTTCTATTGCTGCAATGAAACACTATGACCAAAAATCAAGTTTGGGAGGAAAGAGTTTATTTGGCTTATACTTCCATATCGCTGTTCTTCATCAAAGGAAGTCATGACTAGAACTCTAACAGGGCAGGAACCTAGAGGTAGGAGCTGATGCAGAGGCCAAAGAGGTGTGGTTCTTACTGGCTTGCTCTCCATGACTTACTCAGAATGCTTTGTACTATATTGAATAGGTAGGGGGAGAGTGGGCAGCCTTGTCTAGTCCCTGATTTTAATGGGATTGCTTCAAGTTTCTCTCCATTTAGTTTAATGTTGGCTACTGGCTTGCTGTATATTGCTTTTACTATGTTTAGGTATGAACCTTGAATTCCTGATCTTTCCAAGACTTTTATCATGAAGGGGTGTTGAATTTTGTCAAATGCTTTCTCAGCATCTAGAGATATGATCATGTGATTTTTTTTCTTTGAGTTTATTTATATAGTGAATTACGTTGATGGATTTCCGTATATTGAACCAACCCTGCATTCCTGGAATAAAGCCTACTTGATCATGATGGATAAGTGTTTTGATGTGTTCTTGGATTCGGTTCAAGAGAATTTTATTCAGTATTTTTGCATCGATATTCATAAGGGAGATTGGTCTGAAGTTCTCTTTTCTTGTTGGGTCTTTGTGTGGTTTAGGTATAAGGGTAATTGTGGCTTCGTAGAATGAATTAGAGAAGGGAGGAGATGACAGGAGCAGCCCTGCATATACCCTAAAGGCCTAAAATCAGCCATAGGCCTAAAGTCAGCAATAGTCCTGACATACATCCATGCTAACACCAAGTCTTGGGTCTCTGTGGAAAAACACTGAAACAGCAGGCTATAAGCTATTGTAAACAGGCAGCTTCTGTGGAAATTCACCAGCCCAAATAGTCATAGGTCTTATAAATAGGCAGCCTCAGTGGACAGTACCAACTTAGATAAGGACAAGTGAATCATAGGCAGAGTCATAGTGACCTGTCCCCTGAACCTACACCCAGCTGATACCCTGTTCTTAAAGGTATCTGTACTACCCCTGAACACCTATGCTCCGGTTCCATTCCCTTCCCCACATCCTGCCTTTTTGTGTTTATAACCCCTGTGTAAATAAGAAAATTATGATGTGATTTAAATAACTAAATAAATTAAAAAAAAAAAAAAAAAAGAATGCTTTGTTATAGAACTCAGGACAACCAGCCCAGGGATGGCACCTCCCACAATGGGCTGGGCCCCCAACGTCAATAACTAAGAAAATGCTTTATAGCTGCATGTTGTGGAGGCATTTTCTCAACAGATATTTCCACCTTTCAGATAAATCTATGTGTCAAGCTGACATAAGACTACCCAGAGCATAGCAGAACACCAAAGTCAAAGGGAACCAGTTTCAAGATGGAGTCAGTGCTATCTTAGATCATGTTGGTTTTATACCTGGGTTGTTTTTACAGTATGGAGCAAGCTATCAAAATTATATAAGCATGCTCCAGGTTTAGAATTCATGGACAAACCTGAGGAGATGATAAAATATTGATGGGTAAAATTCAAAGTTCCATTTTTTTCCCTGATAAACTTTTAGACATTATAATGGTAACATGGAATTTAGCAGAAGGTAGATACTATAGATTTTATTTTGGTATTATTATTTATTTTAATACTATTTTGTTTAATTTTAAAGTATATAATGAACAAAATATCACATTTGACAGTTGATATAATGCAATTCAAATCTTTGCATGCACATTACTTACACGAAGCACTAAGAACTTGTTTTTAGATGTGCTTTTTATTTTTCTTTTTAAAATTATTATATAATTTCATAATTTCCCACCTCACTGTCCTCACTCTAAACTCTCATGTATGTATATATCATTTTTCTCTATTAAATTCATTGCTTCTTTTTCATTAAATGTTGTTACATGACTATGAATATACATATATATTTGTAAATAAAAGCTATTCAGTCTGTATAATATTACTTATATCTATATTTTTGGAGTTTAACAATTTGATATTGGATAACAAATTGGTGTGCCCTTGCTTGCCCGGTGAAAACTATTTCTTCCATTTTCTGTATTTCTTATTTGCCTCTATTTCAGTGTATATATTTTATTGTGTGGTGTATGTGGTTGCCATCTATATGAGAGAGTGTGTTTTGAGAAACACAAATATGTAAAAAGTCTTCACCAGCATATATGGGAGAATTTGGAGGAAGAAAAGGGAAAGCAGAAGTGCTGTATCTGTATTATAAGCTCAAAAATAAAAAATAATATTAAAAAATAAAGAGAGAAAAAGAACATAAAATTGGGTGGTTGGAGGATGTGGATTACCTCGGAAAAATTGAAGGAAGAGAAATATGATAGCAAAATATATTGTATAAAAATGTTTATCAATTAAAAATGATAAAAAATGATAGATGTGAATTTAAAAGAAAATAGCAAAATATGGGAAACTGGAATTTGGCTCTAAATATTTATTAGTTACCTATTATATAGCAAATACGTGGCTAAACAAATCATGGTCACTAGTTTCAGAGATATTACACTCTGGGGAGTACATGTGAGCAGAAATAGTAAACAAATTTTTCACTGATTAAAAAATATATATAACCAAGAGAACATCATGAAGATGGGTAGAGATATCTGTGAATGGATGTTATGGGAATGTGGTTCAAGTTGGGATATCAGAAAGATTCCCATGGAATTGAAGAGTTTAATAGGAATTAGGTGCAAAACTTGAAAGGATTTTTTTTATCACTTTAGTGGTGGAAGTGGGAGACATGAAGGAGATGGGGGCGTTGTGTGCAGAGGTCAAAAACATTTTAGGTGTTAAAAGGAGTTGATAATGGATTGGACGCAGAGGACAAAAATGCCATCAACTATACACCTATGAATTTTGCCTAGAAGGAGTTTTCCAGCACAGATCATGAGTGCAGTTCTGGAATACTGAACTCGAAGTATCCTTTAGGCTTCTGAAATTGATTGCCTCCCACCAGGCCAATGTTTATAGCAGAGCTTAGAGGAAAACTTAGGCCTTGAGATTTAAATTTGTGTGCAGAAACAATTTTTACACACAGTGGTGATTGAGGCAATGGAAGGGACGCTTTGTTTATGGCAAGATTAAAAAGACGTTAGCTGTGAGTATCTTAAAAACCTGTTGTATGTCAAGATGAGGACAGGTGAATACGTAAAACTGATTTTTTTTTCTAAGTGTGGATGCCACTTACATCAGTGTAATGAAAGCCTTTTAGCGTCTGATGGCACATAGGAAGGTACATTGCTGGGTGAGCACTGAGTAGTAGCAGGTATGAACAGCCCTTTGGGAAGCTTGACTGTGAAGAGGAAGTGAAGGAGGCCAGTTGTTGGAAGGAGAATACCATTAGTTAAGGATACAATTATTAGTAGTATTTGAAATGCATTAGTGAAGTTGAACAGCCTTTAATAGCCATCATCAAAATTATGTTTTGAGAATAAATAGACTGTGCAAAAGAACCAATGTTTGTTAAATCATTTTCTGAGCTATTTTTTTAGTTGGTAATTGGTTTTAGGCCACGACATATTTGCTTGTGAATTGCTGTGCTTCCTATCTAATCATGCTTTAATAATTCTCTTAGGAGGACATGGCTACAAGAGAGCCAAAGAGAAAACTGCATTCCTTTCCATAGATTGCCCATGCTAAGTTAGGACAACTTCAAGAGAGGATTTTCTTTAAGTTTTAGATAAAAGTGAGCTTTTATCTAAATGTGTATTTTTTTGAGAATGCTGATACTCAAGGAAAAGAGAATTTACAAGTGCCATGTACTATTATTGCAAGCAACTATCTTCTTAAATATATTACATGTATTAGGACAAAAAGAATTGAATGTGTGCTGCCCAGAAATTGCTCGGCATACCCTTTAAGGTAACTTTAAAAGGAGATTAATTATAGTGGTGTCTGTTAAACTTCAAAAGTTCAAGTGGAATGGATTTAAAATGCTTGTCAAAGAAAATACATTTACACACTTGTCACTAGTGAGAAGTCTGATTTGAGTTGACTTTATGAAGGTTGTAAAACTAATTATTAGAACATTGGCATGCCCCACCCTAGTCTGTCAAATGAGGGAATCTTGTAATATCCATTGAATGTCCCTGTCTTAAGTACTCCATAACCAGTTCTCCATGGGTTCTGTGGTTTCCCTAATTTGATGGAATTTAATGTTGGTAAGAACTTTTAGAGCTCACATAGACATGAGGTGGACAGAGTCCAGTCTTGAGTGAGTGAGAGGGTACAGAATGCCCAAGGGCTTTGCGTAGTTCAGCATTCAGTACAGCAGAGGCCAGCAAAACTACAGCTTGCTGGCCAAGTTTTATTGGCTCCGAATCACAACCATTCACTGACATATTTTCTATGACCACAGACTGGAGGAGTTATGACAGAGACCCTGTGCCAGAAAACCCTAGGGTTCACCATCTGAATCTTAAAGTCACCAACTTGGGCTGTAATACTGACTGAAAATCCTGGATGAGCTTCAGAATAAAGTGTTTTGAAAGTACATGCTGCTGCATTACATTCCAACCCTTGTCAACATGTGTGGACAAGAACATTTTCATGTAGTCAGATGAGGAATCTCTGTACAACCTCACTTTGTCTTGAAAGTACTTAGCCTTAGAAACACATTTCATGCTGGTAAAAACCTTTTTATATGGCTATGAGGTTAGGAATTTCTGCAGAGACTGTCTCCTAAACTCTCACTAGTACCAGAATCCAGTGTAGTGTTTGTTGGAATTCAAATTTCTAGATACCATCTTCACAGGTTCTGACCAAAAGTGCTGAAGTGAGACAGAATGGGAGTTTCCACTGTGTTTGATGGTCCTGATACTGTGGCTCTGTGCAACTCATTCTGCTTAGCACTGACATGGACAAAAAGGGCTTGTATCCCTAAGATACAGGAGTCAGTTCGTGTGGCTCCTGACCTGGGTATGGGCATGGAAATATCCTTATGAATCACCTGAAAGGATGACTGCACACCACATTATAATGACCACTGTTCATCTGCTGATAGTCACTGTTCCTCTCTTCTCTATCACCCCTGTGAGACTTGACATCAAGCAATCTTTACTCTGGATCTCCACTCCTTAAGGAGTTTGCTATTACAGTGTTTTAAAATTCCATGTAAGGTATTTTCAGTCTTGTAAAGTAACTAGGTTTTGAATGTGGAAGGGTGCATACTGGATACGACAGTTTCAGATGTCAAAAAAAAAATGAATTGCATAACATAAAATAGTGGGAGCTACAAGCAGAAGTCAAATAAGTGTTTGCACGGGTCATAAATGTGAAAAGGTAAAATGGAGAAAGGCAACAAAACCAGGCAAAGACATGTTTTGGTGCCACAAAAGAATTTTATTTTGAACTAGGAAGCAACAGAAATCGAGAATAGATTCTGGACTGAGGGGCTTAGCAGTTGACTCAAGTACCAGGGATTGAAATTATGCTGCTCCAAGGAGACATAGAAAAAAAAAACCACCTCCTTTCCACAACAAGATCATCAAATCACAACACTTATTTCAATAATGTACATTCCCACCATCTTGGATTGCTTTAGAAATCAGGTTTTCTGTATTTTGTAAATAGTTTTAAGGATGACGGTGCCACTCTTGTTGACTTCTGTGCCTTTTTGTTTGTTTGTCCCTGAACAAAAGCATTCAAGAGTAGCTAAACTGGGACACAGATGACATCTTGAGCCATATATCATTTTCTGGTGAGAAACTTCACTGTGCACTGTAGGATGTTTAAAGCCATTTCTGACTTGCACTCACAAGATGCAACATGTCTCCAACTTGTCACTACCAAAATTGACTCCAGATAAGGCCAAATGTCTTCTTGGGTAGCAAAATCAAGAACTTGATGAGAAGCACTATTTTCAAAACACTTCTCTTGCTAGTGTCATTGTTTCTGCATGCCATTTATGTTTTACCAAGAGAAACCAGATGTCAGCTTCCCAGCACCAGATGCACTGAACAGGTAGTCACATATCTCTCTGCAGCCATTTGTATGCATCCCTGGAGCTGAGATTCAAATCCATCTTGAGTAGAGTGCACTGGCTCATTCCTCAGGAAGTTCAAGGTCCATATATCAGTACCATAATAAAAGTCTGTCCATGTTCAGGTTGCTTTTCTCCCCACAAAAACCATCATCTATACAGTCACTTTCTGAAGTCACTTTCTTTTAAAGCTGGAGAGAAAATTTTTTACCCTACATCCACTCTCATCCACTATTAAGACTCATACTTGAGTATGAATCTAAAGCAAGTTTTAACAAGCAACATGTTTCTCCTTATCCACTAGGAAGAGCAGTACCATGTTTTGGAGTCCTGTCCCAAGGACTGACTACATATTATGCAAGGCCCAGTGCAAAAGTGAAAATGATGGCCCCATGTTCAAAAATTACTAAGTTTCATAAGAATGAAAAAAAGAACATGATACCAAGCTTAGGCCCTTTCTGTGCTCGGGGCACTTGGCAACTGAGTCACTCACATATACATGGTGCCAAGCCTTTACAGCCTTCATTGGCATCTTGTCAATTTTGTTGTACTAATTTAATTGGCACTGCCATTTCTTTGCCCCTCTATATAAATGCTTCCTGTGAGTGGCCCCAGTCCATTTAAAGAAAATGCAGAGTTATACTGCAGCAAATGTTTACATCATGTATTTTTAGACTTAAAAAATCCACATGGAAATCTTTTCTACATCATTACAGCAATTAAACACTGTGGTCTTTCACCATATACACATTTTCCTGTAAATATGACAACCTGGAAATAGTAACTGCTACATCCACAATGTTTTTAAGTTAGCCAAGAGTAAGACTTGCACAACAAAATTATAACATAATCTGTTTTGTCCTTACAAAAATAGCCAAAACACACCCTCAAAAGCTCGTGGTGAAAATCTGAGTAGCAACATCTTTATACTGAAAAACATATTCATGGAAATATTGTCCTGCTTTATGTTAACATCATAAGGCAAACTGTAGCATTTATTGTTACCTGGAGACCATGAGTTTCTAAAAACTCAGAACTTGAGTTTTAGATCCTTTTGTTTAGAACCTGTAAGTGTACAAAGTGCATTAAAATATCTATTATCCAGTTACCCAAAATGTACATAAAAATGACTGAGACAACATTTTCGGTTTATTCAGGGAAGGCAAATACACATTTTTATACTGTCAAAAGTCCTAATAAATTGTTAGAGGAAAATGAAAGTTTTTCCACTGAGGTGTCCATTTTTAAGATGTGAAATTGTCTTAAGTTGCTATCAAAATATTCATCTGGGTATAAATAATATAGTCAATATATAAAATCTATCCATTAAGAAAAAGGACACCATCTGTCGGGGAAGGGACAGAAAGACACAGGAAACTGGCTTTGTCTTCCATTAAGTCCAGATTGGCATGCACATCAATTGTGACTATGTGATGCTGAAATGGAGAGTGTATTGAGTTATTTCTGGGAAATAGTTGATTTGATTAAAAATAAAATCACCAAAACCAATGCCTCAATCCATCAGTCTATTCAGTCAATGGCTGCCTGACATGGTGGCCCAGATAAATATTTTAGCAATTGAAACCAATTATACAGGTCAATGTCCTTGATCAAGGTGAACCCATGCCAATGTCCCATGCCAAGATCACCTGAGAAAAATCTTAATTCAGAGACCACTACTGTATATCAGGTAAGTATGAAAAGAATTCTATCTGCAATTTTATTAGTAGGTTCTATTGGCAGATTCCTCTATAGGAACAGTAAATTAATTTTTTTTCTTACAACTCTATGATAAACTATACTAGGATATATGGGGATGTCTACATTTTCAAAATGTGCTTACTAAAAGATTGTAACTTTAAAGGCATGTACACTAGTGACTAGTACTTGGTGTAATATGTTTTATCATTACTCATACATACTGTTTTTTGGTGACTTATATTTTGACAGTGTTCAAGAGAATGTGCTGATGTCCCAGAAAACAAAATCAGTTGAAAGTGGGATTGCCGTTTGTAACAGGCCATGTTAATATCTCTAGTTCCAAAAAAAAAAGAAAATTTCATTTGTGGAAGGGAAAAATAGGGCACCTATTAAATGTAGTGAAAAAATTTCAGAGGCTCAAAAATGACTGGTAAGATGTATGGTTAAACAGTTTTATACTCTAAAACAGAATTCTACTTTTGATAAAACCCAACTCAGCATGAAGTCTTAAGTCATTTGTAGAAGTCAAAATGACAACATTTAATTGTAATCTCATTCAAGATATTAGCCCACAAGCTTCAGCCCTGGAGAAGTTGGTGAATATATAACCAAAGTTTTAAGAATCTCCAAATCATCCCATCAGTCATGGGTAAGCTTGAGATCCAAATGTAATTCTTTCCTTCTCCCTTGTCCTTCATTTTATTTGATCCAATACATGTTTCTGACATCACAGTTAAAATATCTCAAATTAAATCAGAGTAAGGAAGGCTGTGTACTTCCTTACTAGGTTCAAAGTGACTTTTCCTTTAGCCATATATTTGGTTATTCTAAGTGAGAGTACCTAGCATGGCCTCGGTATGGAATAGAAAGGAAGAAAGTGAAAAACACACAAATCTACAAAAGGATATTTGCAAGTTCATAGACTGATGAAATGAAACTGGTAAAGGGCTGGTAAACTTATGGGCCTCTTAATGGACAAAACCAAGTGATTCCTAACAGCTGTAATCCAGATTATGCTTCTTTTATAAATAATCTATAGACTTTCCTCTAAATACAAAAAATTAAAGAAATTATTAAAGCCTGTACTTAATACAAAACACAGTAAAAGGAAGGAAATCTCTCATGTGGAGCACTATCTGAGCTTGTTTCTGGACAAGTTGGGGGATATTTCATCACACTTTTGAAGCCTTAATTTCTCAATCTCCTAAACAGTGGCCTCAACCTTTGTAATTCCTTGGGCTGCTCTGATGCTGGGTACTCAAGGTAGCTGTTCTGTACAGTCCAAATGGTCGGGGATGGGAAGACCAGTTATATAATCGTCAAACACTTGTTCCACACAGTAAAGGTGGGGCACACAGGCTGCGCAAGCGCCACATCGAAGGTGTAGAGGTGGATGGAGTTCAAAGCATCATAAAAAGCGATTGAGCCATTATCATAGTCCAGCAGGATGCCTACGCGCCGGAGATGGGGGGCTGGCTCAATGGGGATTTCCTTGCTGTTATGTCTCACCACCCAGTTGTTGTTGCAGCGGCAGAGGGCCCAGGAAGCAGAATTCTTCCCAATCCATTCATGTTTTGGAGCTGATTTGTAAGCAAGGCCAATGGCGTACCTGCAGAGACAAAAAAAAAAAAAAAAAAAAAAAAAAAAAAAAAAAAAAACAGCAGTGATAAAAGCAATAAACCATATTACATCTAAGCAAAATTTGCTCTGTGTGGTCTATGGGGGTTTTTAATGTGATATTATGTTATTCATGGTCACACTCCCTTTAAGTGAGTATTTAAATCTAAATATGTATCTTTGTCCTTCTCAAACACATAGAGGTGGAGGGTGACCAGTGTGTTGCCTTACTTTCTTGTCTTCAGTTTGAACGTTACTAGAGAATCTTGACTTCCCATTTTACTGCTGTTTCTCTTTTGTGAATGCCTGTGCAGTAAATTTTCTAGACCAGTACTGATCAGCCCAGATCCTTCTATAATAATTGAAGTGTTTTGTTCTGTTCAGTAGGGTTGTCAAAAAGCCCATATGGCTATTGGGCCTTGGAACTGTGACTGGTGAGCCTGTGAAATCAACTTTAAATTTACAGACAATCCATAATTTAGAATGCCTGGACTTAAGATTTTATAAAGAAACTTTATTAAAGCAATGTGCTATCAGCAAAATCATCCTCTGAGTTTTGATCATCTCCTGAGCTTGTGATACACAATGCTGTATTCTGTATGACATTAGGCATCATAAGAGGAAGTACCTGATATCATACACTACAATGTACTGAAGACAATAAAAGATATAAGGTAATCGACTTTTTTACAAGTAGGGCTTTGTGATAAAGGAGTTATCCTGACTTAAGGCTCATTTAAGTAATCTGAGAATCATGACAGGACAGGCTGAGCTACAACTTTCAGGAGGATAGATGTCAGGAATACATTTATATTTCAATTACAACAGTTTTAGTTATCCTTAGGATTGCCAGTGTATAGACTCAGCATAAGTATGGAAGCATCTCTATCTGTCTGTCTATCTCTATCTATCTATCTATCTATCTATCTGTCTGTCTGTCTGTCTGTCTGTCTGTCTGTCTATCTATCTATCTATCTATCCATCCATCCATCTATCTACCCACATATCTATCATCTGTTTATTTTTAACGCAGTTTCACCTTGTGTCCCAGACAGGTCTCAAACTCTTAAAACCCTTCTTTTTTCAGCTTTCTGAGTGCTAAGACTTAAGCCACCAGCCCTACTTGCAATGAATTTTAATTTTAATTAGGTTTATTTAAATAGCTTTGTATGTGGAACAGGGCTGCCATACTGGAAATCATGACTCTATATAGGCTTATGCTTTCAACAGACTTTAAATTTTGCAATTGCTATCATATCTTCCATTTGTCCATGGCTTTGAATGTACTTTGGTAAAGGCAAGCAGGGAGAATGATTTCCACATGAGGTTAAGTCCTTTGTCATCATTCAATCTTACAAAAGCACATTCTATAGTACAGGAGCAATTATAGTCTCCACATCCCCAAGTTAAAGAGTAAAAGAAAATTACGTTTTAAATCACAATCACAATGGCTGGTATATAATGCTTAGTAGCTATTATTTTAACATTACCACCAAATTTCACACTAACAGTATGAAAATCAAAATTGAAACATAAGATGACTGAAAGGGTTACAAGTTTAATTGACACTCTATACTCTCTCCCTCTCACCAGAAATTGTGCAATTCATCACTCTTTCTGATTATACTTTCTACTGCACTTTAAAGGTTTTTTTTTACTTTGTTTGTTTGTGTGTTTTCTTTATTTCTGAATTTTTTGATTGTTTATGTTATTTACATTTCAAATGTTATCCCCTTTCCCAGTTTCCCTCCACAAGTCCCCATCCCCTCCTCCCTACCCCTGACTCTATGAGGGTGCTCCCTTACCTACTCACCCACCCACTCCTGCCTCAGTGGCCTAATGTTCATCTATCCTGGGTCATCAAGCCTCCAAAGGAACAAGGGACTCCCTTCTCAATGATGCCAGACAAGGCTGGAGAAATGGTTTGTTAAGAGTACATGCTTTTTTTCAGAGGACCTCATTCTGGTCCCCAGCACCTATATTAGGTGGCTCACAGCCACATAGAACTCTAGCTCTAGGGGATCCAATACCCTCTTCTGGCTTCCACAGACAGACAGACAGATGAATGGATAGAGGGATGAATAGTGACAGACATACAGCAAGCCAAAGACAGATGAATATACAGACAGAGACAGACAGATAGGCAGGCAAATGGACAGACAGGCCTACAGACAGACACACGGACAGATGGACAGACAGACAGGTGAACAGACATAGACAGAGACAGACAGATGTATTAACAGACAGATGGATAGACAGAAGGACTGATGGACAGATGGACTGACAAAGAGACAGATGGACAGACAGATGAACAGAGACAGACAGACAGATGAACAGAGACAGATGGATAGAAGGATAGATAGAAAGAGACAGAGACAGGTAGATGAACAGAGACAGATGACAGAGAGACAGATGAACAGAGACAGATTGAAAGATAGATGGACAGACAGATGGACAGCTAGACAGACAGATGAACAGAGACAGATTGACAGGTAGATGGACAGGCAAATGAACAGAGACAGACAGAAAGACAGGACAGACAGATGGACAAATGGACTGATGGACAGGTGGACACACAGACACAGATGGACAGACAGATTAACAGAGACAGATGGACAGACAGATGGACAGGTAGACAGATGAACAGAGACAGATGGAGAGAAGGACAGATGGACAGGTAGACAGACAGATGAACAGAGACAGATGGACAGATAGATGGACAGATGGACAGGCAGATAAACAGAAACAGACAGGACAGACAGATGAACAGATGGATTGCTGGGCAGACAGACACAGACAGACAGACAGACAGATGGACAGGTAAACAGACAGATGGACAGATAGATGGACAGATGGACAGACAAATGAACAGAGACAGACAGACTGGACAGACAGATGGACTGATAGACAGGTGGGCAGACAGACAGATGGACAGATAGACAGATGGACAGATAGATAGGCAGATGAACAGAGACAGATGGACAGATAGACAGATGGACAGGCAGATGAACAGAGACAGAAGGACAGACAGAGAGATGGATAGATGGATGGACTGATGGACAGGTAGATAGACACAGATGGACAGAGAGATGAACAGAGACAGATGGACAGGACAGATGAACAGAGATGGACAGATGGACAGTGATGGACAAGCAGATGAACAGATAGACAGATGAACAGGCAAATGAACAGAGACAGAATGACAGGACAGATAGATGGACAGATAGATGGACTGATGGACAGGTGGACAGACAGATACAGGCAGATGGACAGATGAAGAGACAGATGGACAGAAGGACAAATGGACAGACAGATGGACAGGTAGACAGGTAGACAGATGAACAGAGACAGATGGACAGATAGACAGATGGACAGATGGACTGGCAGATGAAAAGAGACAGACAGAAAGGACAGACAGATGGACAGATAGATGGAGTGATAGATGGACTGATGGACAGGTGAACAGACAGACAGATGAACAGGTAGACAGATAAACAGAGACAGATGGATAGATTGACAGATGGACAGATGGACAGTTGGACAGATGGACAGGCAGATGAAGAGACAGACAGAAAGGACAGACAGATGGACAGATAGATGGAATGATGGACAGACAGATACAGGCAGATGGACAGACAGATGAACAGAGGCAGATGGATAGACAGACAGATGGACAGGTAGACAGATGAACAGAGACAGATGGACAGATAGACAAATGGGCAGATGGACAGGCAGATGAACAGAGTCAGACAGAAAGACAGGACAGACAGATGGACTTATGGACAGGTAGACACACAGAGATGGACAAGCAGATGAACAGAGACATGGACAGAAAGACAGATGGACAGATAGATGGACTTATAGACAGGTAGACAAACAGACAGATGAACAGAGACAGATGTACAGATAGACAGATGGACAGATGGACAGGCAGATGAAAAGAGATAGACAGAGAGACAGGACAGACAGATGGACAGATTGATGGACAGGTAGACAGATACAAACAGATGGACAGACAGGTGAACAGAAACAGATAGACAGGACAGATGGACAGAGACAGACAGATGAACAGAGACAGATGACAGACAGACAGACATGGACAGAGACAGGCTGATGGATAGACAGACTGATGGACAGATGGACAGAGACAGATAAACAGACAGACAGGACAGACAGATGGACAAACAGAAGGACTGACAGACATGGAGACAGAGACAGACAGATGGACAGGCAGACAGATGAACAGAGACAGAAGAGCAGACAGATTGACAGAGACAGAAAGACAAACAGGCAGACAGACAGAAGGACAGACAGGTAGATGGATGAATAGACAGAGCTAGCGATGGATGGACAGACAGACAGAGACAGAGGAATGACAGATGGATGGATAGACGGATGGACAGACGGACAGACCGATGGACATACATGAATAGAGACAGAAGTACAGACAGATGGACAGATTGACAGATGGACTGACAGACTGCTGGACAGATGGACAGACAGATGGACAGAGACAGACAGGCAGATGGACAAATAGGGACATACAAACAGAAGAACAGACAGATGGGCAGACAGACTGACAGACAGGTGACAGACGTAGCAGAAGGATAGACAGATGAACAGACAGAAACAGGCAGACACACACACAACACACAAAACAAAAACAACAAAAAGAAAAACAAAAAAAGACTAAAAGTAAAACTTATGAATTCAAGTTTGAAAGAAGAAGAACAAAGAAGTAATCTGAAAGTCAGGTGGGAAGGAATGGGAGGATTGATGAGGTGGTAAGGGAAGGAGTTAAGAAAAGGGGTCTAAGTGAAAAATACATTGCATAAAGTTCTAAAAAAAATAATAAAACATTTTAAAAATTCATTGAACAGTTACTCAGTTATTCTAAATATTCTCTTACTAGTCAAAAATAAAAATTCTGAAGAATTTTCCTACAATATTCAGTTTCATAATTTCTTTTTAAATGACTGGGACATGTGCTTTAATACTTAAAACATTTCACAGTTATTATCATAAGCCAAACACATCACTATTAATTAAGAGTGAATAACCTTGAGTTCAACTCTTAATATGTTTGGGCAGAAATCAGTGTAATCGGATATTGACATATGGTATCTTACCCTGAGCAGAGAGAAAAACCTCATTGGTCTTAGTTAACAATAACATTTTTTCAAAGAAAAAAAATCACATATATTGGATCTAAAATGCAATCACTTTAAAACAGGTGTGTTTAAAAAAAACATGCCACTGGCTCTGGAGTCATGAGAATTGGTGAAGTGGCCTGTCCCTCACCTGCTGAACCACAGGACCACTCACCTTGCCTGGGCAGCACAATAGAGATGGCTCTGGTGGAAGAGGTGCAGATGAGCCAGCCCTGAGAGCCAGAGCACTAGAGAGCTGGTTCTGCCTCTCATCTGTCATTAGATGGGGTAGGTGTGGGGATGATGCCCTCTCCCTGCCCTCTCTCTACTTTTAACTGTTGGGAGAGCTCTCCATGCCCCGATCCCCCATCACTGGCTGTAGCTCTCTGGGAAAGCAGACCCTGCACCTTGCCTGGGCAACACAATTTAGCTGGTCCTTATAGAAGGTGAAGGCACAGGTGAGCTGGCCTAAGGGCATGAAAGCAGAAGAGTTGATTCTGCCTCCAGCTGATGGCAGCACTAGCTGGAGCAGTGCTGGAGAGCTCACCCTGGTAGTGCAGATAAGGGAGGGCCAGAGTGGCTGGCCAGCTCGACTGCCACCCAGGCCCAGATCCAGGGCTCTGAGTTGGCCCACTCTAAAATCTATATCATCTGTAAATATTTGGAATGCATGAAATGGCCAGTCCTGCTGATTCAAAGCTGCAGGATCTACATGACATAGGGCAACTATGGGATGACTGGGAGTCTCAGTGAGAATCCAATATTAATGGTGTCACAGAAACTAGAGATCTCAAACTAGACCAATGACTGACTCATTGTAATGAACATTACAAGTGAAGATGTTTAGACAGAGGGATATACTGTGGGACACACTGTGACATTACAGTGTCCAAGATGAGGTGTTTTCTATGTTTTTGTTTTGTTTGTGTATTTTTTACTTTGGGAAGGAGGTTGCAAGGGTGAATGAAGGGAGGATATGAGGAGACAGGGAGATAAGCAGGACTGAAGTACATGACATGAAACAAGGAATCAATAAAAAGTTTAAAAAATAAGAAAGAATGAAAAGAGTAAAAAGATAAAACTCTTAAAAATGCCACAACTCAAGTAGATTTAATAGATAAGCCACTAAATCAGTGTGCCAGTCTCTCTATTAACACATCTTCTCTCTCCTCTTGTGAGTCTCCTCCTCACAGAGTTCTGGGTTGCACTACACAGAAGCCCTCCTTTGCATCTGTATCTGGATCAGGTTGTACAATTGCAATATCTTTGCACAAGATCGAGAAGTTGAAAAGAGGATCAGGGACATTGTTTCCCATTGGCAGAGTGAATATGAGGTTTCATGAAGTCTCCTTTAGAGGACTCCAGGAAGCATCTATTTTGGCCGTGGACAGCAGGTCATCATGACATCATATGCTGGAGTGATAGACTCTTGATCTGTATGCTCAGCCCTGTCAGGGCTCTCATAAGCTTCTCACTTCCTTTTACTTTGTAGGTCCTTGACTGACTTCTGTTTGTTTGTTAAGAGCTAATCAATAGATTCTTGAACATTTGTCCTGCACTGCCCTCTGAATGTGTGTGTGTGTGCGTGTGTGTGGTGTGTGTGTGTGTGTGAGAGAGAGAGAGAGAGAGAGAGAGAGAGAGAGAGAGAGAGGGAGAGAGAGAGAGAGAGCTCCTGCCCACACGGAGGCCAGAATTTGACATTGGGTATTGTCATCTATTGCTCTCTACCTTATTTGAGACAGGGTCTCTCACTAAATCCAGACTCTGATTTAGTTAGACTTTTTGGTCAGTGATCTCTGGGGAATACTCTTGTCTGTGTTCTCTCACCTCCACAGTAGGGTTACAGGCATGTGGAACCAATGTGTGGCTTTTATATGGATGCTGGGAATCCTAACTCATGGTCCTGATGCTTGCATGTCAGGCACTTTACCAATTAAACCATCTTCCTAGGTCCACGAAATGCATTTTGCAACATGTGAAGATGTATTCTACAGCTTAGCAGACACTATTTTCATTTTATGGATAACACAGAATCTCAAGTTGCATCCCCAAATAACAATGACTCTATTGTTCCCTTCTTGATGCTGCATACAAATATTAAGTTAAGAAAAGCCTCTAATGTTTATTTCTCACTTGAACCTCTATTGAACCCTTTGAAATAGCTGTAGCAGTGAGGGATAACTTCATTCAGAAAAACAGAAATGTAAAATTAGAAAAATTCAAAATCTAACGCTGTCCTCTTGACTCTTAGTGTACTAACGTTGGTACAAATCCACTATTACTGCCTTAGTTAACATCATTTCATTAACACCAAGTGCATGTTAACAGCATTTGAGAGCAAGAAATAACCAAGTGTATGGTCCATTAAGCAAAGGAAAATATCATTAATTTATCATTAATCTGTGAAACTATGTACATATTTTCATTGAACTTGAAAGGTACAGGCAGCATGTAATTTTCCATTAAGTTACACAGTGTGACATGGAGAAATTAAAAAGTACACAAACTGTGTTTCTCAGAGTAATGTTAGCATGCCCTATTACATGGATCATGATGTACATGTTAATTAAAAGTCAAGCACATATTTCATGAAAAATAACATGTGATACTAACTGTTGTAAGTCAAGGTATCACAGGTATTTAATTGTAAGGGACCTACCCGTTTTTGCTGTTGCCTTCTATGAAATGTGAAACTACATTTTACATAATACATATTTTTTAATGGATACAATCCGGTTTGTATGTAAAGACTCAACGTATGGCAATTAATTATAGATTTTCTTTTTTCCACACATGAGTTAGTTTGGACATCTGGAGGGTGTTTTAAAGGTAATGCTGATCTGTGTTTATGTAACTAAAGTGGTCTGGGAGAATTTTCCACACTATTCATTAATGGCAATGAGATCATAACGATCATGTATCATTTATAACAAATAATTATTAATGAGATTATAATCATTTAGACACCAGATTTCAAAATATCAGATTAATACAGCACACCAATTATCTAGAAATGTTTTCTTTCTGCACATGAATTCTATTTCCCTTTGTGCTTTTATCTTGCCCGAACACAGCTAAAAGTTTCAAGTGCCAGTCTGGGGAAATGGTTCATTTGGTTCAGAGACCTGAAGCTTGATCGTCTAAATTTGATGTAAAAAGCTAGGTATGACAGTGAAGCTATACTGAAAATTTCAACAAGACTGCACAGTTTCAGTAAGAATAAACATCACAGCACACATTCGGGAAATCTTATGGGGCCCCACCCATAAATGAAAAGCTATAAGTAAAATTAACTTCTGGAAGAGGGTAAACAAATCTTCCCCATGGATGAGCCACCTGATTGGTCATCCAATGTCAAATGGTCAGCCCTGGAAACATACAGGTAGCAACACTAAACAGACTCAGCAGGTTATATTTATATGCATATATTTACTTATATGTATATGTAACCACAATGGTTAAAATTAGTCAAAAATGAAGAGGTCCCATAAATATGGGAGAAAGGTGGCGGACATGGAAGATGAAGAAAGGAGAATATTGAGGAAGGGAATGAAGCAATTGTACTTTAATTAAAATTTTGAAAGAGAGAGGGAGAAAATAGCTAATTGTGGTGGTATGTGCCTATAATTCTAGCACTGGGGAAATAGAGACAAAGGGATTCCTGGTGGCCAGCCAATTTAACTGAATGCCTAAAGTCCACATTCAGTGAGAGACTGTGTCTCAAAAAAAAGGTGGAGAGAAATTTAGAAAGCAGTTGGCCTCTATATGTATACACATAAAGGCGTACACTTGCATTTCAAGTGTCAATGAGTTCTATAGCCTTGAAAGAAGTACGTCTTGTTCTCTGCACTCTTGGCAGAATGTTAGAACATGAAAATTGTCTAGGCAAAGAGAATTAGGAGGCCAATAAAGGATGAAAAATTATCTGCTAGGCTAATGCAGATACTATTATTAAGAGAGTAGGAATAGCCACTCAATGCAATCTTACTTCTTAGATTTGGGTTGATTGGTATGGGCACTATGTACACATTGTATTATTTGCATAAATTCAAATTAAAATTCCTTTTTAGTAAAATTTTAGCCACTGTCACCACTCTTGTCTTCCCCCTTCTTCACAACTTCTCTTCTCTTCTCACTTTCATGTCAGTCATACCTCAAAGTACACTACTTTGTGCTCTAAAGAATAATTATAACATTTGAAAACTATATCACCCTTTAGTGAGTAATGACATACTATGGGAGTTAAAAGCACAGATCCACAAACTACAATCCAGGAATCAACTCTTGTCCCTTGCCTGTTTTCACAAATGGAATTCTGCGAGCACTCACCCATACCCGTTTATGTATGCATTGTCTGTGGCTACAGTCTTATTATAACAGCCTCGGGCTGAGTACTTGGGACAAAAAAACATCCTGGCCTGGAAAATTAAGGCATTAACTTCCTTGTCCTTTATTTGTGGATTCCTAGTTAAAAGTTAGAGCCCTGACCACAAAATTTGTAACTACCAACTATGAATTTTATGACTTTGGGCCCACGTCTCAGTCACCTCATCTATAAAAGGAGAATGACATTATCCACATATTTTCTTTTGGCCTTGAACTCACTATATACTAGAGGATGACCTTGAACTCCAGCTTGAGACTACAGGCCTGCACTACCAGTTTAGATTTCTGCAGTGTTAGGAACACACACATAGGATAGAAATAGACCCAACCTATAGCTTAAAGTGTAAACCCAGTTGAAATTAATCCTTATCAGCTAACCAACAAATAGATGTTTACTAGCATTAATAAATGGTTGCTATTGAAGTCACACCGATTTTAGTGTTATGTAGCATTATTGTAGAGGTAGGTTTGGTTCTTCAGAATGGATGCTGGTTATGAAGTCATATCCTTAACAAGGCACACAGTAGCATGTGCCTTTTTACAGTTGCAGGAAAATATACAGAAGCTGCCTACCATGTGCTTCCACTTATGACCACTTCCCAGTAATGGCGGCCACTATCAATGAACACATTTCCGGCCACTCCATAGCTCCCTTGGCTAGTGAAGCGTTCAGGTGTGTGACTCTTTTTGGATGATGACTCATCACGTTCCACAGTCAGGTTGTCATGGGACACCTTCAGTTTTCGATGAGCAGATTTGGGATCCAGTTTAAATGGCTGACCTGGAAATAAGTTCACAAAAGAAAAAGAAGTGAAAGAGCACTGTTTATTGGAAGCATAACAAATAGTTTATCCTTATAGTCAGATTTAAAAGTCTGAAACAAGGACTGAAGAGATAGCTTAGTGGTTTAAAAGCAGTCACTATTCATCCAGAGGACCCAGGTTTGATTCCCGTCACCCACATGGAAGTTCACAACTATCTATAACTTCAGTTCCAGTGGATCTGATTTCTTTTAACATCTTTAAGCATCAGGCATGCACATGGTACATAGAGATACATGCAGGTAAAATACCCATGCACATTGAAACACAAATAAAATGTGTGTTTGTGGACGGCAGGGGGAGAGGTGTCTAAAACAAGCCTTACTACCTGAGTTATACTTCCAACTGCAGAACAGTATCTTAAATTCTAATAGCAATTTAAGGCTTATAACCAATGCTTTTAAAGGCATTTACTTATTGACAGTTTATATGATGTTCAAGATATACTTAAGCAGCAGCAACTCTGTGTATAGTGCTAGGAACGGTAGTGCCTAATAAGAGTGTGGCTATGCTTGCTTGAGTTTTCTACTTAAGAGAGGGGTTCAGTGTTGCTGTATAACCAACAAAAGAACAGGCAAAGAACAACCAAAACAGTGAGAGATCCAGCACAGATGCATTCTTGCTGAAGAAACATCCTGGAAAGGAGGAGAAAAATGAGCACCTTATTTTCAAGGACCGCCATATTTAATTGGGCCTAAAATACACCTGTGCTAAATAGACTCTGGGGCAGAGAACAAACAAATCAAGATTTCATGTCTTAATGTAGACTATTCAAAACATTTAAAGACATCATTCTGAGCTTGAGAAAAGTAAAAGCATGACTTTAGGCACTTAGAGTAGCTAAACATTTAAAATTTGTTCAGCTCACAGAAGCAGGGGAAAATGACAGTAATTGTTGTATTTTATAAAGAGATAGAGAAGGAAGGAATATGTTTGGTGGAGGCATGGTAGGGTGTGGGAGAAGTTGGGGGCTCATGCTGAAGCATCTATTCTCCATGAGGTACCAGCCACAGGATGGTATAGTACAGAACAGAGTTTATTTAGAGCATGGGGAGGGGAGTTGAGAGGGTAGTAGAGACAGAGAAAGGCAGAGAGAGAGAGAGAGAGAGAGAGAGAGAGAGAGAGAGAGAGAGAGAGAGAGAGAGAGAGGAGAGGAGACGAGAGGAGACGAGACTAGATGAGATGAGAAGAGGCTGGTCACAAGCCATGAGCGTGCGGAGAGAGAGGGGGAGGGGGTTGGGGAGAGTCGGGGAACAGTAGCAAGAGGAAAAGAGAAGAGAGCAAAAGCAAGAGGTAGGGGCAAGCAACCCCTTTTAGTGTGAGTCAGGCACACCTGGCTCTTGCTTGATAACTGTGGAGTGAAGCCTAGACTAAATGCCAAAAGTAATGCCTAAGTTTTCTATATCTGGATTTATTAATACACATAATAAACAGAGTTCTCTTTCAAAACAAACTTGTGTTTTTGAAATACTCACCACCAAAATTCCTAACAGTTACTTATGGATATTTGATGTAGGTGCTAAATCTTTGTGAATTCAGTATTGGTTCTGAGTATTGCCTGTTGTTTGTCACCATATAGGGTACAAGATATTTAAGGGCTGAAAACATGTTATCATTTGGTAGAGATACCACACTGTCCAACTTCGTAGCATGGTTGCAGGTGGGAGATGCTTTCTGCCCATATGCAGTTCCCAGACAATTTTATAGGGAAAAAAAGCCTAATAAATATGACTGCAAGCAATTCGTGTTTGGTCTGTAGACATCAGCATTGTATGTTCACTCAAATAGGGTGGTACTGCTTGGCTCAAAACATAACATCAGAACCTCAAATTTTTTGCCTTTAGGTCAGTGACCAGCACACTTTTGCTGTAAACAAGAAGGAAATAGATGTTTTCAGCTACGTAGGCTATGTGGTTTCTTTTGTGAATCTGTCATTGCTGTGAGGAAGTAGTCACAAATTGATAAATACCATTCATGGGTATATGAAATAAAACTTTATTTTTAAATGTAGTTAGTCATATTTGGCCCTTGAACTATAGTTTGCTGATCCTTGTTTTGTATATCTGTAGATATCAAAGGAAAGAAAGCTAGTTGACACATCAATATGGATTGAAGAATTCTCATAAGGCTTCATGCTTAGAAGAGGAGCCACATGTAAATTTATGGTTTCTTTTGCTTGTTTGTTTGTTTTTTGTTTTGTTTTTCGAGACAGGGTTTCTCTGTATAGCCCTGGCTGTCCTGGAACTCACTCTGTAGACCAGGCTGGCCTTGATCTCAGAAATCCGCCTGCCTCTGCCTCCCAAGTGCTAGGATTAAAGGTGTGTGCCACCACTGCTTGGCAAATTTATGGTTTCTGAGAAAGGAAGAATCAGTCTTCTGTGGGGACAAGCCTTCTGATAGGTTAGCCAATCCAAAGAGGTAACCTTAAACACATATGACTAACAGTAAATGATCTCAGAATGTGGTATTTATAAATGTGTATGTGTGTGTGTAAGAGTTATAATTAAAGAATTATTGGCTATGAATTTGAGAGGAGGTGGGAGGGATATAGAAGAATTGCAAGGATAAAGGGGAAAGGAAAAATGATGTAAATACAGTAATAATATCTGAATTTCTCAAAGGAATATTTTGCTATATTTGTATCTTATTGAAACCTTGAGTGTTTTATGGATGTTTGAAGATAGTTCTTATAATAAATTCTTAAATCTATTTCTAAATGCATCATTTTGGTGTTATGATAAACTTAAACTTCCAATGTATAGAAATTATACATGGATATAAAACTGATGTCTGCATGCTAAACATAAAGAAAATTAAAAAGAATAAAAGAATATAAGTCTGATTTAAACAAAAAAAACTTCAAGGCCAGAGAAGATAGCAGGGATTGTCAGAGGCTGTCAAACCTAATGGATCATACCTATAGTTTAAATTTTAAAGCTTAAATTTAACTTGTCTTGTAAAAATAAAAATCTCAAGGGACATTCATGCCAGCAACTGTTAGGGATGAGGTTTCTTAAAATATTCCAATGTTTTAAAGGTGAGAGACAAACATGAGTAAAAATAATTTGACAGCAATGGGCAGATCAGGAAAAAAAAAATCATCTTGGAGCTAACTATTTATGTAGGCCTGAGCGCTGTGTGGCCTCTTGCCAGTGATGAATAGCAGAATGTTCAGAAAGATGAGGTTTGTAATGGAGAAAAACTCCCTGCAGTGTCCTGCTTGCCTTCACTTCTCTCAGCCACTCATCCACACAGCAGGGGCTTGCCAGCTTTAGTGGGACCCAAGCCCTGTATTGAGTCAATTCTGTCTGGGCAACAGATGCCTTTCCCAAACAAACCACTGTCCATTCTTACCAACTTTCAGGCTTTGGCTTCAATGAAGACCAATTAGCTTGAGAAGGAAATTAATTGTGTTACTAAAGAACTTAAGTCATCAGACCATTTGTAGAGGACACGACCTTATCCTGGCTACTGTTTTTTTTCTTTTCTTTTTGGTTGGACAACTCTTGTAATAATTTCTATATATATTCCCCAGCTGAAAGTCTTTCTTATATTAATTCATGTACCACATCACAATGCAACAAAGCTTTATGTTTCACAAATCCTCATCCAGCCTCTAACATATAAACCTCTCAACCTATCTCCCCTCAAACACTATTCTCAAAAAAAAAACGACTGCCTCATGACCCATAATGAGCTTACTATCTGGTTTTGTTTGTTTTATTTTGTAATGCTGGGGATTGGAACCATTGGCATTCTAGCCAATCACTCTACCACTTAGTTATATCCTGAGTTATATCTGACAGGGTCTCACTAAATTGCTTAGGCTGATCTTGAACTCACTCTGTAGACTAAGTTGGCCTTGAATTTAGAATCTTCCTGTAGGTAGTAGAACAAGCTTGGCTAGTATTTATTTTTTAAAAAACGTGTTTGTGTGTGTGTGTGTATGTGTGTGTGTGTGTGTGCAGGCACTCATGCACATGCTCATGCTTGTATATTACTGGGCTTTATCCTACTAAACAGTCTCAGCTGGACTGAATTTGGGATCCTGCTTCACTATTCTGTCTTCTCCAAATGTCTACAAATTCCTCCGGGAGAAGAACATCTGAAGATGTTGAATGTTGTCACGGTATCCTCAGCCCACTGTGTAGCATCTAAAATTTACTAGGAACTCCATTTTTGAAAGACCAAATGCATGCTCAGGTATAAATAAAAAGCTGTTGAGATGAGTGTGCATGCATTCATTTCCATGTGGTATATGGTTTTAACAAAGCATGGCATAACATTGTAATTCTGTTCTCAAAACTGTTTCAAATTTATCTGTGTGACAGCTTCTAAATGTGGCTACATATTTCTATTTTTAAAATGAAGAACCAAAAACTTCTTTAAAAAATGAGAAAAAGGTGGGGAACTACTAAATGTGATATGGGTTCTTAACCTAGATCCTGCGATAGGAACTGAATGTTAGAGATAACACTGTAAAATCTGAATAAAGCCTAGGGCACAGGCAAGAGGAATTGTACCAATGTTAACTTCTTAGTTGTGACAAATGTGTCAAGGTTATCTAAGATGTTAATACTAAGGGAAGCTGAGTAAAGAGTATACAGACCTCTCTGTAATATCTATAGTTTTTCTGGGAATCTAAAATCATCACAAAAAAGGTTTTGTTTAAGAAAAAAATGTATTCGAGTCTTATAGCCACATAGATATCATGTGGCAGAATCTCAGCTTTCTCATGCTTAATCCAGTGGTCTTCTTCTACCTTCTGCTTATCCTTAAGTTAACACATGTGTTACTATGCCCTGGGAAACAAGGATACAGTTAAGTGGGTGCTCCTTTTGAAAACTCATTGTTTCTGTTGATTAGCAACCCACAACTGGCACCATATTTATATAGCAAAATATTTCTAGATCAAAAGATGTAAAGAAAGAAGAGAGGATAAAACAAAACACATGTAGACAGAGACAGCGACAGCAAAAGGAAAATGACAGAACCATAAGGCACAGTCCTAGGCTACATCATTCTTTGTGGTGGGAGCTGTTCTGTATACCATAGATGTTTGCTATGACTGACTCTTACTCATTTCATGCCAGCAGCATTCTCCCCTGTTGTGATAAACCAGAAAGATGTCTCCAGACATTATTAAATCCTGCACAGGCTAGCATTGTGGGAGAAAAGACAGATTTGGCCCCTGATTGAGAATTACAGACCCTGACTTACATTTTAAACAGAATACAGAATTTCTGAAGAAAGAGTTCTGAACTTGTTTTTTCCTGAAGAAAAAAAATTCCTATCTACCATTTACAGAGGCTTCCTCTGTGTCAAGCTTTATAAGTACCTGTTCTGCTTATCACAAGAACATCTCTAGGATTGTTTTCTCAAGAAATAAAAGCAATGGTATGCAGAAAAATCAATGGCCACACAGCCTAGAAGACAGGATCAACTTTAGAACCTAGCTGCTGGGAGCCTTAGTATTTCACAGTGGCTCTTTATTTACTTTTCTCAGGCTATCAGTGAGGCCCAAAACAGAAAAGGTAAAAGAAAGACGGGGAGTAATGTTAGCTCAGAGGCACGCAAGTATGAGATGACAGCTTAGCTGAGTTCATAGTACTTACTGTTTGTCTTCAACTTCCCAGGCTCGCTGCTGCGGCTGCCGGCTTGGTTGATGGCCTTGACCATGAAGATGTACTTGGTGCCACTTTGTAGGCCATGCACAGTGTAGTGGTTCTGCTTGATGTTGGGCACAATCATCCAGCTATCAGCCGAGTTACACAGACCTGCAAAGTCAACAAGACAGGCAATGTTTATAGAATTTTAGATTACTTGAACTTTAAACATTGGAAAATGGAGAGCTTTCTCACCTTCTATGTGGCATAACCAATAAAATAGTGCTCAGTGTGCTATCTATATGGAAAGTTCACTCTGTATTATATAAGTTCCCTTTGAGTGTTCCACTGGGACAAGCCACTGAAAATGCTTATATTGAAACTTCTGGACTGTGTGAACAGGTACAGCAAAGGTGTTTTTATTTTCTGGCATCTTATGCTCTGATTATGCACATGATGCTTTATTAAGGAACATGCGGAAGAAACAAAAATGATCACTGATTGATCTCACTCTATCTTACCGTCTGCTGGATAACACTGGTCATTCAAGCTTGTTTCTTATGAACTAGGGGACCCACGGATAGTGCGGGTATGTGATTCATGTACTGACTAAAGCCTAACTTTATCAATACAGACACAGTTGATTGCATTTTGCCTCCTATATCTCTCCTGATCATACCCGAGCCAAAGTGGCTTTGCAGCTGCTCCCTCTCAAAGGAAAGGATATACTGCCTTGCCATGTGGCTTTGGGTTCAGTTATATGACTTGTTAATTGAAAGCTTGAGAACAAATGACAATGTACTTGTTCCAAGAGTAGGCTTGGGGATTTCTGTTGGTCCCTTGCATCTCTGTTATTACCAGGGAAGCACCATTTTGGGGACAGTATTTTTTCAACAAAGGATACATGGAAGGAAGCTATTCTGATTCATTTTATGTCAATCTGACACCAGCTAGAGCCATTTTGGAAGAGGACATTTTAATCGAGAAAATGCCCCATTAGACTGGCCTATGGAAAAGTCTATGGGGGAATTTTTGACTGGTGGGAGAGGCCAGCTCAGTGTGGGTGGGGACACCCTGGGGTTGGTGGTCCTGAGTGATATAAGCAGGATGACCAAGCCAGTAGTAGAGTTGCACTCCTTCATGGCTTTTGTATCAGTTCCTGTATTCTCCAGATTCCTGTGCTGCTTGACTTCCTGCCCTGACTTTCCTCAATGAACAGTAATGTGGAAGTATAAGTGAAATTTAATCCCTTTCCTCTCCAAGTTGCTTTTTGCCGTGGTGTTTCATCAAAGCAGTAGTTACTTTAACTGAGATAACAGCCTTATCATTAGGTCAATGCAGCAGCAAAACCAGCACAAATCACCCAACTCCATCCAACTTCTAATAGAAGAGATACAAAAATGATCCCCAAGGAGGTCTATGATTCTATATTAATGTGGATTCAGAAGACTGAGCAGCATCACTTATGGGCAACTTGCAGCCCAGTGTGAACCCTGAGAAAGTATCCATAGGATTTTTGACCAGCTGCATCCCTGGGATCACTGGTCCAGAGAGGAGTAGGGTTGTTCGTCTGGCTGTATTTTGCAGGATGTGGGCTGAGGATTTATGAGGCTTGGAAGAACATGTAGGAAAAAGGGAAGCCCATTTTGTTTTGCAGCTGACTGATGCTAGAAACTTCTTTTTGGTATCAGTCCCAACGTTCCTCTCTCCACTCATCAATCTCCACTCCAATACAACCTTTTCCCATTTCCCTGGTGACTAGGCTGTCATGAAGTTTCCTTTCTCAGTACTAGTCTCTGGGAAAGTGCCAGACCCCTTTACTTCCTGAGGTGCTCCAAACTCAACTCCCCCTTTTTCCTTTTTGGTTCATTTGCAAGTCAAAGGGTTAGATCCTTTGATCTGGAGGCAACTTATACCTCACCCAACTCTCAAGAAACAGTTCCTTATTTTTGTGGTCTCACATCCCTGAGAATCTAATGAAACCTTTCTGTGAGAAGAAATTCACAGCACACATCTACACCAAGCCAAAAATATTCACATAGCATTGCATGATAGTCATAGGCTCCCTGAAGTCTGTCTTTGGATTATACTAAATGCTTTCTCCAACTTATAACTTAAAAATTACTCCTGGGATTATGACAGATGGGAAGAAATTTAAAACTGTTTTCAAAATTTATTTAGATTCTTTATATCTTTTTTTGGCGTATGTTCACATGTATGTTGTGTACATGCTGTTTTCATGTGGATGTGCAGGCCAGAGGTTAATATCAAGTACCTTCCCTGATTATCCTCTAGTTTATTTATAGAGACAGGATCGCTCCTTGAACCTGGAACTTAACAATTCTGGATAGGTTGACCAGCCAGTTTATTCTTGGGATTTCCTATCTGAGTCCTGAATGGTGGGATTACAGGTGGCCACAATGCCTTCTTGGTTTTATACGTGGGTTCTGTAAATCCAACCACTGGTCTCCATACTTGACCAGTAAGCCCTTTAACCACTGAATCATCTCCCAACTTCACAGGCTCTGGATCTTGAGAAAATAGTATTCTCATATTCCCCTTTGAGTCATTTGGTCTCATTAATTTTCTGTCACTTCTTTTTATTTCTACCTGTGAACAATTTTTTTAATAACAGGACCTTGAGACATGAAAAGTTAGCATAAAGCAAAGGAATAACTTGAGACTCACAGAACAGTTTGAATGTATGAGACTGTACATTTAATACTGAGTAAAATAAGTAAAGACAGTATCCATATCTCCTCTAATTGTTTGTAGCTCTGAGCTTTTTTGGTTTCTCCCCCAAGTCTCTTGAGTAAGAAGAAAACATCCTGAGTCACCAAACAGAGATTCCCATATCAGGACAGGGTAAATCCAATTGACTTGTTGGCCAAAGGGTCCCATGGAAATCCCCTAAACAACCCAGGCAGTTGACAAGATCATGAGTTACAGTCTGCAAATGAACAGGAAAGCCCCATTGCTGATGACAATATCCACACAACTCATTGAACATGGAGCTGCTGAGCTTTGCCTATACAGAACCTGCATCCCTATGTTCTTGTGTGTTTCTTACTGGTAGGTACTCTTCAGGCTACCAAGAGAGAATTATAAAAAACATTACAGTCACAAAACCTCTCATCTACAATGTTGTCCTTCTTGCAAAATATGCTAGTGCAAAGGTGGTACAAAACCTGTGGGAGTGACCAACCTGTGTCTGAGTTGACTAAAGTCCCACTCCATGAGATGAAACCTATGCCTAAAACTGGGTGAGTGAGCAAGAACCAGAGAAAGAGAGTAAACAGACCTAGGATCAGAGAGCTTTATTCATTTATCATTAAAGAAACTTCTTCCTGTAGCAGATGGGAACAAATACAGAAAACCACAGCCAGAAATTACACAAAGAGATAGACCTTGGAACATACAGCTAAACGAGATGTTTCCATCAAATTCCTCTCCTCAGAACTCAGGTAACCTCACAGAAGACAAGGTGGAAAGAGTGTAAGAGGCAGAGGGGATGGGCCATACTGGAAAAGTAAGACTATAATCAACATGAGTAAAGCTTGTATGAATTCAGATTGACACACTATGCAAAAGGCCTACACAGGTTTACATCAGGTCCTCCAGTTTTACATCAGGTCCTCTCTCTCTATATTATAGCATTGAGTTTGGTGTTTTTATGAAACTGTTGCATTTGTGAATGAGTGTGTCCCTGACTTTTGTGCCTTTTCTTGGGGTTCATTCCCTTATGTGGGTTTTCTTTGTCCAAACTTCAATGTGATGGCCTTCGTTTTATCTTATTATATTCATCTACTATATTTTATTTTGTTATGCTTTGTTGTTGTTGTCTCTCAGAAGCTTGTTGTTTCCTAATGAGAGGTAGAAAGGGAATGAAACCAGATGGGAGGAGATGTGATT
Organism: Mastomys natalensis; assembly: GCA_021653895.1. Taxonomy (NCBI): domain Eukaryota; kingdom Metazoa; phylum Chordata; class Mammalia; order Rodentia; family Muridae; genus Mastomys; species Mastomys natalensis. The sequence continues at coordinate 71,298 of JAJTUV010001890.1, read as the reverse complement.
AGGAACTAGGTCTAGTAGAGCAAAGGGAAAAACTCTAATGAGGATATATTATATGAGAAAAGAACCTATTTTTAATTGGGGCGGGGGAAGAAAACGCTCCTAAATGCTATGGTAGAAGGATAATCTCCATACTGTGTATTCCCTTTGATACTTCCTCACTAAGCCTTTTCCTAGAAAACAGCTATAACAAACTCTATTTCTGGAGCCTGCTGTAGTCAAGTATTAGATTTTTATTCAACCAAAGAAGGGTCAATTTGACCTCTGTTGTTCAGTCCACAAGAAGCCTATAATTTACTTGAAGATATTGAATAATATCATTAAAATAGTAATAAAACAAAATGAACTTAGTATAATATGCTCATATCCTTAGGTCTTTGTCAAAGGCAGTCAGGCCTGAATGCAAAACAATAATAGCATTCAGCAGATTCAAATGAGAGTTCTATCAACCTCACTGTTTTTGCACTGTTCCTGTTTAATTGCACATGTTTCAATGAAATGACTACAGTGGTCAAAGAGGGAAAAGATAAAAATGCTTAAATAAACTTGCCAGTCTCTGTACAAACCTGAAGCTTGGTTTAATGTGGTAGGGGATGCTTTCAGCAATATCACAGAGCAGATGTCTGAAATTGGTACAAACTGTAACTTGGCTTCCAACCACAAATTTTAACTCAACCAAGATTTATTGTATCAGACTCTCACACAAAAAAGCCAGGGTGTGAGACTGACTATCAAATCCTATCTTGAAAAAGTCACTATTTTTTTTTCTTGAGTATTACAGAGTAGTAAATTTTTACTGGGTAGCTTTATAGTGAGCAAGCTACTTTCATAATCACTAACCATTTTTTGTTTCCCTTTATAGTATTATTGTCTGGATGATAATTGAGAATTTATTGAAAATGCCAGAAAATAACCACTGACAATGTTCTTTTGGGGCATTTATGTTGGGAGTGCCTTGGAGTACACCTGAAATGTGTTGCTAGTTTTGTTCTTATACCAGCCTGTACCACCTAATTTCTTGCACTTGGTATTATGCTACCTTGACAATACACTATGCTAGAACTAGTGGGCAGGTTTACTTCATCTGTTTATAAAACACCCACACAACTATCCTGATTGAAACTTCATTTTCTCCTAGACTTGTCTGGGTGCTCTGCTGTTCACAGCATGCCATGTAGGGAGAAATATTAAAACAACAAACAAAACCAGAATATTATTGGCTTGTAATGAAGCATAATTGAGCCTTTGACTTTTAACAATATTTTTCCTTGACAATGAGTCAGAAGCATTTCTCTCTACTGTAGCATATTAAATGATTTTAATTACATTGGGGGATTTGAGAGCCTTGGATGGCAATTGCCATTTTGCTGCAGAATATTATACAGTGTGGACACTGTTTACAGAGGCTTTCCATGGATCCCTAATGGCTTTTGTCTTGTCTAACCATTTGGACAGAAGTAAACCATGCCTTCTTTCTTCCAAAGAAAATAATATATGCTTCATAACTTTCATGAATGCTTTCAAAGTGACTGCAATGTATACATATAACTATTTCACATGATAGCCTCAAGAAATGTGACCTCTGCTTATTTTGCAAATGACAAGAACAGCTTGCTGATAACAATGCCCTGATTTGAAATTTTAAAAGGACATATGAAAAGTGGTTTTGGTAAACATTATAAGTTAAATATGTATCTATTTGTTTCAAAGAATGTTAGTAACATTATATACTCTTAATTCTATCAATTAAAATGAACAATAAAAGTAGTATCATTATTTTTGCATTTGGGTTGTACATTGTAAGAAATGTAATGAGATTAAATAGAATTAGTTCTAAGATATTATCTAGTTCCCCCTCACTAAAGCCAGTTAAAAGTAATTAACTATGGTTTATTGCAACAAAAGAGGGAACCATGACCTAGACATAAAAGATTGCCTAATGGCACAAGAAGCCCTGGGCAGGTTTTGAAAAATGTTTTCAAAATTTCAATAGAGTTTTACAATAGATCTTGTTAGGAAAAGGTACTCCATCAAATAATAGGACCCTAGACATGCAGCATTTATAAAGAGCCTTTCACATGAGTATTGTGTAAGAAGCTCTGATGGAAACAATCCTTTTAAATATAAAACAAATGAGTTTTCTCAGTCTAATAAAAATTATTTCAAAGAAATACAACAGTCCTCACATGGACCAAGAATTGCTCTTTTGATATTAAATAACTCCATTTTTTCTACTTATTCACTTATCCAATGTTTACTTATATAATATCAATATTCACTTATCTACATTATTGTCATCTTTTGCATTCCATCTTTAAATCTGATACAACTTTTCTTTAGCTTAGTTCACCAAACACACTAGCAATATAATACATCAATAATTATAAATATTTATAATATAATTAATTATAAAATCATTACTAATATCAATATAATACAATAATAAAAATATAATATAAAAAATAATGCCTTGTGAAAACAAAAATATATTTTCTATCTTCCTGTCTTTTGTTTTTCCTACCATACTACATAATATAGCAGCTCATGTGTTAACATGTTATAGACTTTGCATTGGTTAAATTAGACCTTGGATTTATTATGAAATCATGTAGATAATACATGTTTACCTTGCTTTAAATTGGGTTTCTCTTGTTTAGCTTAGAGTAAATACGTCCAAAATCAGTGAAATGTAAGCTCCTACAGCTGCTAAAATGTATTTAAAGCATCACCTGTCACCTCTCTGAAGGGCAATTTGGCAATGTCAATCAAAATTAAAATGCAAATAATCTCTTCTTATCAATTATATCTCAAGAGATTATACTAGAAATATAATTTTGCATGCATGAAAAGGAAATATGCAAGGATATTCATAGGGGCAATGTTTGCAGAGATTGGAAAAGAGCTAGTATTCATCAATAAAAGATGGCACAGATAAATCAGGGCATGGATTTGAAATAGAATGCTATACTGCTTCAGAAAGAGATGTGGCAATTGTTTATTTGTGCCAAAATAGAATAGCTTCTTACTACCTTTACTGTTTTCAAAAGGTAAATATCTGCATATGGTATGGAAATATACAAGAGGTCATAAAATTGTCATCTATTAATGCCATGCAACAAGACCTGTGAAATTGGAGAAGAATGATTTCAGAAGAATTCAGTCTTAGAACGAGTGCAGTTTACACTTGTCTCCAAAGGCATTTAGACTATGTAAAAGAGTATGATGGTGGTACCAAGGCTGAGGAGTCTTTTCAGAAGTATCTTCATCTCCTGTCAGCTGAGTATCACTTAGAGATCCTGGTTACTCCTACATTTTAGGTAGTTCCCTCAAAAGGCCCATCCTATCCCTTTCCACTCTTTCCAGTGCTGGCAAATCAGACTGTCCACCTGAGCCCATTACTGCCTAGCTCAATTCCCCAACACAAAATTCAAAGCTGAATGGCTCTATATGATATAGCTCTTATCCCTGGGCTTAAGTGACTAATGACTGGTGACATGTGCTTTCTGAAGCCAGCTTCATGGCTTTGTGTCTTGTACTTCATTTTTTACTGCTTCCCCTTTTGCACTGAATTTTCCAGCCAGGCATTATCAAGTAAGATCTTCCAGTATGCTCTACTACTTCACTCCATGTAGGTTTTGTTTAAGATGACACAGCTATCTGCAGATATCTGTATGTCACTTCCATATAGCCATAACCTTTCAAGAATCAGTTTAACTGTAACTCTCCTCCAAGGCCTTTTAGTCACATCTGCTTTTGACTTCTCTTTGATACTCCCTACAAAATGGGTCACCAAACTGTTCTTGACATAACATTTCATAAGTCACTTGTCCACTCATAAAAACTGCAAGAGTTATATGAATTCTTCCAAGGCAAACAAATTAGGGGAAGGGAAAAAGAAAAGAAGGTGAGAGAGGGGAATGAAAGTGAGAGGAATAGAAAGGATGAAGGGAGAAAGATATCTGAGAAAAGTGTCTAAGAGAGAGTTAATTTGCACATTATTCACTGTGAAACTAATGTCTTTCTGTCTTGTCTTTATAATTAATCTTCAACCAAATTTCTATTTAAAATTCCATGTACCTCAGAGCTACATATACTAGGAAAGACCAGTTGAGAGAGAAAAGTTTTCTTTATTAAGATCACAGTAAATTAATCTGGCTATATTCAAAACATCTCTGTGGTAAAGCAACTTTTACTGCATTATATTCTGACATGTTCTATATATCCATTTCCATGCTGGCTAGTTTTCTGTCAATTTGATACAAGTTAGAGTCATTTGTGAAAATGGAACTTTAATTGAGGAAATGTCCCATGAGATAGATCAGTGGGAAACTCTTTTGGAGCATTTTCTTGATTGTTAACTGGTATAAGAGGACCAAGCTTACTGTGGGCAGTGCCACCCTCAGGCTGGAGGTTATGAGGGCTTAACAAGCCATGAGGAGCAAGCCAGTATGCAGTGTTCCTCCATGGCCTACTCATTAGTTCATATCATGATTTTCCTGGATGGAGAATGTTAAGCTGTGAGATGAAATAAACCCTTTCCTCCACAAGTTGCTTCTGGTCCTGGTGTTTCATCACAACCTAACCAAAAAATGCACTAAAGAAGTTTCAGATTTTTTCCTCTGGAAAGCAATTTCTTTGAGCCCTTTGCCATTTGTACAATTCTATCTAAATAACTCAGCTATAACCTTTATGGCCAGCTATTGCTGTTTGAGCTGGTCATAAGGCCAGCTATTGCTGTTTGAGTTCTTCATAACATTCACAATGCCAAATATCAAACAAGCATCAGTGACAGAGGAGCCCTTCTGTGTCTCAGGTAAGCCTAGTTCTTCCCAGGAGGTGGTGGTTACCAAGATTTGAAGTACCAGCCTAAACCATTTCTGAATGGGACCAGATACTTAGAAAATTCTTCAGCTTTTCATTTTAGTAAATTCTTTATTTTACATTTCTTCCTTCCTTCCTTCCTTCCTTCCTTCCTTCCTTCCTTCCTTCTTTCCTTCCTTCTTTCCTTCCTTCCTTCCTTCCTTCCTTCCTTCCTTCCTTCCTTCCTTCCTTCCTTCCTTTATTTTTCTCCTTATTTCTTTTTTTGAAAACTGAAACAACATTTAGAATAGTACATAAAATTATATGCATGATAAAATGACGAAAGCATATTAGCTATCACCCAGAAATTGCTGTTAGTCCTATGAAGCATAATATATTCTTTTGTATATATGTATGTGCGCAGGCAGCAGGATATGTGTTTGTGTGTGAATATGGATATATGTACACATAGTGCACGTGTATGTGGACATTATGGTCAACACTAAGTGTCTTCCTTTGTCCTAATCTACTTTATTTTTTAACCCAGTGTCCCCATGAAATCTGCAACTTGCTGATTAGGTTATACTGGCTGGCTATTGAACTCCTAGAATTCTATAATTTTCAAATTTCCCCAATACTGGGGTTACAGGTAAATGCCACCATGCTTGGTTATTTTACATGGGTACTAGAGACTTCAACCCTTTTCTACATGTTTGCAAGATAAACACTTTTACTGACAGCTGATATCCCTAGTTTGCCCATATAGTTCTTCCCAGTGACATTTTTCTCTATTCCATCCAAGATATAACCAATATCTTAATTAATATTTATACTTTTAACTTCTAAGAATACATTTTATGTACAAATAGTCGGTTTTGATCTTTAAGGTATGAACTGATAAATAGATTTACAGTGTACATGTTGTTACCAGCTTGTTTTGTCAAACTACATCCACGTGGTTTTCCAGAGGTTGCTAATTTCATTGATATTTGACCATCTGTTTTCATTACTGTAATACAAGTGAGCATTATCTATTCTTTGAACAGGAAAAGAAACCAATAAATATTGTAATTTTATTCCTTCCTCATCACCACCTTTTGGTGTTTATATTCCTTCACCCAGGTTATCTGAAAAGAGTCATCAAATAGAGAAGTAAATGAGCCATGAGATACTCACTAATGACATTGGCTTGTCCAGTGAATATGGTGTACTGGAGTTCATAAGAGACCACACTGAACTCATCATCCGAAGTCCAGTGGACAGTGATGGTATCATAGGAAGCCGTGCAGAGCTCTTCTCTAATTGTGGGAGGGTTGGGTGCTGTTGGAATCAAGAATGCATATCATTGGAGCAGCAGATACCATTAGGATCACAATTTGGAGATATTAAACTGTTAGAGCAAGTTTTCCTAAATAGGTCTACTAGAACGACTATCATACAAAAGGAGATTTTGGTTCCAAAGTATTTAGTTGTCTACTTATGGAATGGTTTTTGTTTGTTTGGTTGTTGTTGTTTGTAAGCAGTGTGGCTAAAGCCAGCCAGCTATTAAGACATCATTTCAATTTATCATGACAACATATTTATGAGAGTAAGAAAACAATAGCTTCTTGTGTATGAGGAAAATACATCAAAGAAAAAGCAACCAAGATAAACCTTCATAATTTTATCCACTTTTGGTGGTGGGGTTGGAAAAACTTATTAGTAAAGGACTATATGGTAAATATTTTAGGTATTGTAGGACAGACTTTTAATCTTGCAACTACTTAACCCAGCCATGAGAGCAGATGTAGATAATTTGTACATGAATGAGTACAACCATACTCTAATAAAAATTTATTTACAAAATAGCCTCAGGGCCTGATTTGGCCTGAAACCTACTATGTCAATCTCTCATTTACATGACAGCATATATTTGAAAATACCACTGTTAAATGCTAATAAATCAATGAAATAATTTAAAATTTTTCCTTTAATAGATATTTGATGTCTTGCTGAAATTATTAGTGTACTCCTATTTTCATATCATTTAGCAAGCAGTCATCTTTTAGAAATATATTTTCATTTACTAAGAAACCATAAGTGCTTGCATTGGGTTCCTTTTATCACTACAGACACCTTTTGTTTTATTTGTTTCACCAAGCCAGCAGCTCAGAAATTTAAATCTTATTAAAACATGTGATTTCTAAATCACTTACTCTCGATTAATTTTATAAGGAGAATAATTAAGGAAGAAAAGACAAGGCTACAAGTGTTTTGTGCTGGCAATAATATTTTAAGACAGAGGGTTGCAAACTACAGTTATTCTTTTTACTATTTTATTTTGTGTAAATAGTTATTCACCTGCATGTATGTCTATGTTATCATGTGTATGCTATGCTTGTTGAGGCCATAAGTGGGCATAAGATTACAGCTACCACATGAGTGCTGGGAATCAAACCTTGGTCCTCTGGAAGAACATCCAGTGCTCTTATCCACTAAGCCTCCTCTCCATCCCACAGCAGCTATTTTTATAAATAAGGTTTTACTGGGACATAGCCTGACTCACTCAAGTATTCTCCATCTATGGTGTTTTTATGCAATAGCAAAGCTGGTTAGTTACAAGCATATGGCTTGCAAAACCTAAGACATCTGCCATATGTCCTTTTTCAGTCAAAGTTTACCAGCCTGTGGTTTAGAGAATTGATCCACAGCTTTTCTTCATACTCTTCTTATACTGGAGCTGAACTTCAAAGAGAGAAACGTGTTTGCATTCTACGGATTTACTTACACCATTGCATAGGTCTTTTCTGTTCTAGATTAGTTTCTGGTTAGAATTGGAAAATTGTAAAGAAACCCTAAGAGGGCAGGGCCTTTATAGAAATGGTAAACTTAAAATTCTGCTTTCTTTTCCCTTTGACACCTGACATTTAGCACAAGTCACAAGAAGCTTTGCCTGTTGTTGAATTTCACAGACTCTCCATTAATTTAAAAGAGGGACTCATCTGGGTCTGATAGTACACTTTTGTAATCTCAATACTTGGAAGGCAGGGCCAGGAAGAATATGAGCATAGGATAGTCGAGGTTATACAGTAGATCCAAAATTTAGTGTAGCTTATATAGTAGGTCTCAAAATAATACCCATAAACGAAAAACAAGCAAATAGAAAAGAATGAAATAAGCACTCATCATAATTCTTTAAACATTTTCCTCGAAATATGTGTTTGAGCATCTGTCCTCTGAAGAGACCACATGTAAAATTTAGTTTTGAGCAGTGTGACTTGGATATGCACGAATAAGTGATACCAATCAGGAATTGCATGCCATGCAGGTCCAGCTGTGTCATAAAACGTGTTCGTTTTTTATCTATGTGGTCATTGTTGCTGTGAGATCACTGCTGAATAAACCCATGAAGAACAACTTATTCTTTCATAAGCCAAATAGTTAATTGAAATCTTTCTCCATTAACCATTGTGGAAAGATAGATTTTTTTCTGTCCATCTAGCAATATATGATTAAATAGACAGCAAATGCAAGTTCAAAATAGGCAAGTAGCTGTGAGCCACATGGCAGTAGCTGTAACCAGGAAGGAAATGTCACCTCTATGGGTTATTAACTTGACATACCACTTAGAGGCATGTCATAGGAAAAAAATCTTGTTTGCACAGCTAGGCAAGCTAACCCTGTTTTGATTGTAAACCCAATGGGTTTGTCCTGCAAAGTCAATTTCTAATTTTCTGTAAATGCAAACTGCAACATGCTGCCAATTTCAATACCCACACAATCAGTACCAGAACTGTTATTTTCTTGCTTTCATCACAAACACTATGCAAGGAATGGTGGGCTAATATGCCACAAACACTTGGTTTCCTGCTTGTAAATATTGGATCAACTATTTGGACTTGGCAGTTATCAGCCAAGTATTGTATGTTCTGGCAAGAATTGATGTTATGCCTACAAGTGGACTGAGTTTAGGGTTAATGGCTCAAAAAAGCAGAATTGTAGGTATCTGATATGACCTTTGGATTGGCATAAACAGCTATTGTGATGACATTTGGCATGTGTGTTACAATTTTGTGCAGACTACTTTCACAGTTTCCTTTTTAGTCAATGAATTCCTCTTCCTACAGAAATTGAAATGAACATATACTTTGAATATACTATTAATTGTTGGGGGAATGAAGACACATTTTTGTTGATTAGACAAGTATAGCAAGAAAATTTGGTACAAAAACACCTTGTTCCTGGGCAAATATTTAATTTTCTAATTTCCTCTGATCTTGTAACATGGATCTGGTCCATGAGACTTAGTGAAAATTTGCTAGGTAAGTCTTTTGTGGAAGAGTTTTGGTTTTATAATAAACAAAGCCATACTTTGTTTATGTCTAGCCAAGACATTTTGCTATTATTCCTTCCTTTTCCCTGCACTTTTGAATAAAACATCAGTAGTAAGTAGAGTATTCATGTTGTATAAAGACAGCAAATGAAGATGTCAGAGCAGGAAAAGGGAAAATATGGGTCGTATATTGCATTGTAATTTAGTGGCTGTGAGCACCATGTAGCTGTTTAACTTCTAATTATATTCAGCTCAGGTTTTTTTTTTTTTTTTTTTTTTTTTTTTTTTTTTTTTTTTTTTTTTTTAAGTCACAATTCACCATCTACATTTCATGTTTTCAATAACTAATATGTTGGCTATCATGGACACAGAACATTTCTATCACCAAAGAAAGTTCTACTAGATGGTAGTAGTTTAGACAAAACTCAAAGGCAAAAGGTAAGGAAAGGAGGCATTACGCCCATAAATATTTCAAATGAAGTTTGGTTCCTTAGAGTAAATGCTTTGTGAATCAAACTCTTTCTTCTTTAGTGGGAGCTGTACATTTGAAAGAGAGAATTATACAATAAAAGGAGATGTGTTGTAGGATAACTTGATCTGTTTGCAAATGCAGAATAAAGGCTAAAAAGGGCAGTTGGAGTTCTCACAAGGGGAAAAAAACATGCATGTACTGTATAACTCCTTGCTTTTTTCCAGACACTTCAAAAACAAATGCTACACAATGTTCCCTCTCTTTGGTTCCACCCTCCTCAATCACTCTCCCACAAACATGCGCATACTGGCTGGGAGTTGAGAAATTGACACCATGCTCAGTTAGGGATGTGGTTTCTAGGAGGCTCTATGTCCTCAGTACAGAGCACGCCTGGCTTCACTGTGTACATGGTACTTTCCTGAAGTTACATGTCCTGGTGGCTTTGAGGAACACAAGTAACTTGTCTAAATGGCCCTCATTCTTTCTATTAACCATTGAGTCCAGCTCCTGCTTCAAAGGCTAACAGCAAAGGAAAGATTTAGATTAACTCCTAGGAATATAGGTAGCCACAACTTTCCTTTCTGTTTCTTTTCTTTATTGTTTTCTAAGCTAAAAAGAAAGAAAGGAAAGAGGGAAGAAGAAGGGAGGGAGAGAAAGAGGGACGGATGTTGGGAAGGAAGAGGAAAGCCAAGTAGAAAGTATAGAGATGAACTTTGGCATCTGGAATTGCAATGTGATTTATGTGATGTTTGCCAGAGCAACATGAAATTCGGGTTTTTTCCTAGAAAATGCAGAGGTCTGTACAGTTCATATAGAACAAAGCCAGATCCAAATTGTGTTCACTCCCTTTGTATCTGACCTTCAGCATGATGGCTAAAATTTACCATTTCTAAAATGAAGATTATGTTTTACCAAAATTGATACTGTGACAACTAAGATAAGATCACAAATACAAAGAGATAGAGAGGTCTAGATGGCCAGCTATTCATGTGGTTTTTATTTTCCTGCCATTAATGTACTATTAGAGTCAGATATGCTCTATCATAGTGAAAGACACTCATAAAACTTTACTGTCTCTTTGATGGCCAGAAATGCTACCACTTTCACCATCTCCATGTTAAGAACTAGGAAATGGTGGTAAGGACACATTTAGCAACTGGGATTCTCTTTAGTTTTTTGTCCCAACTTATACTTAGTCTGTGTTATTTAGGTTAAAAATACAGCGTGGACATTAATCTTTATAGGACTATTAGATACCATTTCAAAGACTGAACCACATGTATGAGTTTTAGAAAATAATTGAACCAATAGCAAAGTGAATGTACACTGTACCAGAGAGAACATAAAAGATAGTAAGATAATACCTGTTAGGTAATCCAGACATTCTAGCAGTTTCTTCTCCCGGGAAAAATCTAAGGCAAAAGTGTCAAATGTGTCATTGAGGTTGATTTCAGGAATTAGGACCTGGGAGGATGCAGTTGCCATGGAGACTCTGTAATTTAAACAAAACAATGTTTTAAGAAATGTCAAGGTGGCTTTTATCATCACTGTGAAGGACTGAGGAAAAAAAATAAAAGGAAAAGAAATATCAGGTTTTTAATAAGTACCCTCTTGAAATGGTGTAATATACTAACACAAAATAAACATAAAGGAAAAGCAAAGGAATTGGGAAAAGTAACACTGTGCCATCCCCCTTCTTTATACTATTAAAAAAAAGTCCCGACGGAGGCAAAAGAATATTCATATTTCATGTTGCTGTATATTTAACAGCCTGGCCCAGTCACATCTAACTCTAGCAAGAAGCACATAGCTTCAGGCATTTCTTCACACATCTGTCTGGGAAACTGTTTGTTCCTTTCTGACTCGCCCCTGCTCCACTTCAAAGGGGAGTCTCCAAAATTTCAAACTGCATAAAAGGCAAAGTGAAGATTAAAAAAGAATGTTTCCAGATATTGGATTAGTTTAATCAATTACTAGCCTCTCTCTAAAATAAACATTAAAAGGGGGTTTTGTCTGGCTCTTTTTCATTCTCCTTCTATTCGATTTTTTCCCACCATATTCCCAGCAGATGCCATGGAAAATATTCATAAGCTTTCTCAGAAATTCCCCAATAGGCACACAATTTTTTCTCTACACTCAGGTTTTCTGGTGAGTGCTCGCTTTTATAAACTATAAAGCAAGGTATATATCTGTCTCCTATATGTTCTTGAGTTCATTTGGAAAGTTCAATTACTAACAGCAGAACATTCTAGTGGATTCTAAAATGCAAGTAATTATCTTTAGACAAAGAAAAACATGGCTTGAATAATTCTACTTCTGAGCATAGAAAATGATACTAGACTTATTTTGATGTGTTTCATGTTTTTGTTGAGTTTCATAAAGAATAAGACACTATTTTTTTTTTTTTTTTTGCAAAAAGAAACCTGAAGTTGAAATGACTTAGCTATAACTGTAATCACTTATTTTCTTATAAAGATCACTGATGCTCATTTGCACAAGATTTCAGAGCTCCCTTGCAATAGTAAGGAAGACTTCAGGTATGTACTCTCCCATTTCATGAGAAAAGTTTGATACCAGCAAGTTATCCTAGGCATTATAGCCACTCTTGTGTCTTTTAATAGGACTTAAAGCTTTGGATTTTTCACAAATACCCTGTATCTTTCTAGGAGTCTATCCATACAATAGGAATAGTACACAGCAACAAAAAAGGAATGGAGTACAGGCACATGCCAAAATATGGATGAACCATGCCAACATCATATTACAAAAAGCTGGACAAAAGAGTTATGAGTCATATGAAATATTCAGAATAGGCATAGCTTTTAAATTGTACCTGTAACCAGTTAATGTTACTTTATGAGAATTTCACAACAATGAAAAAGAATACATATGTAAAATAACCCAAATATGGTTTCTCCAGCTGTATCTCTGGTAAAAGTTCAATGCTATCTAGGGAACAAAGTAGATTGTTTAATCTGCAATGCCCTAATCAAATTGATAATAGGAAGAAAGTCTAAGGCAATTTAAACTAGAAAAATGAAATATTCAAGTGGCAAAAATATTGTAGACAATGTAATGTCACCTCCTGACTAGTTCACAAGGACTAATTAAAGAGCAGCAATGTTATGATTTTAATAACTAAATGTGACATTCAAAGGATTTAAATTCAAAAGACTTATGATAGCTAATGTAGCTGGGTGGATACAGGAATGGATGCTATTTCAAATGTACCTTTAACAAATACTCATGAAAAGTGTGTCATATAACAAAGAGCCCAAAAAATTAGGATCAGTGCAGTCAACTTAAAAGATATGCTTTAGTATCATTTGCATACCTCAAAATATTTGATGATAATAATAATAATAACCCTCAATGAGTTCTATTTCATATTCCTCAACTGGAAGAACTGGAGGACCCAAGTACCAAACTTACAATGGCTTTCTCTTAGACTCTCAGGCAAACCAGATCTTGTGTCAATTGAGACCAATCTGAGTACAGATAATCTTGCTATATTAGTTCCCTTCTTGGAAGCAGAAGCCTCTTTGTTCAGACACATCCGAAATAGATTGCACTCCCAATTTTGTCTTGCTTTTCAGGTCAACAAAAAATAAATAAAACATTTTCTTTAAATCAAATGACATAGAAAATGCTCCCACCATTTGGACAGTGGGAAACTTGAGTGGGAAGCTGGAGGAAGATAATGCCTAGCCTGGAAGGCAAAGACTGACAGAAGAAATCTTTGGAGATTACTGCAGCTTTTAACACCAACAGGTTTTCTTTCCTTGGTAGAAGGATCGATGCTTATCTTTGGCTACAATTTCAAATCCTCCACTGGAGTGACAGGTAAAAGGAACTCTGCCAAATTCAACATTTTAGGGGATGTTTTTATTTCCCAAATCCTTGTTGCCCATCTTCTGCTTTTTTATACTGCCAACATCCATAGAGTTGTTAGCGATAGGCTTGTTTTTGCTTCCTTGCTTTATACTTACACCCCACACCTACCCTGCCATATGTGTGTGCCTGTGTGTAGGTGGATGTGTGTTTCATGTGTAGAGGGATTATCCATTACTCCTATGGATGAGTTTCTGCTCTGGTATCTCTAATTTGCAGAACACTCAGTCGTTAGATGCACAGAGCCAGTATTCCAGAAGGTGGCCATGTCTAAAGAGACCCTGTTCATGGGTCCTTTGCCAAACACTGCACACCACTATGGTTAAAACATCAAGGTACCACAAAAACAAAATGTGTTGGTCTTTAGTCAGCTCAAGATTTCCCAAACACATTTGGCCCTGGAAATGTAGTAGTTACAACATCTTTTAGCCTCTCAATATCCTACAGACAACATTCCAAAATTCACACATGGGATCTGACTCTTAGAACCAAGTAACATTTCTCCAGAGTTGCCAACTGGAATTCTAATCTTTCTTTCTTCTTTCTTTCTTTCTTTCTTTCTTTCTTTCTCTTCTTTCTTTCTTTTCTTTCAGAAAACCCTGACTGACCCTTGAACTGTCTGTGCTGGTAAGAAATTTAAAATATCACCTCAAAGTGAAAAATTTTCCAGATAATTTGAAAATTCATTCTGTTCTGAAGAAATTTTTCTTAGCATTTTCATGATAAAGAGAATTTATTATTCAAAGAAATTTTAGAATAAACATCATGAATGGACTATTGGGAGGGGTGACACTGGTCAAGAGGGGGGTGAGGATGGGAACAAGACACACAAGAAAACCTACATAATTAACTAACTATGGTCCCATAGGGGCCCACAGAGACTTAACTTCCAACCAGGGAGCAAGCATGGGACTGATCTAGACCCTTTGCATATATAGAACAGTTGTGCAGCTTGGTCTTTCATAGACAGAGAAGTGGACTGTCAGACCTCAGTTGGGGGTCTCTGACCTTCGTGTCAACCATCTTTAGATTGTATTCAGTGCAATGGAAAGCAGTGGTGTTTAAGGTTTTTGTTGTTGTTTTTTAATGTGAGAATAAAGAAAGTGGACATGGTTTAGATGAGAAGTGCAAAGAATCAGACCCTTGAAATCTAGGAGCCACAAGGAAAGAAACCTGCCTCTCTTGAAATAGGGAGGAGAGAGCATCTTAAGGGCAGCAGCTATTCATGTCCTTCAGGGAGATAAGCAGCTAATTAGCTGCAAAACAAAGTTTTCTCAATTATAAGAAGAAGACAGTGATGCCAGCTGACCAGTAAGAGACCAGGGTTATAAAAATACTATATCTTCTTCGAGCATGGTGAAAATGGAATGTGACCCAAGCAAGCACCTGTGTTAATTTCCTTTCTCTTTTCTTGAAGAAATTCAAGTGTTAAGATGGTGAGCATGTTTCCCCTCTAAAGACCATGGGTTGGTAAAGGAACACCTGCAGCTCGCTTGTTTTGTGAATGGATTATTTGGCAAACAGCCACACCCACTTGCTTCCCGTGGCTAAAGCGGAGCTACCCAGGCAACAGTAAGTAACTGTGATAAATCCCTTGTAGCCTGCAAAGCTGAAAATGATTTACTTTCTGAAACAGTAAGGAGGTCTCTGCTCTAGGATAGAGGCCAGAATGAATGAGTTCTCTGGGGCCTTTTCATGACATAATTCTGTAATGGTGTTGCATATAGGGCAATTGGGAATTAGAATAAATGGAGAGCTGAGGTGTTTGGTGTTGTCTCGAGATGTCATTGATGTGGCATGGGCTGTATACAGGTCTACCTTCTCTTTGGATCCGCTGGATTCATCATATGGGTCTATGCCCATGGAAATGAGTGATTTCTATACTAAACAAGTCAATGTACCAAGAGAAGACTCACCTTCACCCATCTTACTGCTGAAGTCACTATACAAGTGACACCATTTCTAGTTTACCTCCCCAGGAAC
Source organism: Mastomys natalensis (assembly GCA_021653895.1). NCBI lineage: Eukaryota > Metazoa > Chordata > Mammalia > Rodentia > Muridae > Mastomys > Mastomys natalensis. The sequence goes on along the minus strand of JAJTUV010001890.1, from coordinate 55,843 downwards.
AGAAGGCATTCTAAAATAAGGCAGTGGGAGGTTGGTCATTTGACCTTTCTCTCCCACATTAATCAGCCTTGGCCTTTTCAGGTGATGTCAACATTCTCAGTCAAGTAAAAATAAGACTAACAGAGAGCAACGCCCATGCAGTTGTTTTCTTTAGACAAATGAACCATGCAATGGAAGATAAGTTTGCCTTTTATGTATTTTGCCTGCACCTCCATTCTTTGTTAAGAAGGATATGATAAGATCAGGTTTGAGAATCACAACAAATGCTGTTTCTGTACCATCCCCCACTCCCACCCCAGCACTCCTCCACACATAAAATGGTTGGTTTTATTCTAACTGGTGAACTGTTGATATGAAGACCTTGAACTGTAGGCTGTTATGGAAAGGGTTTTGTTATGTCTAAGGGAAGCATTCTTAGCTGGAGCAAAACAGCAAAAGCTTCTATTCTCTCTGGTACTCAACCTCGAACAGAAAACAAGTCAGTCTGAGAGGAAGGTCAACCAGTCACATTCAGATATAAGCAATCAGCAGCCTGAAACTTCCCAGCTGTCCCTGCACCCACCTCTCAGTGATATTCTTTGCTGTCTGTAGAAAACGGCATGGTCATTCTCCTTCAGTGAGTGTTCTGCTTGGGAGATGAGTGATGAGGACCTTTCAATGCACTGTTTACAGTTTGCAATCTGCTGAGCTAGTTTGCGGAGCCTCATCACCTAGAACAAAAGAAGCATGGCACACATGGTTACACATTAGGCTCACTTGGGAGATGGCTCTGGGCTGGACCCTTCAGAGGTATGCAGTCTGTTAAGTCTAAGCAGAGAGAGATTGAAATCTGGAAGGCACAATTATGGAACTTAAACTTTCTGTCCTTGGAGAAGCATTAGTAATTTGTTTTATGAGGAAACATTACATTGCTAATTACTTCTCTGTTGATGGGGGGAAAAGGTGCTGTCCAGTGGCAAGTGACAAAGAATTACTGAAGTTCTTCCCTCTACTGTCCTACATAATTGCTTCAGGACCTTAGGGAACCCTGGAACTTTAGCCATCTCAGGATTTCAGTGTGCCCTTAGGAAAATAAAGCATTTCTGTAGGTGTAAATTTTAGGCTTAAGTAAAAAAACATTATTCTAAAAAGTTCTTTGTAATCCATGTAATAAAGTTGTGACATAAAAGTATTAGGTATTTCTATTTTCCATACTGCCGAAAACTTGTGTATTAAATTAACAGAGAGGGAGCATTTTCCCATTGATTAATATTTTTCTTATTGAACTGATGAGAGAAAGCCAAAAAAAGCACAGCTGGGCCATTTCCTCTCACTGTAAACGTCATTTCCAGTCACTTTGTGCTCACTTGATAAGTTAACTATTTTGATAAGTATTTCCCATTTGGGATAAAACACATAGTTGTTTCACAATCTCCATTCTAGTTCCTGATTCTGTCTAACTTGAAAAAAAAAAATCCTCAACCATAATCATCTATAACCTCTCAGGCAGGCCAAGATAAGTCCAAGGTAAGCCACTTGACCGTGGCTTTGGTGTTTGAAATGGGTTATAAGCTGAAGCCCTCCGGCCAGGAGCCAAGTTAAAATTAGACCAGTAATTGGAATCACCTCGTGCCTACTAGCCCCACCTACACAAGAGGGACAGGTTTTGGCTGGTTTTCTGATAATTCCGGAATGGAAAATAGCCTTGGGTTAAAGGGTAGGGAGAAAGCCTGGTTAATCTGTCTTACAGACAAGGCAGGCCCAGGCTCCCTCCAGAATTCCAGCTCACTTCAAGAAATGTTTGCTTTCTCCAAGTCATCAATATCATCCCAGGACAACTCTAATCTTGAAGCAACGGAAGGAAGGAGATGTCAGATCTGTAGAACTCTAGGGAATGTCCAATTCCAAATGTGTACTGTAGCAGACAAAGGAAACTACAGCTGAATTGAGAGGTGCTGAGCCCAAGATTTCAGGCAAGGCTGAAAAGAATCCATGAAAATAATGAGTCAGAATGAAATGTCCAAACTTGGCAGCTAAGAGTATGTGATCTCAAGCATGGTAAAAATACATCGCTCATTATAATGGTAGTTCTTGTCCCTATCAGGATAACCGTGTACCTAAGTTGAACAAAATAACACCATTTTATACCAAATAGAACAGAGCTTCTGGCAACATTATATAAGAGAGTCAAGGTCAAGGCAGCCCTCCAGTCTGATTCAGGATGTTAAAACACATCTATTACAAACTGCCAGAGGAAGGGAAAATTCCAGAAGGAAAAACAAGTTAATAGTCTCTACAATAAACCAAATGAATGGAATATTTAATTATATAACATAAAGAATAATTTAAATTGCATGGCCAAGTTGAAGGTGTTTGATATAATTCTCACAAAAGAAAATGAGGTCAAACTATTCTTTTGGATTCATTTCCTGCCATTCTCTTATCCTTTGAATATGTGAAGTAGAGACCACATGTATCACAAATGTAACAATGACTACTCTTCAATTTCATATTTTTCTGTTTTCTCTATGATGATACTGGAAATTAAAGGTGACATATAAGGACAAGAAATAAAAAACGTAAACAGCATATATCTATGTAAAAGAAATTTTGAGCAATCTGTGAAACTACCACAATGTTCTAGAGTGAACTTCCATGTAGGACATACTTTTAATTATAGGTCAGTTTACAGTGGCATCAGAGATTCTCAAACACTATATGCAAAAAAATCAGCTGGGGATCTTTCAAAGGAAAACTCTAGATGTCTGGGCACATCCTCCAATATTCTAGTTAATGAGCTGTAATTGGCAGAGCAACAGTAATTTGCATTTTAACGAGCAATGAATGTTTTTAAATCTCCAGGTGATGAATCACTAGTATGGTCAGGACTAGCATGTAAAATACCAATCTAGCTTTAATCTTTGAGTCCATGGACATCTGTCATGCTTGGATGTCACTCAGACTCTTTTGTCTCTTCTTACATTTATGGAATTCTCTAAGTGGAGGCCAAAATTCAGTTTCCCAATTTCTTCTAGAGCTGTTTTCTGTCACATAATTGTGTATGAGTTTACCTCCAAAACTTATTAATTGCATTCCTGTCTCTGTGTTTCTTCGTTGAGTCCTTTATGTCTGTGGTTTCTTTATCTCGGAACTGTTTCTTTTCAAGCCTGTGTCCTGTTCTGCAAAACTAAACTCACTGGAAATAAGATAATGTTGCTGATTTTGTTGGCTGTAGTTTTAGAAATTGAAAATTTCTTTTTGGCTTTGGAACTGAGCATAGCATTTCAGTTTTAAAGAAAAGAATCTAAAGATAGCTTCTTGCTCTCCTTGGTCTACTCTAATGGTTTTACAGTTGCCTTCACCTAACCAGGCCCTTGGGCTGAGCACTCTGTAATCCTGTCTCACTTTGGAATCCTGTCTCATCTCTGTGTCTCTGAGGTACCCGCCTTGTGTGATAATAGAATTTGTGGGGCACAGGCCCTCTTAACAACTGCCTTGTTCCAGAACTGAAGTTTGCTAAGACCTATGATGCCAGGCAGACATTGGCAATACTTTGTCCCTTGTAATGAATGAGAAGCCTTCTGCAATCTGTGGTGCTAAGGCATAAGCCTGGTTTCTGCCCTCCATCAGATCCAAAGCAGTTGTAGATCCTTCCTACAAAGTGTCAAGAGTGGTTGTTAGGCACAGGCATTGGAAGTGCAGGTATATTTGCATCTTCTCAACCAAGCCGGTGCCTCGAGCCACAGTTTTGGCATTGTACTTTTGTCCTATTTCTGCTTTGCAGAAATGCTTCTTTTATTTCACTCTGCACCATTGTATTCTATTTCTATTAATGCTGTGTGTTTGTAGTAGAGTGAGTGCTACAAAAAAGGAACTCAACATATAATCATGGCCCAAACTGGAATACCTTTTACTACTCTCCTCTAGCTCATAAAGGGAACTCCCATGCCAAGAAATTCAAGCTGTGGCTAAGTAAGGGTAAGTAAGTATGCTTGCTGTGGAGATATGTTGAAGTGTCATTGCGATCTCAATATGGGCTCTCAGCGAGGTCCATATCTAGACCTTGGAATCTTTAAATATGCTACCTTCCATACCAAAGGAACTTTGTAGATGTTTAGGTTAAGAATCTTGAGGGGTTAAGGTGGTCCAGGATAATGTGGATAATTTCTACATAATCTCTTAGGTCTTTATAGGAGAGAGACAGGAAGGTTCATGTTAGTGAAGTAGATAGGAGGATGGAAACAGAAGGCAGAATACTAGTGACTTAGTTGTGAGCCAAGGACCTCCACAAGCTAGAAAAAGCAAGAATAGCTTACCAACTTTGTCTTTAACCCATGAAGTCTATAACACAGTAAGACTGCTTTCAGACATCTAAATTACGTAATAGTAAGATAATCAATAAGAAGGTTCTAAGCTATCAAGTTTTTGGTAATTTGTAATAGCACAATAGAAACTATTTTGAGAACAGTACACAGCCAATTAAACAGGAGAAGAGAGGTGTTGGGTTTTTTTTAAATTTTGAGATACATTGTACAGATTAATAAATATACAAAATGTAAAACTACTGTATCCTTCCAAATTTATACAGCATTAAATTTAAGAATTTATCACCATAAAAATAAATATTTGAGGTGATGAATGTTACTTAACTTGATTTAATTATTATACATTTTATTTATAAACCATAGAATCACATTGTATCCAACAATATATACAAGTATAACTTGTGAATTTAATATTAAAAAAAGAAATTTTCTAAAGAAATTTACATGGGTTTGTAGAGTATTGATCCTTGCATGTAACCATGTGACAATAGCAAACAAACTATCTTCCTTGTACATAATACCAATTAACAGTAGCAGGAAACCAGGTATTTGAGACAGTAGAAGATGGCAGGAATAAGAGATGAGTCCACATGATGAATGAAGATGCACTAGGCTGAAATATATCCTCAACACAGGGGGCACTTATCAAACATGGTGTTAGTCTATTTGGAAATTTCAATCACAAGAACTATGGGCCAAATATTTCTCTTTTCGTTCTTTACTACTCTGTGTCAGGTGTTTTACAACAGCAACACAAAATGGACCACGGTAGATAATTAAGAAGGGATTATGGCAAATACAGAGAGTGTGATTTTTTTTTTTCAAAGCTGCAGATGCTGAAGAGAAAGTACATATTCCCCGGATGAGAAATACAATTCCTTCTGTCAAGGGAATCGTACCTTGCCTTCTTTTATCTTTGTTCCAATAATTTGTCTTCTTTGCTGAATAATTTCAATAAGAAGATCACATTCTTCTGTCAATTTGGCTTCTTGACGGGATGCATTGACCTATAGGAAGAATAAAATGGCATTCATTTGGCTTTTCAGGTAATTGGTACTGCCGGTGTTGACTAATACACTTCTAGTGATCTCTAAGTATACACCTTAAATTTTAATTCTTCTTCCTACTATTTGTAAGGATGTCAAATAGAGGTCTTACATCCTGCCTGACTTATGTCCTTAGAAAATACAATCCTGTTATAACACTTTTTTTGCTAAGCTAGCCTCAGCCTTAGAACATTTCCATATATATATATGGAATACACATACATACATTGCCATTATTAAGTAGTTGGGAACTGACATGTGAGATGAAATACATTTGTAATTTCTGCCCTGATAAACTTGAAAAATAAATTTAAAAACCATTTAATCTTATTAATTTATTCAGAACAAATTATTTTTAATATACTTTAGGGAAATTTCCCATTAACAATGTAATAGCTTACATTATATATTCATTTAACAGGTTTTAAACTTTGAATTTGGGGTTTACTTCCTGTAAGAAGTTAAATCACAAAATGGTGGCTTGATGCTTTATTAATCCTATGACCTAATTTTAAACATATTTCTAATATATTTAGACAGAGAGGTTGTACAAATGAACATACACTATCCTCACATAAAGGTGGATCAATGCAGAAAGGCCTGTGCTTGAAAATTTGACATGCATTGTATGGGATGGAGAATTACAATTAGCTCATTCTTGGCAACTGCACTTGGGAAATAGCGTGTACATGGTATTTCCTCCACCTCGTATTTCCTCCACCTCGTGACCACACTGAAATGCTTATTCACAGACAGAAACCTAGAAATCCCAGCTGTGGAAGATGGAGATAACATCCAAAAGCTTTATTATTTTAGTACAGCTACAGGAGGGGCTGTAAAGTTTCACAGGATGATAGTGACACTGATGATTCTAGCATATCTCATAAAAGAAGACAAGGCCCAGCTATGTCCTTTGGTAATGAGCTAGGATAATTTCATTCTTTATAAATGAGATAAACTGGAAGTAGTACTGTGAGGTCAGGATAAACACCCAGTCATTATGGCTCACCGAAACTATGTCCCCTTTCAAGAGGCCCAGGATTCCTTGAATTTTATTCTTGATCATTAACAGATGCCACAAAAAAGATAATACATTTTATTGAGAAGACAATGGCCACCATCCATTTATAACATTGGACATTGTGTCCTGTGTTAAATTATCACAAGAGGTATTGTCTAAATGTTTGTCTAACTAACAAAGACAAAAACTGCATTGATTGAAAGCTACAGAATTTAGAAGTAAGGCTGATAATTCAGGGAAGGTAATGAGTGGGTTCAGTTTCTCTCACCTCTACTTTATGTTATGATTTCTAGTTCCCCTAGAGACTTTCCAAGTAAATTTAGTTTTCCATTGAAATATTTACTTAAAACTTACTCTTAACCAATGTCTTTTCTTTTCATCTCAACATAATTTAGTAACTGATTTCAACTAAGCTGTGAAAATAAAGGGGCTATGTTGATGATATGAACATATTATTATGGTGGAAGTGAGATGTCTGGAATGTAGCAATGATTATGATTCTTTTCTTGACAAAACTTTAGTGAGGTTTTTAGGACCTTCTCCTGGGTCACCCTGGGCATGTCCTTGCAGGATGTACAGTTAACAGGAACACTGCTAAATTGGTTAGTCCTAATATTCCATTCTGGTCACCTTCAGTATCTGATCTTCATCTTCTACTATGACTAGGCTGTTGTCCAGATAGATAACTACTGTAATCCAGAATCCTAAGTCAGAAGCTCTATTACTCATGTTTCCTCTAAATTAATCCATTCCTCTTTCAAAACACATTGAAATTTGAGCTATTGCAAATTAGAAAAAAAAGGGTCTCGTAGTAGTCACAGTAGCATGAAATTCATGTACAGATTTCATTTTTATGATAGACTGGTTGGCTTTATAAAATAAAAAAAAAATAGTGGACTGAGCTCTAGGTTGAGGACTCAAACATATTCTGAGAAACATGACACAACAATCACCATTGAATCAAAGCAATATTTCCAGAAATTTGGAAACATGGGTTGTCAATTTTAAGCCACAAGTTTTTTTTTCAAAGAATGCAAGCTGAGCTTTTCTTAGAATAGGGAAAAGTTGAATCTTGTTTTTCTACTTTTATCATGTCCCAAATTTTTGTTCACTGTGGCATTCTTATATTCCTACAGGTAGAATAAAAGAAGTCAAATAATATCCTACATTTCTGTAATTATTTCAATGCAATGGAGTTTTCCACAGTTTGATTATGTCATGTTACTTTAAAAAGGAGTTAGTGATATGATTGGATTTCATTTCTTTTGAGTGTAGAGGTGACAGGCATCCTCAGGTGTTTCTACTTCACATTTGGTTTGGACAGGTGCAGGTCTTGCGTGTTATTTTAGCTTTCCTTCCTGATCTACAGCTTCTGATAAAGAAATCACAGTGACTGATGGAAGTGTTCTATGTAGAGCCTTCCGAACATGTAAAAATCATTTCCTAAACCTTCTTTCCTCAATATGTTCTTTCACTTTTGGGTAATCAATCTCTTTTTTTTTTTTTTTTTTTTTTGTCCACAAACTATAGTCAAGTGTGGAATAGAGATAAACAACACATCTTGTATTTGGACCACATTGAAATGAATAATCAGATCTTCAATGCCTTTGAGTTGTCTGAAAAAAATTACTATAGGAAAATTCCTCAGGAAAAATATGAATATAGCTTAAAACCAGCTCTGTCCCCTGTCAGCCTCTTCACTGCAACTGGTGTCAAGTATGCTAACCAGGAAGTATCAAGTCAGCTCCTGAAATCTAGAAACACAGCTGGTTTTGCCTTATCTGTCTTTGAACCTCACCCATGTGCTTAGCATATACTGTCTCTATATGTAGCTAGAGGCATAGCATCTTTTTTCCTCTTGAAAGTCATCATCTCTTTATGGTTTGTTTTTATTCTTTAGTACTAGCTGCAACTCTCTCTAATTCTTCCCAAGTTAGAGACAATCTCAAGTCCAAAAACCAAGGACATACTGTTCCTCTCTTGATAAGCCCCAATTTGTAGCCAATGCCATGTAGACTGGCTGTAGTCCTGACTATGCTTACAACACAACTGCTACTCCTCCTTTGAAAGAATCACATTCAAATATTTATCATTCATCTATCCATTTAAAATTGATTCCTTGGCTTCTCCATGATATTAGGCAGCATTCCAATTGATGCACATATGGTGAGTTAAAAGAAGAACAAAAGTCATGGTTATTTCCAAGTTTACATATAAGTATATAAAACAGGTTGAATTTGTCAAAAAATAAATAAAATTTTAAGATTGAGACATGTGTAGGCAAGAAGTTAGAGAGAGTAATGTGATTAATCATGCCTGAGAGTTCATTTTATTGCATAGATGAGAATCCTTTGACAAGTCAAGAGGAAAGAAATGGACCTAGCCAAAAGATGCAGACAAGGTGTTTTAGAGGTTCTTTGGACTCTGCATCCAAGAGGCTAACATCCTGACAAATTGCATCATTATATCCCCAAATGGTGGCCAATTCTGTATACAATATTTTATATGTAATTCTTAACTCAGGGCCAGTGACCCTTTTATCTCCATTTACAGAGAGCATTGAAAAAGTGTGCTACCCTGTTGTACAAAACTGAGGTGAGGTATGCTGCTAGTACTCTGCTTCTTTTGTGTCAAAGTAACAACAGAATGGAGACAATGTGGGAGGCTCTGGCATGTGGCTGGAGGCACATGATTCATAGCAGCCACTGCAGAAATGCCTTTGCTCTCTTAGAAAATAAAGAAAATGGGATCTACATGGAGAGTAGATTTTAAGATTTGATTAAGATTATGTACTTGTAAGCTCATGTTCATGTGTGTGTGTGTGTGTGTTGTATGCTTAAGACAGTGATGGTATTGAGAAACTGAACGCTCATGGTGACTTGATAGAACACAATTATAGTAAATTTGAGCATAGACACCACCTATCTGGTACGTTTGCAGTTGTCCTAAATATTTTGGTAGCAGGCAAGGTAGACTGGGAAGGGAAATTACATAATCAAGGCATAGCAGAAGTGTCTTGCCCATAAAGATTTGATGATCCATTTTTTCCCATTCATAGGGTCATCTTGCTGCTTTTCAGACCATCACTTACAGTCTCCTTGAAGTGAGAGATCTGAAAACTAAAGTAAGTGCAAAAGGCAAACCTAATATCTAATGTGTTTAAATCATATGACTGTTTACTGAATCTGACCTGAGATCAGATTCAGCCCTGAGTGTTTCTTTTCTGCATTAATGTCCACTTCACAATGATAATTGGTTAGACTTCCATATCAATTGTCAGCAGGGAGATTTCCTTCTTGAATAGCAATATACACAATTTTGTACATTCGTCAATGATAACATAAATGGGTTAACTATTTTTTACAGAGCAGCCCATTAGCAGTGCCCAGTAAAAAGTCCTCCTGCTAAGTTTTATGGTCTAATAGTGTTATAAGATTTCACAGAAAGGGTGGGGTAAAGTTGACATTTTTTTTCCTTGTCAAATGTATAAACATTAAAGGGATTTAATTACAGAGACACATTGAAAGTCAGGTGATATGTCTGTGGAATGTTCTTTAGCAGTCTGTAAATGGTATCTATTATTTCTTAAAACTTGCTCTTTTGACTTGTATTTAACTGCTAATAAGATGTATAGTACAGAGTATAAAACATCATTAATTTTCACACAAGTGTGGCCTTAGAAATATTTCATAAAACTGTTACAAAGGAACATCAGTGGGGAGAAACTGCACGATCATTTCTCATAGGTAAAACTGAACTAATGCGTATTTTATTATTTATTTTTCTTTGTAGGTAACAATCTTACTTTTAATTTTTAAAAGCGAGTGTTAATGTCTATCTGTTGGACAATGTGATGGGTCTTTTGAATCTGGCTTGTTTAACTCACTTTGATGATCTCCAGGCCCATCCATTTTCCTGCAAATGTTAAGGCTCCATTCTTTTTATGGTGGAATAAAATTCCATTATGTGTATGTACCATATTTTAAAAATCCATTCATCTGTAAATGGAACTTTAGGCTGATTCTATATCTTGACTATTGTAAATAGTATAGCAATAAATATGACTGCGCAAATATCTCTTTGTTACAATATAGAGTCCTTTGGGTACATGACCAGGAGTTGTATAACTAGTTGTGTGTGTGTGTGTGTGTGTGGTGTGTGTGTGTGTGTATGTATGTATGTACCCTTCAAACTGAGATACATCATGAATACAGTACTTTGCATTCCCACAAGCAGTGTATAAAGGTTCCTTTCACTCCTGCATTCACACCAGCATCTGTTGTTGTGTCTCACAGGACTTCAGAAACATTCTTTTTTTTTTTTTTCTCATTTGACAATGTTGAAATGAGTTAGCCACCTACAGGCATTCAAAGCAGAACCTCCCAATTCCTCCTGCCAAAAGGATATACTCATTTGATAGATGGCTTCCTGTTTGTACACAGAAGGAACACTGAAGTAAGCCTGGGACAGGATAAAGCCAATGTGTCAGAGACAGGAAATTTTACTTCTGAGTATTCAGGGAGAAAGGAGCATTGCTCAATGCACTAGGAATTCTACAAAAATGGTTAACCCCCTGAGATTCCAAAGCCTAGGAACCACGCTGGCCCACAATTAGTGCAATTTTGAAACTGCAGCACTGCACCACTAAACAATTGCACTTTTCCTTTAAGACTGTTAACCTTTCCATCTGTGAGTTTTAAACACAGTCATCTATACTGTATATTTGCCTAAAACCAGTCCTTATAGCAAAATCAAAAGCTGGGTCATTCTGTACTGATTTAAATTAAGGGAACCGAGAGAAAGGTTGCAACATTCATATATGATGTTCTGTAGATGTTATTTGGACTCAAAAGCATTTGTCTCTATATACTAATCATTTGTAACTTTGAATCTGCATCTGATTCTAAAGTGGATAATAGTATTCCAGCTATCCCATTTAACCTGAAATAGAAACACACTAAAGGAGTTAATTCCAATATGAATAAACTGATATTTGGCCAGGAAGATGAGGGCATGAAGGGAAAACTGCATGCACTGTGGCTCTGTGCCCCACTGTGCTCTGCTGACCAGGTGCAAAGAGAAATATGAGGATCTGAGGGTGCTTTGGTTTTTATTGCCAAAGGCAGCTGTGATGAACATTCCAGACCCTGGGGCAGAAGTTAGACAGAGCTGCCAGAAGGAACAATGAAAGGGACTCTAATAGTTCAGTTTGTATATAAAACTGAGCCAAGGAGAACTGAGTAAGCACAGACGGTATTACTGTAATACATCTAATATGTTTACATATACTCTTTACTCTGAAACCCTCTCACTACTTGTGGATCTAGCTCAAGTAGTCAAGAAAGGAGGCCTCAGGGCCCAGGGTCTCTGTCTTTGAAGGAAAAAACAGAAGACACAACCAGAGCAACAGATTTAATGTTTAATATGTTAATTTACTTGTTAAGTTTTGGAAATTCTGAAGATGAAATCCAGAGCCTTGCATGTGCCAAGCAAGCCTTCTATCACCAAGATACAGTCCAGAGATTAATATTTACTAATTTTTATTAAAACATTTTTTTCAATTCCAACAGTGGCTTTTCATTTAAACATGGAATACCTTCCTAAAATGATTTTTTTTGTGTGTGTGGGAAGTAACAGCAGCGACACTATAAGTGTTAGCTATCCTAGCACCATTGTAGAAAATCTGCTTGCCCACAACAGATCAGCTGCAATTATGAACTGAATATTCAGAAAGAGTTTGTTGTATGTTTGCTATGGATTTAAAATATGATCCTCAGTATTGTCATGGTAAAACTTTTCTTGGGATTTCTAAGATTGTGAAGTTCAATTGTTGGATAAACAAGACCATAAGATGCCGTTAAAACAGTAACACATTACAGTAAGTAGAACAATAAAATTCCTATAAACGAAATACAAATGTAACAAGGCAATAAAAATGCCCAGCAAAAATGCCACTGCCAATGCCTGAAACTTTGAAACTTCACACAAGGGAGTTCCACTCCCAAGAGTAGTATAACAGACCATGTCCGCTCAAAGGGTTGATGCTGTTGCTTATTTCCCAGTGAAAGCCAAATCTTCAAGTAAGGAAAAATATTTTAGAAAGACCAAAGGATTAAAAAAAAGACAGTTCAGAGCTCAGGATTTTGAGATGTTTTCCTGGGATAGAAATATCTGGTCTTTGTGCACAACTAGCTATACTTTCCTGGTTATCTACATCAAGTATTCATTTTTCAAGTTCCCTGTCTCCATATAGAAAACAGGAATTCTTACCTCCCATAGCAACTTCAGTACTATTAAGCATACTACAGTGTACAGAACCATCCACACAAGAATCCCTCAGGTGCACTGGTAAGAACTAGTGAATTACTACATGAAAAACCATTGAGGTTTGCTTCATGCATATAAATTCTATATTCATATCTACTCTCAATGTTGTCCATAAGCTTGGTTTATCTGCAATGCCCATAGAGAATGAAAATGATGGGTACTAGGATCAATTCCCCCTATTCTGTCTACCTAAAGACATTGTAGCATTAATCAATCCATCTGCATCTTTCATCAGCTCAATAATTCAGGAAGCCACGTTAACATGGCGACTAACTCTAGGATTTTGGGAGGTGCTTTTTAAATCTCAAGTGCATCCCATAAATGTTGCTTTTTATGCAACTGAGTTGGGAGAGAGGATGGGCTGAGAAGATTCTTCCATGGTACAGAGCAGGAGTTGGGAAACATTGCTTGTGAAGCTGTAGAAAGTAAATATTTTAACTTTACAGCCCATATGGACTCTGTTGTTCTTATTCAACTCTTGTTATTCTCTTGAAAGAAGCCATATACAATGTGTAACCACATAGGTGTGGCTGTGTGCCAAAAAACTTTATTTACCAAAAGACGACAAGTAAGATTTGATCCTAGGGTCATAGTTTGCCATCCTTCAGCATAGTGAACAGATCATGAGTTTTAGAGTGAAAAAGTATGAAAAATGCATAGAATTCCTCGAAGAATGTTTCCTAATTTGCTTAGTTTCAGTGAGAACATCTGTGAAAAATCTGGAAGATAGCAGGTACTCTGCAAATCCTAGCTGTTTTCCTTCTAGTCATGAAGAGTTTGCAATTACTAAATTAATGGGATTCCAATTTGAAGCTGACAATACTCCATGGCTACCTGGATTTGACATCCCCCACTATGTCCTGCAGATCTCTGTCACATTTATAACAAACCTTGACCCTCCTATGCTCTATTTCCTAGAGTACTGAGCTGACTTCAGCCTTCAGTCTCACATTCTTGGCACTAATGACACAGGCATTTTTGTTTGTTGAATGGCAACTTTGTGGAAAGCAGTTCCAAAATGAAGCAACAGAATGGAAGGTGTTGCTCATAATTCATTCAAAAACAATAATCTCTTTCCTTCCTTTAGCTTATTAATTACACTTTTTAGAAAACAAATGTTCTACACCCTTCCGTTTGGGCTGGGCACACAGAATAAAAAAATAAATAAAAAACTGACTGCTAAACTGACATGCAATTAGATAGATTGATATGTCTATCAAATCCTTCTCATAAAATTTCTGAAAAGTAGTAACATTCTGTTAAGTACTCTTCAACAAATGTATTTAGTAAAAAATCAGCTTTTTGAAGGTGAAAATAGCTTACAGATGCTTGTTGAGTTAAAGGAAAGATAGAGGCAACACAATTCAGAGCAAGGAAGCTATTTCAAATGGAAAGAGGAAACTTCTAGTCTGCAGTTCACGTTTATTACTTTCACTTGCACTTGTCACTTTGGTAAGTGGCATTCTTTCCTGTTTGTACCATGACTCCTCTATGGTAATGTGATGGAGAAATACTGAGTTGGATTTCTATTCAGGATTGCGTTACCTAAGTGTAGTTGCGATCTGCTCCTATGTGAAGTTATTTAGAATGAGAACCAGCCCATGCTCTTCCAGTGAGTGAAACATACTTGATTACATTACTTATAAAACATGAAGTTGGAAGTACCACTGGATGAAAGTAAGCATAGTTCTGTCTTTATGAAAGATTCACAAGTGATATCTATATAACCTCTTGTTTGGTTGGTGTCATTCCAGAATCTGGGCAGAAGTGCAGATTGATTACTGACTATCTTTGCTGTTCAAGGTTTAGTATTTATATTATGCAAATACAATCAATTAGAGGATGGGTTGTAGAAACTGGACATGTGAACTATGGTCACAATCAGGGAAAAGACTCATGAGTCTGTCTATGACATTGATGGTCCTAAAAAATGGTAGGAGAGCAGAATGGAAGAACAGATGCTGGATGGAAAACATCAGTGGGAAGTTGGATAGTAGACAAGGAAAGGTATGAAGGCAACAAAGTGTGCCTACCCAAGCACACTTTGAGCCAATAGAGACAACAGGCAACACTACAGCCAAAAGCAAAGAAGCTCAGAATTTATCTAACATGTTTTATCAGGAGCAAGTCCTTGGCTTTTAAAAGTGTGTGAGGGATTTACTCCCCTCTCAAATTCTCTATGAGGGCTGAGAAAACCACATACTAAGGGCAGCATATTCATTAAGGTCCACATGGACAAAGCACTGACAACCATAGTCACCATACACTCTTCTTAAGACTAGCTCTGGAGAAGAATTTTTCTTACAATGTTTTCATTTGATCAGATTTAGAGGAGTTTAAAAGGAGTTACTGTCACATTCATCCCATTTGCTCTGTAGCCTCAGTACCTTAGGACTAAATATGAGGCTAACACCTGTCATGTCTGACAGTGCTTTCTGCATTGACCATGGCCATTTCCTATTTCAGGGCCACAATCCACGTGTGAGTATTCGTGTTTCACATATCCTAATTTGTCTATATTTGGATAATAGCAGGTAGATCTTCCTGGGAAAGAAAACATAGAATCTAGACAACCAGACTAAAACGTTGTGTGTGTGTGTGTGTGTGTATGTGTGTGTGTAAAATATATATATATATATATATATATGGGTATGTTCATATGTGTGAATGTGTATTTTCTTATGTAAAGACTCCTTGCTTCTATAATTTCAAATAATCATAATCACAAAGTTATTACTTTCTAGAGCAATAATTGTGAAGGTTGAAGATCTGCACTACAACTGACTCTATTTTAAAATTTAGTTAAGGAGAACTTGAAGAAATCTCAATCTCAAAATTTGTCTGTCCACCCACCCATCCATCTGTCCGTCTATCTATCTATCTATCTATCTATCTATCTATCTATCTATCTATCACCTCTCTTCCCTCCATCTCCTTTCCTCATTCCCCAGCTGTTTAATCCCTCCATTATCTGAAAGGTGACCTATATTTCTACAAGCCTGGCAGATGTTGCCTTCTCACCTCCCTTCCTGGCAAAGAGAAGGCTTTGTTAAGTGTGTGAGGATCAAGGTTAGGTAGTGGCTGGGAAGGAATCATGCCAGGTAGTGGAAACACTGCTTGCTTTAATTTTATAGCTGAGAACAAAGCCTTCTTATTGTTTAATAGAACCCTTAAAGGCAGGCCTCACTGGCATAGTTCTAATTTTTTTGAAACCACAAACAAGAGGAATTCTTTAAGACTATTTCATGAAAAGCAGAAGGAAAAAGCCATATGATTCTGCAGACATTAATGTGATCCTTTGCTTTAGTAGCCAGAGGTTGAGTTCAGGCTAGCATTTACATGTGTCCTCTATACAGTAGCATCTGTTGCTACAGTCTACCTGCACACCACTATTTCACTCACAATAATAGGTTATGGTAATAGAGGCGAATGCATGAAAAAAAAAAAAAACACACGTCTTTCTCTAGAATGGCATCCCTTTTGTACCCTTTATATAATATGCTAAAAGAAAAATTAATTTGTACTAAGACCCAACAAGCCCATACTTTGCACATGCAGACCCTAAATATAAGCTGAGAACTTCAGCTCTTTTCTTCAGTATGTATTTTGATTTTGCGAACAATTAAGACTGTTATGCAATCAGCTTCCAGATTGGAAGGAAACCAAAACTGGTGGTTTCCAGAGATCTTTGCAATAGTCTTAGCAGCAAATATATAAAAGCAAGAGGAAATGGGGTTGCTCTTGTTTCTCTCTGAACAAAAGAGATGCTACTAGCATACTCATGATGATACCTAAAGCAGGCCTTATAGACTTTGGATGTCCTTTGGTTGTCGGTTCAGAGAATGCGTGTGTGTGTGTGTGTGTGTGTGTGTGTGTGTGTGTGTGTGGGAACAAGAGAGTCTGATACTTTAAAACACTGACTCAATTAAGTCATTTTTTAGACCTCTGTCATTTTAAGTACTTTTTATGTATTTAAAAACATTTTTGTTGTTGTTTTGTTTTGTTTTTTGTTTTTGTTTTGGTCAAACACCATTCATACTGGTTAACAGATTTGTTTTAGAAGTAAGAGAGGTTTGTGAGACTATTTTGAGCAGGGTTTCTCAACCTTCCTAATGCCATGGCCCTTGAATACATTTCCTCATGTTGTGGTGACCTGCAAAGTTTCAAACTTAAAATTATTTTTGTTGCTATTTCATAACTGTTATTTTGCTACTGTTATGAATTATAATGTAAATATGTGTCCTCTGGTGGTCTTTGGTGGTCTTGATGAAAGAGTCATTGAACCCCTAAAGGGTTATGACCCATATGTTGAGAAGTACTGATCTAAAGAATAAAAAACAAAACAAACAAACAAAAAAAGATATAGGTTTACAGTGAGGGGTTGGAAAGGCCCTTTGTGGCCTCTCTTCAGAGCTCCAGAATGCTCCAGATGGACAGCTGTCTCCCAGTTTTTTGCTTTTCTAATTCCATCCTCTGTCTCCATCTCATGCCAAATTCCTCAGTTTGGGCAAGGGTCTGGCATATCATCCATAAACTGTGTGCAGAGATCCATGGCTACTGAAGTCTGTCAGTGTAGAACTATGTTTTCTGAGTTTAAGGTTTTCAAGAAGGGTCCCTTTCTGTTTTTAGGGTGACAATTTATCTGGCATGCAGGCTTATGCAAATTAGCTAGTCCTGGAGGGCAAACAGAAGGATGCAGGGGATGCCTTGGAAAATGCTATTAGTGTATCAAGAGCCATTGGCAGATATTATACCATTTGCTAGACATATTAGGAAGCCTGGCATGTTTCCCAAGGAATTCTGCCAAGTAGGAAAGGCCTAAACATAGACTTACAGACCATGGGAATTCTTGTAGAAGGGAATGGATCTATATGAGTCATTAACTATATAGTTTTTTTTTAAGCTTTAAAATAAATTTCATTATCTATTTATAAATCAAATACATTTTATAAAACCAAACACAGTCACTCACAGGGGGTCCTTAAATCAGTGTTTGATTAACTTTAACTGACCAGACTCAACTTCATTTAACAATCAATTCCATCTAGAAATCAGCTAATTAAGCTAATTAAAAAAACAAGGTAAATATTCTCATACCAAAAAATGCACATACTTCAACATATTTTCATGACCAATACGACAAAGATGTAAGACATTTTTATAATCCCAGAAAACACACTCAAACCCTTCTTCTAGGCAGTGCTCACTTCAGACAATCATTGTTCTTATTTTACCAACAAATTCCTGGAACATTTTAAACTATATATTTATAAATTTCATCTTCAGTTTACTTTACAATCACTTCAGATTCCTAAAAGGATTAAATGAAACATTAACAAGTTCACCATTCTCAAACCCTAATACCTTTCTGTAAGTCCTGCAAATTAAATTTCAAAATTTAGAAAGTAAAATTCTCCTGAACATTTCAATGTTGCTTTGAAGTTCAGCTTAAAAATCACAGATCTCAATAAATTATATTTTAAAATGGAATCTGAAAGCAAAATTTTCAAATTTCTGTTGTGTGTCATCTCTTAAATGGTACCCATCAACATAGAAATGTTTTAATACTAAACTATAACAAAATATTGATTGTCTGATATTCTTTAGGTCTTTGACTTGTACACATGTCTTAAATTTGCTTTGAAGAAGGAAAAGCAACTCTTTAGAGGAAGTAAATTTATCATTTCAAAGAAATTGTGGTAAGTACACAAAGGCTAATGACCAAAGATTGAAGAATACTTCAGAAGACCTTTCTGATCCTACTGGCAGCATAGTCGTGCTTCTGCACTTACTGAGCCTTTGTGAAGATCTACTGGGCATAATTAACTGACACCTCCCAAGATCTATCATTCTAAACACTGCTTTCATTATATCATCTACTTTGGGTAGATAAGTTAAATATGTGTTCTCATTAACATTTGTCACACCATATCTCATTTTGATGTGTTTCCTAGCCTGGCCTGAAACTCACAATGTAGACCAGGATGACTCCAAAGTCATAATTCTTCTGTTTTGGTCTTGTGAATGTTTGATTATAGGTATGCACCACCATGACTTGCTTATCTCATTTCTTTATTAGCTGATATGTTTGTTATGTCTCGCTTTAAGCCACATATTTATGGCCAATGGCATAATGTTTACATGAAAAGGCTATTGAGATAATTATATTAGAACATGACTATAGGATCTTGTCAAGTGGCCATAATTGTTTTTAGGGTACATTGGTATAAATTCTATTACTTTTCCTTTCACTATTTCCCACTATATTTAATTATGGAAATATAATTACTTTATACAGCAATAGCTTTCTCCTGACACCAGCATGTATGAAGTAGATACCATCTTCCCAATCTTTTGGAAGGACAAAGGACCATATGATGACCTAATTCAACCTTGCCTAGTCAGAGAATTATGCCTTCATGAGAGTTTCATCACTGATCATATAGGAACTTGATATTATATCTAGTGAAAATAGGTTTTGTAAAGCAGAGTAGATGTTCTACCATACATTGTAAGAACCTTTGTGTGTTGTTCCTCACTGAGAGCCTTTTGCACTCAGTGGTAGCCTCAAGGTATTTAAATAGCTGAATTTTAAAATTCATACTTCTATTTCAAACTAAAGCAAGCAGTGCTACAATTGCACTCTTGTTAATGGGAATTTTATATGCATGAATCAATTATTTTGATTTGGAGTTTCAAAATTTGAATAAGCCTCTTCAATTTTTCCTACATTTGACAATTAAAAATAGAAGTCAATGGAATGAGGGAACAAAATGATTGATATGTCGTGTGTTTCTCATAGGTATACTTATTTTATACACAAGGATATTATGGCCTGATTGTCATAAGAAGACATGTTGATACCATTAATTGAGGGAAATAATTTAAGAATGTATTAAATCTAGAAGTAAAAAAATGTTGAATAAGTTATGCAAAGATTGTCGCTTCACTTAATCTTAACCCAAAAGCCAAGAAGCGATGCCATACTTCCAGGAACCAGAGGACCAACATTCCAGAGACCTAGGATAGACTTATGCAGGACTAGAAAAAGGAAGTAAGTGAAATGATTCATAATGATATTCTGCTATACTCATAGACAGAAGCCCTGTCTATCCAGTAACTGATGGGAGCAGATCCAGAGACTCACATTCAAACATTAGGGAGAGCTATGTGAATTCTGCAGAAGTGATGGAAGAAGAATTGTAGAAGGCAGCAGGCTCAAGGAAACCCACAGAATACAGAAACCTAAACCCATAGTGACTCACTACAACTGAATTGACAACCAGGAAGCCTACATGGATTTAAACAAGACTCTCTACACATATGTTTCAGTAACGTAGCGCAGTCTTCTTGTGAGACTCCTAATAGTAGGAACAGGGGCTGTCTCTGACTCTTTTGCTTGCTTTTGGGACCCTTTTCCTCCTACTGGGTTGTTTAATCCAACCTTACTTAATACAAGAGGAGGTGCCTAGTCTTACAACTTGACATGCCATGTTTGACTGATATCTCTGGAGGGCCTGCACATTTCTGAATGGATTTGGGGGAGGTGGGAAGAGGGAGTATCGGGGGATAAGGGAAAGGGTGAAACTGCAGTTGGAATATAAAATATGAGAGAATAAATATTTTAAAAAATGATTATTGCTTAATGTGATCATATCTGTGAATTAACTGAACAGGAGCCACAGGGAAGCCAAATTTCTACCTGCTCATCATGGTAACCCTCTTTCATCTTGGATTTGCTCACCTTGAATGCATTCATCTAAGCTCATCTTATGTGAAAGCTGAGTTGTAGCTAACTGTAATGGGTAGTTAAAAGGGTATTACAAACTTTTCCTAGTATTGCTGTGTGTTTTGCATGTATATATTTGCATGTGCATGGGTATCAGCATACCTGTGAAGGCCAAAAGTCAAAGTCAGGCAACTTTTGCTATGCTCTGCACCTTATTCTTTTATTATTATTCTAATTGGTTATCTTATTTATTTACATTTCAAATTTTATCCCCCTTTCCCAGTTTCCCCTCTGAAAAACCCCTATCCTCTCCCCCTCCCCCTGCTTCTATGAGGGTGCTCCCCCACCCACCCACCCATTCCCCTCTCACCACCCTAGCATCCCCCTACACTGGGGCATCAAGCCTTCACAGGACCAAGAGCCTCTCCTCCCATTGATGCCAAATAAGGCAATCCTCTGCTACATATGCAGCTGGAGCCATGGGTCCCTCCATGTGTACTCTTTGGTTGGTGGTTTAGTCCCCTGGGAGCTCTGGGGGAGAGGTCTGATCTTCCTATGGGGTTGCATGATTTCTTACTGATTCAGCTTGATTAGCTAGTCAGCAAGCTCTGAGGATCTGCTTGTCACTACTTCCACTAGCCCTACCTGACACTGGGATTACAGATGTGTACTGCCATGCCTCATCTGCATGTGTGTGGGAGATCCAAGCTCTAGTCTTTATCCTTAGATGTCAAGCACGTTACCAGCTTCCCTATTCCTAGTGGTTCTTTACACCATGCCAGAAAATATCTGTACTGCTCTAGCTACCAAATAGGTTACTCTTTTATGAGAATAATGTCACATGTAGAGTAATTTAAGGGAGATACTATTAAGAATTCCTGTATTGTGTCAAGAGACCACATTAGGACACAATAGAAAATGACACTTTCTCCTTCCTATTATTGCTCAGCCACTGAGCCTTAGTTTAGGCTCAATTTGGAGAGTTTAACTTAGCAAATGATCAAACTCCACTCTGAGCCACCTGCTAGGATTCAAAATACGTAACACATTCATAAATATAATATAATCAATAATATCTTCATTATACTCAAATTATAAAGATTAAGAGATGATGACTTTGGATGTTGGTTTTTTTTTTTCAAACATTTCAAACATTAAACTTTGGAATGCTATAAAACCATTATCAATTCAGTCTTGTCTTCATTTAGTCATAAAATTATTTCCTAATTCTAGAATATCTGAAGACTTTTCTTAGTATCTCTTCTGTATTCATCATGATTCACAAGAAAGTAAAAGGATACAATTCTTACAGATATTTTTATACCCCAAAATGTTTAATCCAAGTATGTTTTAGATAATACTTTTATAAATAATCACTTTAATTCCCACTGTGAAAATTTTTTATGAATTTTATAATATAAAATATTAATTTTTTGTAATCCTGGTGGCAGAAACTAGATATCGTAATATATATAATGTACCCAAGAAATGAACTTTTTTCTGAAATGATGAAGTTTAATACAGTCTGGTAATTCTTTTGCACCTGTGTGCTGGGAATTCTAGGACCTGAACTGGAGAAAACAATGTGACTATACTACTGGCCCTAATAGGGTTTATGAATGCTGACAATTATCCAATTACATTGTCAACCTTTTAGAGCTTTATGCATGAATGGGAGTTTGCTGGTAGGGTTTAATAAAACCCAGAGTCTAACTCCAAATAATACCTCAGAGCAACCTGGCAGGGTGTCAAATGGAGTGGGAACCTGACTCTTTGCAAGTAGCAATGGACTAAAATTCTAAATACAACTTCAGATACTCGAGTTGCTCACCACAGGATCTAGCTCATGCGGATCACACATGTCCACAAAATGTAAACAGCATGCATGCATATGTGTATATGTGTTTGTGTGTGTGTGTGTGTGTGTGTTTAAATGCTGGCCTTTATCCAGTGCTCTGGATGAAGCAATTGCCATTGCCTCTACAAAAAAGAGAATGCTTTCACATTCGAAAATTGTACAATTAATTGAAGTAGAAATGCTCATCTTTCTTTGCAGTTTGGCATTATTTCAAAGTTTATAAATAATGCTTTTAAGGCTTGATCAATTATTTAAAGTCTTCTACATACCTATCTATCCATTTAAACAAAATATTCTCCACAATATTTTACATCATTCAAGATAACTCATCTCCATCAATCCTCTTAATTTATATAGCCCAGGATAGAAGCAGACCTCTATTGAAAAAATGATTAATTCATTCACAAAATGACTGGTGTTCCACATGCCAATACTGGGAGGCCAGTAAAGAAGGAACTTTCCATTAAAAGAAAACAAACAACACCCAAACAAAAAGCAAGGGACAAAAAAATGAGCCAGAAAGAATTTGAAAAGTAACTAAAGGAGGATTACAGGATAGAGAAATGAATTGTCAAATAAGGGAACAAATTCTATCCTTGGAATCCACATGGTGGAGGGAGAGTACCAGTTGTCAAAATTGTTTTCTAATCTCCACGTAAGTGATACAGTATCATGTATCATGTATATTCACACACACACACACACACGGTTAAAAATTTTAAAAGATGATTACAAATAAGGCAAGATTAGTCAAAAGAGCTAAGGCTAGCACATTGACAATCTGCTGGATTAGACCTTGGATAGGGATAGTTAGTCGGATCGGCCTCTACCTTCCAGAAACAACAGTGGCAATTGGTTGACAAGTTTTTACTTGTTCCCCATTACTATCTCAGTGTGAATTGATACTGTCACCAACAGTTCCCCAAGTGATCTTTTATAATGTGTTGTATTTGCAACAAAACAAGAAGTATTGCCTCTTGTTATCCTCTTAAGTAATAAAATAGGTTTTCTGATTTTTCTAAGAAAATTGGGAGGACAGTGTGATCATGAGAGCTGTATTCCATATTTGACTTACAAAAAGTAAGTTCCGCAGCTAGTTCTTTTTCTAAATTTAAATAGATTATTTTCTATTTATTTGTAGTCAGCATCTCTGTTAACCACGCTCTCCTTGAACAATCCATCCCCTGCCTGAGAATCCCCAGTGCTGAGTTGCTGTGTGTGTGTGTGTGTGTGTGTGTGTGGGTGTGTGTGTGTGGGTGTGTGTGTGTGTGTGTGTGTGTAATCACATCCAGTTCCTGACCCAAATCTTAATCATTTCTCATAAGCTTGTTTTATGCTCCAGATAACAGTAACTTCAAACTTGACCTGAGGGAGCTTTTACAGTAATCTTCTCCTGGAAGAAACAAAGCAGAACAGTTAAAACCTATTGTTTCTAGAGCCTCAGCCATCAACTTAACACAAACATTTGTTGGGAGTCTCTCTGAAGTTGCTCTTTCAATGCCTTTCCTTCCAAGTCTCAAACTGCCTTGGACTTCACACTCTTTCTTTTCTAGCTTTAAACAATCAGCACTTAAACAATCACATTTGCTTGCCTTCATTTGTTAAATAAGTTACTAAAACAATGGGGGGCAACCTTCAAGAATTTTCATTTTTAAAAGAAAGCAGTAGTGAATCCCCAGGAGGAGGGGTGAACTTAGGAGGATGTAACATTTTCTACTAAGGCCTGAGAATTCATTGATTGCATTTACAACAATGAGGAGTCACTCTGTGCTGTGAGTTTTCTTAGCTCCCACTGGCATGGGAATGTTATTTTCCTCACGAACTCTCAGACTCAGAATATATGGACAACTTCAGGAAGAGGAAAAGGAAGAAGTACTAGTCTAGGAACCAAGGATGTGAAGCAGGAAATTCTTTTCAACTGCACTGATTGAAAAGAATGGCTCGCTGGTGCCCAACATATTCCACCACATTTTTGGAGGTCCCTTAATACCATGACATTTTTGCATGCATAGGTGATTATTTTGCAGGAAGATAAAATAAATAAAAAACAGAAATAAAAAGAAAAGAACAGGAAGGAACATGACTGATCCTGGGGTTTGGCACCAAATAAAAAAAAATAAGAGGAAAAGAAAGGACATGATTACTCCTAGCTATTGTGGAGGAGAAAGGTTATTATAGATATGTGGGAGAGCATAGCCAGAGGCAAGAACTTCTGAGAGAGTCAAGAGTGGACATGAACACACTGAGGTGTGTCATAGGAGAGAGGTGAGGGCAAGGGAGAGTTAAGAAAGGGGAACCAGATTCAGCAGTCAGGAGGCTCAAAGTTACAAAGAGAAATGATAACCAAAGTGGTTGGTTTGTATAGGGAGAAGCAGCCTGTGCCAGAGAGTTCAGGGCAAGTGTAGGGAATGCCAGCCAGGTGGGCCCTGTAACAGGGAGGGACTGGTGGATACAGGGAGAAACTGGGGACCAGGTCTATTTGATATGTTAGATATGTACTTCAGTCATATTGACCCAGGTTTCAAACCTAACATAAATTATTTTCCAAATAGCTACAAATATCAATTCTTGAAATGAATTAGGTTTTTCCAGTTTTAAGTGTGAAGCCACCACAATCTATGTGCTTCTTGAAATGTCATGGAACCTTCAAGAACTAATTTCAAACTCAAGTGCCAAATGAAATGTTTCCCAACTCTCATCTCTCCAAAGCTGCTCCTTACCTCTTTCCTACATGTATGCCTTTCATTTTTTCCAGAAGATACACACACACATACACACAAACATATACACAAACACAGAGAGAGGAGGGGAAGGGAGGGAGAGGGAGGGGAGGAAAGGAAGGAGGAAGAGATGGAGACTAAGACAGAGAATGCATGCACTCTTCCACCTCTTCATGTGCCCTACAAGCAGTGCTTCTTTCTCCATTAGCAGTACCTCTCCTTAAATCAGGCTCACATCTTCCCTGTTTTTCCCAATGGACAGCAAAAAATACTTTCTCTCTTCTCCTAAAATTGGAAGTATGTAATCCACACCTCTCCTGTGGCAATAACAATTTTCCATTGTGTTGTTGGTGTTCTCCTTAGTGAAAACAATGAGTCTCTGATGAGAAAGTACCTTTGACACCTAACACAGTGCACCACATATGTAGATGCTCCATTTTTACTATAAATATTAACAAAATAGGCCCTTGAGCAAACTAAAGTAACAGATTCTGGGCCAAACCTTACACCTTCATCAGCAATACCTGGTGAACAAATACCGTTTAACAGTCAACAGTCTCCAGAACAGAAAGTGACAATAAACAAAATTACCCAAAACTTGGAAGTAAAGCAGAGGAGGAGCAGGCTGAGTGCCTTCTCATGGTATATCAGGGTATATTCTGGGAAGCCAGCCTTGACCAGGGTCACCTGATTCTCCAGATTCTGGAATTTCTATTTGTTGTTAATTAGGGCTTATACTCTGCACAGACTGATATTAGAGAAAACAGATGACAGGCAGCTTATTTTACTCAAATATTAAGGACAAACCTATATTTTCCTGTGGATCATTAGCTAGCTTTGCACTTAATTTGGGCCTGTCATTCTGGTATCCCTTTTCTTTACTATTCCCTGCTCCCATTTGTATACAGCAGGCTAAGATATCCTTTTTTGTCCAAATAGATTTTATGACCTTCATTAATGAGTCATATATAGACTCAATCAATTAATACAGAAAAACTTGGAGTTCCTTTTTAAAAAAAAATATTTTTGAGAATATTAATAATTAGGATAAATGTAATATTGTGTACTGCTACTACCATTTTCTATTCATAAACAATTACCTAATATTTATCTAGAATACATTTCTTTAATTCCAAATTGAGTCACCAATAAACATTTACTTCCACTTCAAAGGATTTACAAACCAGTAGAGAAATAGATACTCTTAAATTTTGTTAAGAATTATTTCTAATTGCATGTGTTCATGTTCTTAAATGGACCACAAATAATTCAGTAATAATTTTTAAAATGAGTATCTCAACTAGAATAATATCTGATCCCTCGAAATAAGAAATAGTCTGGTGGTAAATTTTTTGAATTTATCTCCCATCTGAAAATTACTAAACATGATAGAATGTAATTTTAAATCACACTAAAATGAATAACATTTTTTAAATCCAAGTCATACTAAAATTGCATTAGGAACATGGCATTTGCTCTGAATTATTACCAGCCATAATGCAAACCAGACACTAATGCTTTGAGAAGTAACTTGCTGAAATGGAATGAAATAATCACCCAGTACATAAACCATTTATAGGATTTAACATAAAGCACAGGTGATTTTTTTTTTGCTAAAGAGAAATAATTCTTCCTTATTATTTCAACCATCAAGTACCATAACAACATAAAAATAAAATATGGCACATGGATCATTATATTTTGTTCATCCTTTTATTCATATAATACATATTCTCTTTGTTCTGAAATAATGAAACCATTATGCATCTTCACTATTATTTCCCATATTGTTTAATCAGCAAGGTACACACAAATTCAGTTTCAGTAGGTTAGAAAGGTCAAGGTTCTACAACTTGCTGTTGCCTTCATATTGTAAATTGCATCTAACAGTATGAAAGACAGGCAGAAGTATCATTAAGTACCAAAAGGAAGGGGTCTGTGGCATGAACCCAAGAGCCAATCCTTTCAACTTCCATGTTGTTTTATTCTCTAACTATCCTTTCTCTATTATACCATACTCACCAGCACTTAAATGATGAATAGTTAAAATGGATGGTTTAGGAAAGGAAAAACATCACTCTTGATAGCCCCAAACACTACTGCAGAAACACATAACAAATTTCCAGCTTGAAAACTTTGCCAACAGACTTGCTTCTCAGTAACCAGTTTTAAATTTCCTATCATGAAGAGGGTGCTTATAGGTAAAAGCACAACCTTTATAAACACAAAATATTTTAAGCCTTATACTAAATCTCCAATATTTACATAATAGAGAAGCTTCTAAGCTGAGTGTATCTGAAAGCTTAGCTTTATTGTGCTGGGGAATATACCATCATAAACACCATTGAATGACATAAAATAAGCTGATATTCCCAAATCCAGGAAATTTTTTTTAAGATAGTATTTCTAAATTTATAAGACATGTTCAGGTCCTGACTACTCATTAAACCCATAAGCTTTCCGGCAACTTGTACCCCCTTTCCTCTGTGTGTGTGTTCATCTGTGTGCACTCTACCTCCTTGGCTCAGAGATTACAAGCATGCACTACCCTGACTGGTGATTTGTTTTATAAACCTAGTTTCTAGGAAACAAACTTGGGTCCTTATGCTTGTAAGTCAAACACTTTAATGCCTGGGCCATTTCTTTGGTCCCCACTTCTTTCTTCCTTACATAAATTTCAAGTGAGGAAAAATGGGGAGAGACAGCTAAATTTGGTAATATATAAAGGACAATATGGGAACCTATTTAAAACAGTGGAAGCTTCCTAGAATATATACATATATAAAGGCAATCTACATGAATTTGCCAAAAAATTTGGAGAGACAGAATCTCAACTGGCCATCTCTGCCCACCAAATGAAGCTTCAAGTACCACAATTGGGTTATATCCAAATGAGTTCTTAGCCAAAAGAGTCCCATGGGAATCTCTAAACAGCCCAGGGTGCTTTCCACAAAAGACAACACCTACACAACTCGTTAAATATGAAGAAGGTTAGCTGGTGCCTACAGAGAGTCTTCACTCCTATGTTCTAGCATCTTTGATACAAGTAGACACTCTGTATACTTCCTAAAGAAAAATGTAAACCAGTCCAACCACAAACCCTTTGATCTATGATGGTGTCCTGATTACAAGATATGGTAGGGCAATGGTAGCACAAAGCTTGTCAGAGTAACCAATCAATATCTGATTTGACTTAAGGCTTCCTGTATGAGAGGGAACCCATATATAACAATACTTGTGTGACCAAGAACCAGAGACGAGATAGTGCAGGGACCTAGGCAAAACCAAACACTCCTGTTCTAAAAAAAAAAAAAAAGCGTAGCAATAAAATGATTCTGCTATACCCATAACTCAGTGCCTTGCTCAGCCATCATCAGAGAAGTTTCTTCCTGTAGCAGATGGGACATTATACAGAAAGGGAGAATCCTTAGAACAAACACTCAACCCTAAATGGAATGTTTCTAACAAATCCATCTTCTTAGGGCTCAGGGTGCCCCCACAGAAGAGGAGGCAGAAAAGGTATTTACAGCCAGAGGGCATGGAGAACATTAAGTAAAGGAGGTTCTGTAAACCAGTGGTTCTGAGCTTTCCTAACTCGGCAGCCCTTTAGTACAGTTCCTCATGTTGTGGTGAGCCCTCAACCTTAAAAATCATTCCATTGTTATTTCATAACTGTTATTTTCTATGCTTATGAACTGTAATATAAATATACAATATGCAAGATTTTTGATATGTGACCCCTGAAGAGGTCCTGACCCACAGGATGAGAACCACTAATCTAAATCAGTATGGTCAAAGCTTATATGAAATCACAGAGACTGAAGCAGCATGCACAGGGCCTGCATCAGGTCCTCTGTGTATATAGAGTATGGAGTCCAGTCCAGTTTTAATGTTTTTATGGGATTCCTGAGTGTGAGATCCAGTTAGCATCTGAGTCTTGTGTCATCTCTTGGAATCTTTTTCTTCTGTTTTCCTTGTCCAGTGGAATTTCTGTTATATCATATCATGTCATATCACATTAAAAAGATTTTTAAAGTTCATTCTCTTCCCTGTAACATATTCACTAATCTAGGATATAAAAAAAAAAAAAGTCTAAGTTACATTTTATGTACCAGTAGAAATGAAAACAAAGGCTAATTGAAGGTGATCCTAGCTAAGACTCCTAACAATTCAGAATATGGAGCCAGAATGGGCCATCTCCTGCAACCAGGCAAGACTTGCAATGGAAAGATTGGAACACCGATCCAATCACAAAAACTTTTACATACAATTTGTCCTGCCTACAAAATGATCAGGGGAAATTGTAGAGCAGAAATTGATGGAATTGCCAAGCAATGAGAAGGGTCCAGCTTGAGACCCTTGCCATGAGAGGGACTCCACACCTCACACTCTTAATGATATTCTGCTATATTTGCAGACAGGAATCTAGCATAACTGTTATCAGAGAGGCTTCACCCAGCAACTGATGGAAACAGAGACCCACATCCAAACATTAGGCAGAGTTCAGAGAATTCTGTTGGAAGAGAGGGAGGAAGGATTGTAAAAGCCAGTGGGGCGAGGAGTCAAGGACAACACAAGAAGAGCTACAGAATCAAATAACCTGGCCCTATAGGTCTCACAAAGACTGAACTTCCAACCACAGAACATGAATAAGGCTGAACTAGGCCTTCTGCACATGTTTAACAGTTGTGTAGCTTGGTCTCCTAACAGCAGGAATAGGGTCTGTCTCCGACTCTGTTGCCTGCCTTTGGGACCCTTTCTCCTAACTGGGCAGCCTCATCTAGCCTCAATACAAGTAGATATGCCTAGTCTTATTAGTAGAAGGGGGAAAGGAGGTGGATGGGAAAGACTAGGAAGTAGGAGAGAGGTAATGCAAAATTAATTAATTAAACAATTAAATAATTTTAAAAAGCTACATTCTATGAGATCAGTGTCTAATTGGTTGTTCTGCTGTTCTTTAATTGTGCTATTATCTGAAATTGTAGAGAACCAAAATGTTATGATTTTTATTATTCATTTTTTGCTATATTCTGAATCTACTCTCATAGCTCTGGGCACATAAGACCATGTGTTATAATTACTGATTAGAGAAGATAAAAAATGACTATAAAACATCGTTATTTTGAGAGTAGTTAGTTCATATATTTGTATACTTCAAAAATAACACATTAATATCTCTGTTTTTCTGCATCCCAATTCTGGTAATCTCCATGCTAACCCCTGAATTTTCCTATTTCAAGACTTCAAATAAAGTTAAAGTCATATAACTTTATTCTTTTATGTTGGCTTATTTCAATTAGCATAATGTTTTTTTGTTTTTTAACAAAACAAATGTGTTTAGAATGATGGAATTTTTGGATGTAGTATTGAATAATATAAAATATTAAAAATGTACTGAATGTTGAATAGTGGGAAAGTTGTAAAAATGATCAATTTTCACTATTCAGGTTTAATAATTTCTCTATAATTCCAGGTTCTGAATTGTCTCAAGAGTAATTTTCTCTGGTTGGTTTCCCACGATTTTAGTTTTTCAGTGTTATTGAAGTCTAGTACTTCTGACTGTGTAGTGGACATGATAACTAAGATATTTCATGATGCTAGGGTTTTGTTCATATGTTTTAAATATATATTTTAATTGAAAGAGAATGACATCACTTTCCTCTACCCTTTTTTTTCTCTAGCCCCTCTCAGGTATTCTCCCTCCAGTCACTTCATGGTCCCCAGCTCTCAAGCTAATAACCTCCTTTTCTTTGATTATTATTGCTATATACACATATAAGTATGAATATGTATATGTACAAATATACAACTGCACTTTGATGAGCCTGAAAAAAATTAAACATATTGTTTCTTTAAACATGATTATTACAGATGGATGTACTTGTAAGCATTCGAAGCTCTAATTAGCTGAGTAGATATGCATCATGCATATCTGTTCAGAATAATTTTCTTGAGATTCTTTTCTTACTCTAAATGGATCTTTTAACCAATAGATACATAATAAATAACATACAGAAAGATGGGTCTTCTGCTTCTGTTTCAAAATAAATGTACCAGCTTGAAACTCAATGATGAATTACATTTAACCCTATTTTCAAATACTTCACATTCTAATTGGAAAAGATGGAACCAATATGCTAAATACTGCTTTAAAAACTCATTGGAAAGATTACTGATAAAATATTTTGACTTGGAGAAAAGAGACATGACTCTAGTACAGAAAGCAAAATAAATATTCACAACTGATGTGGCCCTCAACTTGTGCCTGCTTTTATGGCAGCCCTAGCAAACATACAAAACACCTTCAAAATTGTGTTTTGGGGGGCTGTTGTGAGGGTGATTAAAATCTATAGTATTAGGAATGGCACACAATATTTAATTCAGAGGATAGGGATACAGCACTGCTGGATATTGAAGTCTCTAAACTTCTAACTCTTTCCAGTTCCATCTATTGTACATGTTTGGCTTCTGTCAAATATTTAATATTAAGAAAGATTATTCTTTTTAAAATATTTATTTTTGTATTATTATTAGAGTTTGTGTGTATGTGTGCGGGTGTGTGGGTGTGCATTGTGAGGGTATCTATGGAGGCCAGAACAGGGTATCAGATCTCTGGAGCCGAGGTTGCAAGAGATTTTAAGATACCTGACTTGGAAGGTGTTCTTAAGAGTTGAGCCATCTCTCTAGCCCCAAGAAAGATTTTGCCTTTAAAATATAGAATTGAGTGGACAGAAAAAGTTCAAGCTAGCTCTTTTCATCTGAGATATATAATGGAGTTAGGTACTGAATACTCACTTCAACATGTTGACAAGTTTGGATGAGCTTAGCCAAAAGGGTCTCCAGTTCTGTGTTTCTCTTAATAAGATTGGTGAGATTACTCTCCAAGTTTTGCTGTTTAAAAAAAGAAAGAGAGAAATGTTATTCTGCATACTTTTCTACTTTAGTATGTACAAAATTATTAATCCTCAGAAAAAGGATAGATTTTTCAGAGGTATTAATGTTATTAATTCTTTTTCAGGTACTAATCAATTTAAACTAGATTTTGAAAAGTTATATTTCAAAGATTCTTGTAGAAATATTAAAATTTTATATTTCTATTCATGTTTACTGTGTTACCTCAATTACATTTAATTAGATATTTAGTCAGAAGTTCTTGATAGATAGAGAACTCTGGAGAATGTAAATAGTTATACCTTTGCCTGTGTCAGAAATGATAATAATATATAGCTTAATTTCATCACTTTGAGATTTACCAATTTATAATTAGAATGAGGTTAATCTTATCAAAGCAGGTTTGAATTGACCAGATATGGTTAAAAATATTGCAACTTATAAAATTCTTAAGGAGTTCTTGTCACACATGATATATCTCATATGTTCCAGTCACAATATGTTATCCTTTGTTTCTATTTTACTCTCTATCTGTGCAAATGTCCTTGAACATAATATCACATAATTATACATCTTAATATAGGACCATTCCTTAAGAGCATCAAATTTAAAGTTTCCTGGAATAAATTTTGACCATGTGCTTTGAGTCAGAGTCATTAAAATTTCTTCATTCCTCTTTGTTCCATGTGTTCTCCATTTAAACTTCCCATTCACTTATTATACATTCTATTCACAAATATTCACAAATATGTATTAAGAGTTTAGTAAATGTAAGAGGTGCTATGGATATAAAAATAAAAAGTCCCATTTCCTATTCACAGGGAGATAGCCATGTAACTGGGAGGCAGGAGGACTAGAAATGAAGGATAGGGAGAGGTGATGGCTACCTAGAGGTATCCAAGATGATGAAACTGAAGATAGAAGCACAAAGATGAAATTTTTGTTTCATAACAGTGTCAAGTTCTTAGAAGATGAGACACAGGTGGACCCAATCATGGAGAAGAATCCTCCATAAGCAGAGATGATATGACAAGATCAAGGAGGAATGAAAGGAATGAAACACAGCAAAAACATGGGATAATGAGAAATTCCATGAACAAGATATAAAAGACTTCGGATTTGTAATGCCATCTAGCATAGAAGGCTTAGGGATTGTGGCTATGGCTCAGTGGTAGAGCACTTGCCTAGCAAGGCACTGGACTCTATCAAACCAAAGAAAAACAAGCAACAACAAAAACCATTTCACCTTAGAATTTATGAAAAAATTTAGCCTGTTTACCTAAACTTTTCACTTAGAAACATGTATTAAGAGAGAGAATTATTTGCAACTTAATGTTTAATGTGAGTGTGCCAGAAGTAGAAATCTGCTTTTAATGAATTCAATTAATTAATCAATCAATCCGGCATTTATCTTCTTGCTTAAGTTTGGGGATTTCTATTTATTTGTTTGTTTGAAACACAGACTTGCTTTGCAACCCAGGCTGTCCTCAAACTCTCCCTTCCCCTGACTAAGCATCTCACTTTCTTGGACTACAAGTGTGAACCACCATACCAAGCTTGCATAGTGATTTTTATAATGAGCACATTTTTGTTTCCAGTAGGTTCTTCATCACGTAACCTTTTCTTGTTAAAGTATTTTCTGTTCCTCTTCCAAGAGTGCAACTCCCCTCATAATTCTGAGAAAGCTAAACATACTTATTCTTAGGCTCTTTTGGGAAAAAAAAGTCCACATTTCCTGGTGTTTGCTTAGGATTTCCCAAGAATATGAGTTTAGCTTGTGTCTTATAATTTTTGTCTGACAGTTCATCTGCTATGAACTTTGGTTCACTGTGTTGTGATTTGAGTATTAATGTAGCCTAACCAGGGGAGGTGCATACTCCAAGTTTAGGACTTGTTCTTTTTCCCAGAGAGGGTACTCTCACAAGACACCTATGTTAAAGTGAGGCACAAATCCTGTTTTGGCTTGTTGCCTTGTTTCCTTCCATGTGACTTCCATGTCTGGCTTCAATTCCAGAGAAGGTGTGAGGTGTCCTGTGAGCCAAGTGTGTTCATGAGGAATCTTTGCTTTCAGCGGTGTGAGAGGCTTGTTTTTTGTTTTTTTGGTTTTTTTTTTTTTTTTTCATAAGAAGTGTACATTCCCATGAGCGTTCCCTAGATCCCCACTGTTCTTCATTTCCACTTCCTGGGAGTAGTCAAGGTTTCGTCTCCCCTCACCACTCTCCTCATTCAATCTCCGGACCTTGATATTATCTCACTCATGGTTAAGCTTGGGTATATACACTTGAAGACATTTTAGAGTGAATCTAACAGCAGGTTAGGTACAACCTGATTGTTTTCAAATGAATCCTACACACACACACACACACACACACACACACACACACACACACACACACAGTGTTTCTAATATTTGTAGTAAATGAATGGCACCCGTAATGATTTTAGAATCAGAGATTCAGTCTTGAGATTAGACATTCCATTACTCAGTGTCTTTGGTTTAGATACAACTATTGTAAGGTGAATTTGTCAGCATTTTTTAGTGTGTTAATCTTAGAGAATCCTTTTAGTTTTCTTCTTGGCTGGCCATTCATGGCAGGAAATTTCTAGGGAAATACATCATCTAACTGTTTGCAGTTCAATTGTCGTAAGTATGGCTTTTCTAAAACTAGTCAGTAAGAAAACCAAACAAATGTGATCCAACACATTCAGATTTTACAAACATCTGCTTGCTCCCCCTCCTATTATTAAGTAGAACTCATGCATAAAATCTGTTTTTAATCAACTGATACAAAAACTAAAGCCTGTGGTTTAAGCACAGTCCTTTGACCAACCCAGTCCTTTGGGGTTATTCAAATTTAGAAAGTAGAAGTGTTAGTGAGGTCCAGAAAAAATTACTGAGGTAGTTAGAAATACAATAAAGGGAAGTTCAGCTGGGAGAAAGATATTTTTGCAGGTAGTACCAAAGGAGTTGATAACACTTTTGAGAGAACATGGGCAATGGGATAGTAACAAAATCCAGTCTTCACTAAGCCATGCATCTGTAAGCCTCCGCTACAGGGACTTCCCTGGAGGTTTTGTGGAATGTGTCTTTGTCAATAACATCCTGTGTGGTGGTATCTTTTTAACCTCCTAATTTTGACTGTGCTTTGTGGGGAAAAAAGATAACACTTTTCAGTGTAAGAGTCTTGAACCTTCAGCACCTGAGAGGTAAAGGCAGGAGGAGCAGTAGTTCAAGGTCATCCTTAGCTGAATGAAATCCTGACTCAAAACAGAACAAAGCAAAACTTCCCTATGTAATGCCTACTTCTTTATGTATATTTAATAGTCTATTGAATATAAAAAATAGTTTTAGTTTTTTCTTGTCACCTTAATACTGCCAATATATTATTTTTTATATTCTGGTCAAGCCAAATTTGAGAGAAACCCAAAATATAGGTGATCATTTATGATCATGAAGAGGTGTGAGCTACCATTCCAAATGAGAAAATCAGTAGATATATTTTTAGCTCAATTTCCTATACATAACTTGAGGATCATGGTCAACCCACCTATCTATGCTATCACTAAGGTCACATGAAAAAAGGAACATATACAGCAGGAAGCTACAGTTGTTGATTGAAGGAAAGAATCATTCAGCTTGTTCTTACAACAATACTGTAATAATGATGCCTCCAGTGGGCATTATTTTCAAGTTTGCTGATGGCTTTTTTTTCTTTCTTTCCTGCATGCATCTGTGATCCTCTGTCTCAGGGATGTATCTGGACCCAGGAAAGGCAAACTGTGGTTCTGTGGAAACCTGAGAGAAACTGATGACCCTAGAATCAGTTCTCTACCAGGAAATACTTGCAATTACTAGACATATGTTACAGTTCTTCTGGATGGGACCACTCTGAATCTCAGTTTATAAAAACTCCCCTATGGCCTCATTGGGTAGGAACGTCTGGATCCATAGCAATAGCATGCTCACTGACATGTTCTCTTTCCTCTTTCCTTGTTGTGCTTTGTGGATCGTATCCCAGTTCAAATTCTCAATCAGACTCTGCTTCAGGGAACCTGAACTATAACTGTTTCTATGGACATCTTAATACATTTGAGTATTATTTCTTTTGATGAGGAATGAAAAGGACAATTCATTACTTTAGAAAGGTATTTGCAAATTGTCTCTTTTCCCTCAACTAACATCTTGCTTCTCTGTTTTTAAAGGTCACAGAGCCTCCAAATTCCAGGTTCTAGATCGACACTGTTAACAGAAATCTAATGTCAGACACACATCTGAGTCACATTTTAAAATTTCTAGTAGTTAAGGTTTTAAAAGTAAACTTAATGCCATTGTTTCAGAATATCATCATTGATGGAATGTTTTATACTATTTTTTCCTTTTGGCTAACTCTTTGGAATATTAACTCATAGATAACAATCATATTTTAAGTGTGCCATAGCAACATAATGCTAGTGACTAATAATAATGGACAGAACTACACTCTCAAAAGACCTTTGCAGGAAAGAGCCACATAGAACTTGGGGTGGATTTATGTGGTCTGTGACAATGACTCAGTTCTGTTGTTGTTTCATCATAAAGATAGCCACAGACAGAGCATATAAAAATGAGGAAACAGCACACTATTGTGCTTTAATAAAACTTCATTTACAAAACAGGTAATAAATGAGATTTCACCTATAACTCTTGCTTGCCAAAGCTTGCTACAGACTATACAATATGAAAACTAAAATGTCACCATTTTCTGGGCTACTAGTATGTACTGAACACATACACACACACACATACACACACACACACACCTTATTTCAAATGCTAATCCTTGTCACCACCCCTTTGTGGAAGAATGCAGACACAGGCACATAGGCCTCAGGAAAAATTCTTTGTAGACAAGATAGAAATAAGTACTTTTTGCGTATGGCTGGCTAGCTTAACTTAACGGAACTCAAAAAATCTGAGGAAAATTCAACATCAGTGTGACCTGTAGACATTTTACTCCTAAAATCATAATGATGAAGCTCACAAAGTCTAGCAAGTCGATTCAGATCCTTGCTCTAAGACTTCCAAGAAGTCCTTTCCCTCTCTGTGCCTCACTGTCTTCATCAAACTAAGGTAAAACCAGGAAGAAATGGATGTGATACCACAAGAGAAAGCCTAGCACAAAGCGTTCTAGGAGTCCTGGGTACACAGAATAAAGAACTTGGGCTCAATTTTAGACTTTTATGAATATTATAAAATCTTAATTTTGTAACCCACCATCGTCAAAGTAAAACACATTTTCCTCCATTTTGCAAACTATCCAGTAGATTTTTGGTTTACTAGCATGTAGCTATCAGACTATGTCCTACCCTACAGTATAATTCTAAGAAATACTAAGTCTCATTTCTTCAATAGTCTCATGATATTGTATTAATATCACTATTTTCATTTTAGCTACACACACACACACACACACACAAATACACTGTGAGAGAACTAATTATCAGTGAATGTTAATATCACTAGTAGGTACCAAATTATTACATGAAGCCTTCTTTCTAATCTAAATAGATTTTTGTAGTCTTAGCTGTCTATTTCTCCTCCTCCCACAACTCTCTCACTATGCTTCTGCCATGCTATGACAGTGTTGTGTGGGTCCCAGCTTGATTTTCAGACTGAGCATAGACACATGCTCTTCCCGATGTGTAGAGTGCATAGATGTGTGGGGTGTGTGTGTGTAAATAATCACTTTTGAAAAGAGAGCAAAACAAAACCATAGTATGCATCAAGTACCTACCATATACACATATCTGCTTATTCCTTTCTCACCAGACACCTTCAGATAATCACAGGGGAACATTCAGCATAGAAAAACTAAATATTCACTGGACATCCTTTCTGAAATCTAATGTAGTAAATCACTGACACATTTTCTTCAAAATCTATCTTAAATCAAAGCAAGTTGCTTCTATGGCTAATTTATAACCTGTTTCTCAGTGAGTTTTTTCACAGCACTGTTAATTCTATGAAAGGAAAGAACCTTCTAACAGTCATTGGTGAGAAGGTTAAGTGCTATAGTTTGGATATGGTGTGACTGTTTCATAAGGATTCATTTGCAATTAAATACGTGGCTTTGAAGGTGGTGCTACTGGAAAGTTGTAGAAAGAACCTTCATGGTTACGATATTGAGAGAGATCAGTGGGTAACACACCTTAGGAGGTTGTTTTCATGAGATTCATTGGTGGTTCTCTCAAGAGGCCTGTTATATATAAGGCTGAATCTGAAGTCCCCCTCAGTTCACTCCATCTCCTGGATCAAGATGTGATTTCTTACTCCAACAAACAGTCCAACCATTGCCTTCTGCCATTGCTGTGAGGCCTTCGATAAAACTCAGTCAACATAGGTACCATGACCTTGACTCCAGAGAACTATGAACTAAACAAACCTTTCCTTCACTCACAGCCAGAAAGGCAGAAAGATTTTAAGTTCATGCCAGACTAGGCTACAAGAGCTACTGTTATATATATATATATATATGTATATAACAGTATATATATATATATATATATATATAAAATACCAGTAAAGCTTTTCTTTTTGTAACATGTTAATTGCTTGGTGTATTTCATTATAATTCAAACAAACTAACCAATACCATAAAGTTTTAGTGAGTGTACTACTACTTCATGCATTCCAATGCTAGCCCCCAACCACTACCACCACAGAGGAATACAAACAGTTCAGGATTGTGCCTATAATTATAATGATGCAAGTGGTTAGTTTAACTCTTATATTAACCAAAAAAATAATGCAGGCCAGATTCTGAAAGATAAAATTGTAAGAGATGTGCAGCATACATTCTTTATGTATAAAGGTGATTTTTTTTCCTATTACCTTAGTTTTTAATGTATATACTTGTAATTCATTTTCATAGAGTTGTAGTTAACCTATTACATGGTATGTACTTAGTGAGGTTTATTTGAATTGATAATTTAACAATCTCTGTTGAGACAGCTGATTTTTACACCAATTTGGGCTTAAGCCTTGAGGCATCGATGTGGACATCAACAGAGAATAGTAAATCCAACTTAACAGATGATCTTTGTTCTTCTACCCAATCAAATAACAAGGTAAGCAGAGAAATGCTCCTAATTTCAGCCTTTGGAGACCTATACCTAAGAGTCGAATTGCTGGGAATTAATGACTTGTCATTGAACTCTACTATTAAAATGTAGGGCTGAAATAGGAGATTTCAGCAACTCCTTTTGGGTTTTCCCAGGCCTTAAAGAATGTTTGCTCTTATTCTGAAGTCAATACTTCAGAATCTTTTTAAAGTATAATATTAGGTCTGGATACCTTTCAAGGCAAACACAGATCTGGCTTGTTTCATTCTACAACATTTAGAGCGACATTCAGGAACTGTGTTCATAGGCCTGACACCTAATACCACCACTCAAACGCCATCAGGATACAGACACGTCGAGTGCCACAACCCGTATATTTTCTTCTAAGGAACATTAATCACAATCCTTAATATGAAAACACACTTGTATTAACACATGCCACCTGCATAAAAGCATAAATTCTTTATATGTAACTGAACTCTTAAGATGTTTTAATTACATTGCAAGACTCTGAGGGTATCTTCAGGCATGACTCCCTAAAGACTGCAAATACATGTGATTGGTGTTGGTTTAATTTTTAATGCTTTTTTTATTGGTTATGATGGTTACTATTTCCAAATGCCCTGGCAAGGCAGGCTGCCCAGGGAACTTCAAAACCTAATAAAATACAATCTGCATACAAATTCAAGTCTAGTGTTCCATGGACTACAATTTAAGTAATTTTGATATATGATCCTGTATTTACCTTGTCGGGTTTTATTTGAAATTTCTATATTAACACCACAAAATCAGTTCTATATATTTATAAATTCCATCATCAGGAGCTCAATGTTTATTTTTCTAACCTGGTAGTCAATAATATATAGAGAACAATTTTTAAATACTGTTTATGGACTTAGATGTACTTTCAAATTTTAATTGAGGTAAATAAATATCATTGTACAGCTATATTCATTTAGTTACAATTTAGTAGATTCAATGCTGAGTTATTTCCAGGTATTAAAGATGTGAGTGGACTTTTTTATTTATTCCTTATTCCTAGTTCAATTTCTGCCTCTATAAGATGTGAGAAACTGACTAATAAATGTACTTAGGTCTTTTGCCCCAGTTCCAGAAATGGAAAACCGTACCTTGCACATGCGAGGCAAGTGTTCTACCATCAAGTCAAAGCCCCAGCCTGACACTCGTCCATTCTTAGAATCACTACTGATTGAAGCTATTCTTAAAAAGGAAACTTTGAGCATCTCTAACTTAAAACAATGGCTGAAGTTGAAAGCTTTGTGCCTGGAGAGAAATGTTAACAATAATATGACTATATTGTCAGAACACATTAAGAAACATTTTATAAGATTACATAACATAGGTCTTTCTGGCATGAATACTGTAATTTTGCAGTTTTTCTGGTGCTCTCTTTGCCTCAGCACTGCACTGGAGGCTGTAATAACCTTTCATGAGAGAAAACTTACTTTGTCAATTAAGAATCATATGGTTCAGGAAATACTGTCTGTCTGTCTGACTGTCTCATCTGCCTGTTTCATCTGTCTGTCTGTCTGTCTCCTCTGTCTCTGTTTCCTCTGTCTGTCTGTTTTATCTGTCTGTATGACCATAGGAACTGTATGTTCCATCTGCCTGCCTGCCTGTCTGTCTGTTTCATCTGTCTGTCTGACTATCTCCTCTGTCCATCTGTCTGACTGTCTGTCTCCTTTTTCTATCCGTCTGTCTATCTCCTCTGTTCATCTGTCTGTCTGCCGGTCTGTCTGTCTACCTGTATGTCTCCTCTGTCTCTGAATCATCTGACTTATCGTCTCTCTCCTCTGTCGATCTGTCTGCCTGCTTGTCTGTCTGTTTCATCTGTCTGTCTGACTGTCCATCCATCCGTCTGTCTCTGTTCATTTGTCTGTTTTGTCTGTCGTTATGTCTGTCTTCCCGTCTCTGTTTGTCTGTCTGCCCATCTGTCTGTCTCATCTGTCTATCTGTTGGTCTGTCTTCTCTATCTGCCTATTTTTCCTACACACACACACACACACACACACACACACACACACACACACTTTAATTCATTTACATTTGTTGGAATGAAAAGCTTTCACACCATGATTATATACTTATCTTAAAACAGGTCCTGTGAAGGCTAAATGCCCCAGTGTGGGGGAATTTGAGGGCTGGGAGGTCAGTGGGTTCACATCCTCACAGAAGCAGGAGGAGGGGGATGGGATAGGGGGTTTCGGGGGGAATGGGTAAAGGGGATAACATCTGAAATGTAAATAAAATATCTACTAAAAAATTAATTAAAAAATAGACATAGTTTTGTTTTAAAAAAAAAAAAAAAAAGAAAGAAAAAGAAAAAGAGGCTGATGATCTATAGCCACATTTGAGAGCATATCTCCTGCCTGATTGTCTGTGGCTTGCCAGATATGAGATGATACTACATTTTGGCATTTTCACCCTTTATAGTTTGAGACAGCCTGGACTCAAACTCCTGTTTCATATTGAGATTACAGACATGTACTATCACATGCAATGGCTCTTGAAGTAGTTTCTTTTTAATTTAAAGAAAGTATTTTGTGTTATTTTTTGTGATTGGTATTTTGGGGCATATACATCTGTGCACCATCTTATACAGTATCCAGACATAACAGAGGAAGACATCAGACCCCCTAAAACTGGAGCCACTATGGCTGTGAGCCTTCATGTGGGTGCTGGGAAACAAGCCTATGTCTTTTGTAGGAACAACAAAAAAAAAAAGTGTTCTTAAACTTTGAGCCCTCTCTCCAGGCCCTAGACATAGTTGCCCCCTGTTTATTATTCATTCATTCATTCATTCATTCACTCATTCAATCACTTTGTATCCCTATTAGAATTAGGTTTTTTTAACTAAAAGTAAGAGTGAAATTTAGGGCATGTGAAAAGTATAAGAAATTCATATTGTTGCTCCTATGGAATCTTAACAGAACATACATGCCCCAATTCTTACATGTTCTAT
This sequence comes from Mastomys natalensis, assembly GCA_021653895.1. NCBI lineage: Eukaryota > Metazoa > Chordata > Mammalia > Rodentia > Muridae > Mastomys > Mastomys natalensis. The sequence continues at coordinate 13,863 of JAJTUV010001890.1, read as the reverse complement.
CTATTGTTAACTTTGTTAAACAGTGGCAGAGTCTATGAAGAAAAATATATTTCCTATTTGGATATTTGCTGGAAAATGTTATCTTTTTTCTTTTGTTTTGTACAAGGAATTCAAGTATTTTTTAAATTAGTTTATACAGAACATTGCTGTTCCAAACTATTTAAAAGATTCAATATAAAATTCAAACAACATTTTCAGCCCTAATTGCAGGAATATAGGCATGTGCCTCAAATTTTACTCCAAGAATACGTGAAATTCTTAAAGAGAAGAATCTTTATGTCTCTTTTTTATTAGCTAACATACTAATGTTTATCTCATTTTAGACAAAAGTAACTAAATAACTGGTAAAATGCAATAAATGATTGGAGAAATTGTTTTATTTTTGCTCAGGGCAAAGAAAGATTTAGATCAAGGAAGAGAAAGAAACTTTGCTTTCAAATTCAATCAAGTTAATAAACCAAGAACATGAACATAGCTTAGTCAGATTTTTTTGTTGTTGTTGTTTATGACTAAGTAAGTTGAGTTGAGAGGGTGCAAAAATTTGCAATCACTTAATTGCTATCTCTGTTGATGCTGTTTTCCTCAACCTTTTTCTCCCTCAGTCATAAAATAGACCTTTAAGTGGGAGGGTGACTTAGAGAACTGTATAATTAATGTCAATAAAACCCCCTGATATTGATGAATGTCTTACATGTTGTTTATATATGTCATTTCAAGCTTTACTTCCTCTATCATTCAGGGATTGACTAATGATTTTGTCTCTTTTCTTCCATTTTAAGTAGATTATGACATTGTCAGATACTTATTAATAAACACATCCTAGCCTTCCCATCTTAAACACCATTTTAATTGATACCACAAAACATTTATCAGTTCGGAATCTTGAAGTAGTCTCATAGCCTTAGAGAGATGCAAATATATTTTTTTGTTATTCAGATACTCTAGGAAGACAAAATATCTTCTTTAAGACAGAGCTTTATATCCAGTATGTCATGTTGGTTCAAATAGATATTGTGAATATATTTCAAGATGAAATAGCCAAAATAAACTTTGATCTTATAATCTTGCATAGGACTTATTTTGTTTACATAGTAATGTTTACCTTTCCAGGTTTTAGGTTTTACAGGAATTGCCATTTTTGGCCCAGATGCTGAAAATGACTATTAAAATTCAGTATGTGATCATCTTTGCACTTGAATTTTTAGCATTCCCAGGAAGGGTTCATACTAGTCACAATTTTCACACACCCTCATTGATGATACAAAAAATATTTAAAGTCAAAGGGGGTGACAGACTTTGCCTTAAACAATAAATGAAAATCTCATTGTATTCAATGTGGGTCTAGTCTATTGGGAATTTATAAAAATCAATGTTGTATAAGAGAATTCTCCTATTGGGACATTTGAAGAAATCAAAGAATATGAAAGTATCGCATTGTTTTCCATCTCTCAATAACCTTCCAAGGCAGACACTTGCCTGAGGTTCAGAAAATGTGAATCTCAAATTATTTTAATAATTGTTTTCTTTGTTCTTTAGTTCCCACCTTTACTCAGCCCCTTCCTTCAGTCTTTAGTGGTAGTAACACTGCTTTTATCCACATAACATAATTTCCCTAGATTGAAGTGAAAGCAGTGTGGGTGCATTAGATGGAAGCATGATGCTAGCCACGTTTTAGGTGAAGCGTTTCTTCTTGAACTTAGATACACTTTTCTGTGAACTTAGAAAACATGACAGTTGGTTTACACCTCCTTCACAAACAGAGAACTGGAATAAACTGGTCAGGGGAAAGGTTCAGAAGCTCCTCGTGACATTATAAATGAAGCCAATGTTGAAAACCACTGCTTACAAGGAAGTCATAAGGTTAGTTATATAGAGAACAAAAATTAATGATTAGTGCAGTTTAATAATTTTATGTTTTATTAGTTATTCAAGCTAAAATAATGGTTTTCCATGTTGGTAACAAATATACAAATAAAATTACAGATAGTTGCATAAAGAAGTGTGAATTTTTCATAGAAAATCTTAGGAAATTTTCTAAAACAGTGGCTAACAGAGAAACCTATACTGTTGCTGCTAAGAAATTTAGGGAATGATTTGTTGAATCATTTCAGTATACCTAATACTTAAATTCAACTTCTTTTCATATTTTATAGAAACATTTATATCCTAAATTTGGTATGTTGTCTTCAGCAGTGATTAATGAGAAATGCAACAAAATTATACTATATGTATTTATAATTCAACAATATTGTTAATATACTAAGCTGAAGATTTAGGAGAGAAATTTCAGCCTCTAGTAGCAAAAGAAGTGGCCCACTACTCTATTCATTATTTTTTTTTCAATGACTAACTCTGGTAATATGACTACCCTGAACATAAAAAGTCTGGTAGCCTAAAACCTAAAATGCAAATATTTTCAGTGATTGAAACTGAAGTGATAACATAGTACTATTTCTTTGATTAATGACTACTTTCCTGAGGGGAAAAATTCTTGAGAGTTAATTATTTAACTTTCAGTACTTCACAAAAAAAAATTACTCAGCTCTTTTCCCAATAGAGTTCATTTTGTATACATAACCGAAGACAATATAAGGGTCATTGTACTTCAAAAAGGAACAATCTCTCATTTCCCTGGAATACATTTTCACTTACCTACATAATGTTTTGCTAATGAGGCAAAGTCAAGGAATAAATGTTGCTTTTTAAAAACTACCATTGGCCATTAAGCCAGCTGGAAGAAACCATCCAATAGACAGAGAACTGGAAGAGACTTGCCAATTTTAACAGTTACAAATCACTACAGATTCCAGAAAGAAAGCCTAGAGGTCTTAGGGATTCCACTAGCCAATAGCAGCAGTCCTGGGCCCTGGTAAGAAAGAGATTGCTGGACCCTACTCCAGACCTTCTGGCTACAACTTTGGAATCCTGATAAGCTATCCACCTATGAGAACTACTTATCCACAATATCCCAACATCCTTCTGCTTGAATGGGGTCAACTTTTTCTCAGCTTTCCTAAAGGAAATGAATGAGTGGAGAAGCTAAGAGGTAACTAAGGAATTTCCCTGCTGCATCTATACACCTTGCTTTTCTCATTACACATTGGAGAAAGATAATTTATGGAAGGCCACAGGTCCTTTATATGATATAAATACCACTGTTATCATAATCTTAGGCTAGAGGATCGTTAGACACTCAACAAATCAGATCTAGCCACTTGCCCCATGGCCATAATATAGAGGACCTGTGGCCTTCCTTAAATCATTATCTTTCTCCAATGTGTTTTATTTTAATAAGTGGCCACTTACATTGAATGGCCAAATTTTCAAGTACACAATTACTAAAATTACAGGTATATTTAGGCAGTATACAATTTCATAAATATGCTTTCTGCTAGAACATGTTTTCCCACTTCCAATTATGATAAAATGGTGAGATCATATATTCACTTGTCCTTCCTAATACATCCCTTATACAGTGTCAACTGTTCTCTTCCTGCATACCCACATGCTGATCTCAGGTTTCAACATAGACCTGAATGCTGATCTCTCCCTCCAAGCTTTATACTAACTGTTAGGCCTGATGCTGCCTAGTTATTTTAAATTTGGCTTTCAAAACTGCATTCTCTTTCCCTTTGGAATATCTTACCATCTTCTAGCTTTGCAAAAGACATTATCATTCTCCAATTGTAAATCCCAGCATAATTTTACAGTGTTACTTCTCCCTTATGCCTGTGTCAAACCACTGCCTAAAGCCTGTTGGGTTCTTTAATTAAAACAGCGTCTTTCTAGTTCAGTGGTTAAGAGCACTGATTGCTCTTCCAGAGGACCTGGGTTCAATTTCTAACACCTACATGATAGTTAAAAACTGCCTGTAACTTCAGTTCCAGGGGATCTGGCACCATCCTACAGACAAACATGCAGGCAAAACACCAATGTGCATACAAACAAATGAATCTTTTGTTTTTTTAATAAGACAACAACTCTCTATGTTGTCCATGCTGCCTGGCTTCAAGTTTACAATCTTCTCTCTTGTTTCTTAAGTGCTGAGATTATAGGAGTGGTGACTCCTGGGTCAGTTTTTACTTTCTTCCTAAGGTTACAATTCTAAACATCTTCTATGAAATTCTGTCTTCATTCCTTTTATTTTTTGAGCAGTCTAACTGTATGGCACAGAGTCATCAAAGTAAATTTCTGAGTAAGTTAATACTGCTTCAAAACTCAAAATTTTATCCATTCTTAACAGATCAAATCATGTTTTGAACTGGCATGTGAAATCCTCAATACTATAATAGGTTTAGAGTTTCTCCAATCCAGCCAGCTATAATTGGAAGCACAGTACAAAATGAACATTCAACTTTAGTGAAACTAGATTCTTTAATTGGCTAGTAACTCTGGCTATTGTTCATTTGGGGCCTTCAGTTGTGTCTTTCCATCAATCTAGGTTTATTTTCCTGTTCTTGCACAGCATCTCAGTGACTAGCAGAGGGATAACTATTTAAACAGAGATTTGCTTTATAAAAGAGTACACCAATAGCAATGCAACTGAAGATTTCCTGTCTGTAACTGAAGTCACATGAAGCCAAATGTTAATTCCACTGCAAAATTGGATAGAACTAAGTCAAATGGTTTTGAATACATCACTACATATTTGAGACATCAAGCCCCAGTTCACTGTACTATAAAAACACTGATTAAATTAGTTACAGAAAATTGTTCTGCAGCCAAGGAGCTATCTGCTGCACAATGGACCATGCAATAAATCTTAGACTATACATGCTGACAGGTGTGAGATGATTTATTGAATCATGAGACAAGGGATTGTGGACAATTACTAAGAAACATACACTCTTTTCAATGAAACATTATTTTACTTAACACAGGCAATTGAGACAGAAACTGCTATTATAATAATAGCCACCTTTTCTCAGACATCTATAATTCTACATATTAAAGATGATCCAGGAATGAAATCATTAGATGGTGCTGTTGGCGCTACATCAGACAGATGACTTAATAATGATCCATCTCCCTGCAGCAACATTCATTCCTGTTAATAATCAAAGAATGTATACTACCCATGACCTCCAAACATTGCTTTAATCATGGTAGCACTAGGATTTACAATATCTGATCTGATTTTTCTTTGCAATATGATTCTGTTTTACTTAATGATCAGTAATGGAATTAAACTTTCACTAAAAGTTGTTCATTTTATTCCATTTTTATCATAAACAATTTTTCAATTAATGGTCATCCTTTCCATGAACTTTGACTTCTTCATCCACATACATAGAGTTTTAGAAGTATAATTGCTAAATCAAATTTTTGAAACTAAATAGATAATGTTGGTGGTGATAGAAAATATTATCAATATGGAATAAGCGAATAATAGTCCTCATCACAAATAAATGAAAAGATATTAGGGAATCTGATACTCCTGCTCTTGCACACTAAACCCCAAGGAATATCCTACTCTGACACAAACTCTTTGTTCTGGAAAGAGTCACTTAGGAGCCTTCTGTAGACTCAGGAGATCAAAGAAATTTGATTCTGGTTAGAGTTAGCATTGTGCTAGAGAGTTGGAAAGATAATAGTGTGTGTTAGTTCCCAGCTCCTCTAGCGTGGGAGGCAAATGCTCTACTACTTAGCTATACCCCTATCACACTGTTTGAATCCATCTTAAAAATCATTTTAGTTCCTGAGAAGAGAGATCAAATTAGGACTGTTTATTTGTCCAAACAGTGTCAGGAAGTAACATGATTATTATCCTGTTTTATAGATAACAGAGTCTAAGTTCATTACAATATAATTGGTCTTTGGGAGGGTTCAAGATCTGGGGAATCTTCAACTTCTTAGCAGTTCTTAGCACCAGTTCAAAGACTTTGTTTATTGTTTTTGGTTATAAAGACAGATTCTTGATATGTAGCCCAAGGTGATTTCACACTTCCACTCTAGACAAAGTTATCCTCAATTCATGGTTAAAAAAAAAAAAAAATGTATGCCACCACACTTTGGATATGGTTTACGTAAGTAAAATTGTATTCCATGGCCAAAGTGTTCATGTCTTAAAATTATATTCCCATTATGAGACATAAAGGAGGTAGAAATATAATCTGGCTATGGTGTTCAGAGGTTAAACTTGAGACGTGATAAAGATTAGAAAAGGTCACCAGTAGGGAACCCTCAGAGTTGAAAACTGATGGTATTATAAAGTGATGGGAGAGACCAGAACATGAATGTACAATCACTATCGATTTCCACATGATGTACTCCCAGTCTGCTTCCAGGATGCCATTATCAGATACAGCCTCTCAAAATCAAGTGACAACTTAATCCCAAACCCCGAATGTGAGTTTATAGATTACAGAAAGTTCTCAGGTTATGGAGAGAAAGCGCTGCTGCCTAAGAGTGGGAAGCATGGCCAGTGATATTTATAAATTTTTGATGTTTCTAAAAAGTTTCACTTATTTACATTGTGACATTCTATAATATGAAAACAATGAACTAGTTCAATGAACTGTCTCAAACACTAACACTTTTTTTGGACACCAGCTAAGAAGCTGTTTCTCTTCTGCTCTTACCTGGAATGTGCTACTGTGTTAACACAGCAGTTAGGAGACACTTGAATTATAGACAATGCCAAGTTCAGGTGTGGATAATAGGTTTCCTCCTGTGTTTCACAGCAGGCAAATACAACTTCACAGTGTCTGAACAGTATCTAACTTTGAAATTTGCATCTGAAGAAAATCCTCTTGAATGTACTGTGAAGCAGATTTTCTATGGAAGAATTGTTTCTGGTAACTAAGCATGTATATTGAGGTTGCTAAAAACTATAAAGTTTTGAGTTATCAACTGATAAGCATTGTCTTCCCTCTTATTCTAAAGAATTTTAAACTGGGGATTCTATAGTAGTTTTAAATTTGCTGCACTGTGTAGTTTAACAATGTATTCCTAAACACCAAAGCCTGGATGGACCTACATTTCTAGTACTTATTTCAAACTGCTTTCTGGAAATGAAAGAGGAATTTACAAAACTGAGTCCAAATCATAAAATACAAATCCTAAGTATAAATTTTGTGAGCATATGTAGAAATAAGAGTCAGATTGATGAGTGCGAGGGTGGATAGGGCTTCAAGGGAGGAATATTTTATTCCAGTGATTTTGGGAGACATCCTTTGCTAGGTATTTCCACCAGATTTCCCAATACCCTGGCATATTTATTTCTAGAAAACCATTTTACCATTGTTTAGTCAAATGATCAAGGAGCTGGGGGTGTAAGCTCATGAATGGAAGTGAGGTCAACAATATTCTTTCAGCATAGAATGAATTCTGCAAAATAATGGACATTTAAAATGGCTAGCACATTTGAATCATATCAATTACATTATTATGAATTTTAACCTACATCAAAAATTAACACTATATAACGGGAGGGCAGGTTGAAAAAGCAAAACAACCATAACATCTAAATATTATATTAGTGTGTTTTATATTATTAATGTGTTTTATAGACTTTTTAAAAGTCTGAGTTGAGTTCAAATTGACCATATACTCTCTTTGGCAAATTTGTGATTTTCCAAAATAATTATGAAAATAGAAATATTTTGATCATTGCTATTTATATATACAGTATTTCCATATTGTACTTTGTGCTATTGAAATTAAGTGCCTAGAACCTTTAAAAAATATTATGGCTCATTCCTTTCCACTCTCTGCCAGTTGTAAGAAATCAAGTCCCACAATGAGGATTAGAGTGGGCAGCTTGTAGATCCACATAGTGTGGGAATTATTTTCAGACATAGAGTGGAAACAGAAAGGTAAAAATGAATGGGGCAAATTTGAACCTTTGCTATTCTAAATACTGAATTTGCTTCAATTATGAAAGTTTATAATGAGAAATAATTTTAAAATAAGTATAAGCTAAATATATAGTAATGTTTGATGGGTATTAACTTCATCAACAACAAAGTACATTTGTACTAATCTGGGTGTTTGCCTGTTCAAATATTGTATTGAATCAGTATTTTTGAATTGCACTGGAGTGCATTTAGACGTTAGTGTAACAAGAGGTCCTGGCATACTCCATTCTATTCTGCTCCAAACTCTTAAGCATTTCAAGGATATTCCCACCAGGTAAAATCAAAACGTACAATTATAATTGTGTTTGAGTTGATTTTTTTCTTTATAATATAGAAAATTATGGCCTGTAAATATAATTCAGCAGCATAAACCCTATTTAGTATACATAAAGTGTTGGCTTTGATCCTTAGCACCAGAAACTACTGAAAAAGTCTAAACCAATTTAATACTGGTTCAATAAATGAAAGTCTTAATTCAATTACCAGAAATGTAACATAATAATATAAATGTAACAATATTTCCTATGACTCACACCTTGGTAAGGAAATGATTATGATACTATACATAGAAAAAGATTCCCAAATATGTTTAGTATTTGTCAGCTTTGAAAGATCAATTACTAACCATGACATAAATCTCAACATCTTTGATAAAATTCAGTTGTGGAGAAGAAATTTTTATTGCTAAACACATTTAGCACTAGGGGAGCTGAAGAGATGTCTCAGTAGTTAAGAACACTTGTAACTCTCAAAGAGGTTCTGGTTTTAGCTCTCAGCATCCACATGGTAGCTTACAAACAACTTTAACTCCATTTCCAAGCAACCTGCTGCTCTTATCTGGCCTCTCTGGCCAATGTACACATGTGATGCCCATACATATATGCAGGCAAAACACTATTACACATAAAAAATAACACTTTAAAATTTTTCTTTAAGAACACACATGGTATGCACTCACTGATAATTGGATATTAGCCCACAAGCTCACAATATCCAAGATACAACTCACAGACCACATGAAGCTCACGAATAAGGAAGACCAAAGTGTGGGTGCTTTGGTCTTTCTTAGAAGTAGTAACAAAATACTCATGGAAGCAAATATGGAGACAAAGCATGGGACAGAAACTGAAGGAGGGGCCGTCTGCAGACCATTCCACCTGGGTATCCATCCCATGTGCAGTCACCAAAGGTAGATGCTGATGTGGATGCCAGGAAGTGCATGCTGACAGGAGCCTGATATAGCTTTGTCCTTAGAGGTCTGCCAGAGCCTGGCATATACAAAGGCGGATGCTCACAGCTAACCCTAACTGACCATGGGGTTCCCAATGGAGGAATGAGAGAGAAAACTGAAGGAGGTGAAAGGGTTTGCGGTCCCACAGAGAGAGCAACAATACAACCAACCTGAGCTCCCAGGGTCTAAACCACCAGTCTGGGAGCATATAGGGAGGGAACCATGGCTCCAGCTCTATATGTAGAGGAGGCTGGCCTTGTTGGGCATAGGTGGGAGAGGAAGTCTTGGTCCAGTGAAGGTTGGATGCCCCAGTGTGGGGGAATTCGTGGGTGGGGAGGTGGGGTTGGAGAGGGAACATCCTCATAGAAGCAGGAAGAGGGGGGGATGGGATAGGAAGTTCATGGATGGGTGGGGAATGGGGAAAGAGGATCACATCTGAAATGTAAATAAAATATCCAATAAAAAATCTTTCTTTAAAAATTATATTCATAAAAAGAGAAAGATGGCAATGGAAATGTTGTGCTCCATGGTTTTCTTATTCTCTACAAATTACCCTTAGGCTTATCCAGTTCCCAAATTTCTTGGTCATTCTACTCTTCCAGCTAGCAAGGTTTGTTTAAAACTATAAGAAGTCACTATTCACAACAGACAAAACATGGAAACAACCAAGGTGTTTATTATCTGATAAATGGATAAAGAAAATGTGGTACATAGACATAATGCAATAATGTTCCACCATAAAACATAATGAAATCCTGCCATTTGTGACATGAATGGACCTGGAGGACATTCTGTTAAATGAAATAAGCCAAGCATAAAAGATAAGCACCACATGGTCTCATTAATTCACAGCCTTATATAGAATCAACTAATCAGGGCTCTTAGAGGCTTCACAGAGACTGAAACAGTAATCATGGAGCCTGTACAGGTCAAAGCTAGGTCCCCTGAATATATGCTGTCGTTGTTAAACTTGTGGTTTTTGTGGGGCTTCTAACAATGGCAGTGGAATGTTAAAGGCATTTAAAAGTGATAATTACTGGTCTTTAATTTTCATAGTCTGTACAGTTATATCATTTTTTCTTTCAGATCATTGTTACTGCTGTTTTCTCAATGATGTTGTGAAAAACAAGCCAAACCACTCTTTGTCATTTATTTTTTTTTACAGCTATAGTCTATGGTACAAAAACAACTTCTTGTTCAGAACTTCTTGGGATAAAGAACAATTTAAGCTTCCCAGGTTGTCACATAACCCACCCTTGTCAGGAGAAATAATTGTGATTAACTCTCATCACTCATCTTCTAGAACACACCTTTGGGACACTTGCTTTCATAGAACCCCTTAGGAATATATAACTCTCATCAGAAGTGGGAAAATTACTCTTATCTAAGATTCTGAGACTTGGGTTTCAAAGATTAAGGCAGCTATGGAGTTTTATTAGGGTGGAGTGAGCAAAGTTAGGTAATCCAATCATCACACACTGGAGGGACAATTCAAACCTCTAGCGTGATTTCCTATCACATACTTTTAAACACACTTGGCAAAGAAGACACAGCTTGAAACTTTGCCAGTGTTATGGCACAAACATCAATTCCATCATCATCATCATCATCATCATCATAGCACTAAAAGTTATTACTTTTAGTTGGCTACTATTTATTGAAAGTTTTTGCAAAAATCGGGTTTTTTACTTTTTACAAAAACATTAAATGCAAGTTTATTGGGAAGTTGCTCTAGGGTGAATTCACTGGCCCCAAATACTTAGGCCAGGAATTTTCCATGTAAAGGGAAAGAGAGGATGAAGAAGAGAAAGGAAGAACATGAACACAGTGATAGAAAGTGGGGGAGGGAGAGAGGAGGGAAAGGGGGAGAGAAAGAGTGCATGCACAGAGAGGGAGGAGAGAGAAAGGGGGAGAGGGAGAGAGAGAGAAGAAAAGAAATGGGAGAGGAGAGATGTCATTTTTTACTTCTTTACAGGCTTAATCTCATATACACATTATACATGAGTTATGAGTGGTAGATATTCCTAGACTTTTGTGGTATTTGTTTTTATTATAAACTTGAGAACTCTGAGTTAATGATGTTCAGAATTCGTCCTATGGTCAAGCTTATCTCAGGCAGAGCCAAAATTCAAATTAAGTTTGGTGAGACCACAAATCACCTTGAAGGTGATTTGAACAGAATTAGGGAAAACCTAATAATACCAAGTAGGTTAAAGAAGAAGGCCTCAAATATACAGTGTGTTGCAAGCACAGTTTCCAGTACTTCTAAAGGTTGCAAAGTCATGATCATCCTATCAGAGAACAGTGTAGCCCTCTCAATAATGCTTCACTTTGACCCATCCAGTGCAAGGATGTTAAGAGTTATAACTTTGTAGTGGAAACTTTTGTTTTACCTTTTCTACTCTTTAGTCACTCCTAGAAACTACTGATGGAAAGTCCCTTTATAATTGCAAACACAATGGTGAGTTTTAAAAGATGGGAAGAAAACAGACAAGATATTATGCAAACACTGAATAGAAGGAATGAAACCACATTATCTGAAAAGTCACTATGAGGGTAGCTACCAAAGAGAGAAGAGCCAATTGTTCAAGGAAAAGACTAGATTCAATGGCTTTTTAACCATTCAGGAGATCTAATTTTTAATGAGTATATTTTGGAAAAAGAAGTTATACAAAAGGTAGAAAAGACCAAAATTGTTTGAAGATGCAAACACTTAATGCTGGAAAGAGAAATGGTGATAGCTTCATTGCCATCACGTCAGCCTTAATCCATGCTTACTGGTTTCGTTGTTGGTATACTTACTTGCTTTTAAGAGGGAGAAAGAACATGAAGTTGGATGGGTAAAGAAATGGAGCAGGTTCTGGAAGCAGTTGGGGGATGGGAAGGAATATGACCAAATATATTACATGAAATTCTCCAAACATAATTTTTAAAATGCCTCTTAACCCTATCCAGGCTGCATTATTGAACATAATACTAAAAGATGCTCAAAATTATTCAGGAAAATTTAGAATGAAATATTGCCTATAGGTCATTGGTATAATAATAAAGAATTGAGGAGTCTACAGATTTGTTTGTTGTTGCTTTTGTATTGTTTTGATTTGTGGGAGGGTTGTTGTTGTTTTGTTTTGTTTTTACTGAGTAAAAAAGAATCAAGTTTCATGTTCCTTTGAAAAGATTTTTCTTGCCCAGTGGTGGTGGCTCATGCCTTTAATCCCAGCATTTGGGAGGCAGAGACAGGTAGATCACTTAGTTTGAGGCCAGCCTGGTGTATAGAGAGAGAGGATAAAAAAAGAAAGAGAAAGAAAGAGAGAAAGAGACAGAGAGAGAATATTTTTCTTCTCATTTTAGTCATCTAGTCATATCTGACTTTCTGGCTGTAAACGTGTCTTTGACAGGAATAGTCCTGAGTAATTACTCTGTTAGACACTGACTAGTATTAAAGATTTAGCCAAGCCATTGACCTCTCCCAATGACATAGTAAATGAAAGTTTTCTGTGTGTTGTACTGAGAACCTACACAGTCCAGAAGGTAACTGCCGAGTTTATATGACAGCATGAATTAAACTTCCCTAGAACTCAATAAACTATAGATACACCTCCCAAATGAAGACTACCCCCAATAGAAAAGAACAGCTATTTAAGGCTGGTATGTCTGCGGAGTATCTTATGGACTTCTAATAACCAATTGGGAAATCTGAGCTCTGTGTGGGCAAACTGGCTCATGGGTCAAATCTGTCTAACTACCCATTTATAAAGTTTTCATTAGAACCCAGCCATTCTGTAGTGTGTCTATAGCCGCTTTTGTAGTACAATAGAATCGAACAATTTCGTCAAAGACTACATGGTCCAGGAAGAGCAACTGGCCCTTTTCTATGTTTGCTGACTTCTGTCTTAGGAACTAATCTATTCCTTAGTTTCTCCACTCATAACATGAAGGATTGGGCAGAACCAAAATTTGTCCACTAAGTTGATATATCAGAATCTCTGGATCAGTGGGCTAAGAGGAAGTAAGTCTCCATACTTCGTTACACATAAACTTCTTGTGAAGAAAGTAGAATCTGCCAACAGGAACAAACACTTGGAAATCATGCCTAAATAAATTTAGCCCTGGCATTGAAGATTTTGATTTGATTTAGAACTTTCCAAGTCCTGGACTTGAAACATCAAGAATTTGTGGATTTACATGGATCAAGATACAGTGCTCTATAAATATAAATGGTTCTTTGGAAGAGACTTAAAATTAGACTAAAAGATTTAATGAGTTAACTTTTGATCTATGGAATAATTCACTTTAAATATATCACAATGAAAATGGTTACTCATCAAATATAAGCCCTGTCAGTGACAATCTCAGCTGGCAAGCCTTTCTCTGAAGACTCCCCACTTGGAGGAAAGCCCAGGCTCTCTTGTCTCTGCCACAGACAGCTACACCTGGAAGGCAATCCTGAGAACAAGCTGCCAAACACCAGGAAGTCTGCTGGATAGCAGATAATATCAAAAGCATCTAAATCATGTTTTGGGAAGGGATTAAAGAATATTTCCTAAGCCTTTGGAGGTTTAAATATTGCTGCAACAGTCTGAAAGATGACATGTGCAGGTCCAGACTGCTTAGGCAAGAGCTAGAAATGCACAGAATGGAGAAACTTTGCTGTGCTCTGAGCTTTGAGGTGGCTTTCAGGCTGCCAGGCTGCCAGCATGCCTTTCAGGATGACTACAGATGGCAATGGGTGAGTTGTAGGGGGTTGTCTCTGTGAAGTCTGGGCTCTACAAC